>OZ025276.1:6944819-7287319 GCA_964019165.1 Mastigias papua
AGCTCCTTTTGTCAAGGCTTGGTTTGCAAGCCTGTAGGAAATTTTATAATACATGCGTGGTGCTACACCCTTTTCTAAAGCCACCCAAAAGTGGAGATAGGAATGCACTAATGTAATCAATTAACTGAGTGTAAGCTGATTCCAAAACACTTAAATGAAAGGACGATCTTACTTGTCCAATGATCGGAAAATTATCGTCTGTAAATGTTTTGGCGCATTCTGGATTTGCAATACTTATTGGCATGCGCCAAAACATGTACAGACGATAATTTTCCGATCATTGGACAAGTAAGATCGTCCTTTCATTTAAGTGTTGATTCGATTGTGAAAGCTGGTAGCTTATAAACACGCATCACTTCGGGCCTTCGAGTTGTTCATATTTGCTTCATACAACATTGTTTAACGAGGAGGGGATGCTAGAGTTCGTCTATAACGTAGATCACAGCAAGTTTTTCAAGACTTCTGGCAGGCATTGCAGATAGCTTACAAGCAAATTAAAGCCAATACAGTAATATGCAAATATTTAAAGATGCAAAAGAGGAAACTAAAGACTTAGGGTCATGAAAAAGCAATTTGATAAATGTACCGCTTTCAAAATCTGCACCTGCAGCTACTATTCCAAGATTTAATTACTTTTCTGAATTGATGGACCGAAGTTGAGTTCGTGATTTCCTATGAAGGAGATTGCCAACGGCACTGTCCCCAATATCTAATCATTTCAGTTCTCCAATAAACAGTATGTACCATGGGAGGCAAGGAGGTATTATCATTTCTCAAATCATAAGTTGCGCTTCTTTGTAAGAAAATTTCTTCCGCAAACCTAGAGCTTAAGTGAGTAATGATTTTAAGTATCTCAGCCAACAATTCAATCATTAGAAGTTGCACATTCCTTTATCGCTTTGTTAATCCCAGTGCACACAGCAAGATTACTGTTGCAAACTTATGTTGTTATTCCTCCTTTTTCATCTAAGTATGTATTACCAGAAGTTATTCTTATTGGTTGCAGTTTTCTATTCTTACCTTAAGTCCCAGCATACAGCAAAATTTTGATCTTTTGTTTCTCATCGACAGAGGCAGATATCAAACAAATTTGACTTGATAGCACCTAAGGTGTGCCATACGATGAAGGATGGCCAAATAGATAATCAAATGTATTGTGTAGTGTTTTGATACTTGTATGTTTTATTGTTTGTATTGACTTTTGTACCGTGTCCTATTGTCCTTTTGCTTATATGTCAATTGATATGTACATATGATCAGTTCACGAGTAAGCAAATCCAGTTCAATTGTGTGAACTCCCTCTCACATTAAAATATTACATATTGTATTCTGTATTTTTTGTTTCTTTAGCTTTTAATAGTGGTTTTCATCCTTTTTTCAGTTTGGCCTCAACTTTTTACAACTTATCTTTCATATATTTCTTCTAGCTTTTGATCTTATTACTTATATTTTCTTTTCTTTTGTACTTGTATTTTCGTTATTTTTTCTGAGTTCTATCTTGTTTCCTTACTCTTTAATTGAATTACATTTTGAAATATTTTAATATTAAAACGTTTTCTCTAAATTTTCTAAAACTTTCATTTTTCATTTAAGCTTTTCTTAAATTCATTTTAAACGAAAAAAAGTAAGATTAGATGAAATTAAATTTTCCTCGTGACCGAGGCTTGCCATCGGCCAGGACCTTTCATATACACCAGAATCCTTTTCGTTCCTCATATTTTTGATCCTTGAAAGCACTCACTAAAAATGGTAGAATGGAAGGAAAATTTCAGTTTCAAACAAGATCTTGAGACATACAAAAGGTCTACTAACAATCATAAGGAACCGTTAGATGTTGGTAAAAATAAATACTCAATGTACAGTTGGAGTTTACGAACACTCTGCGGAAGGATGCAGCATTTTGGCTTTCGTTATGTAGACATCACTCTGGATGTCAAGGAGATCGAAGCTGCAGTCAGGAAAGATACGCAAAGCCTGGAAAGCTTAGTTACTGCAGCCTACCCAAAAATTGCGAGAAGCCACAAATTAACTGTACATAGATGCATTATGCAGTAATGACTGATGTGAACCATTATTGCCTGAGAGCCAAAGGCAATATTCGATAAAGCAACAGTTTTAATAATAAAAGATGTCAAAATTCAATTCAACTAAAAATGTAGGGAAATAAGAAATAGCTCAGACATGATGAGAAAATGTGAATAGAAAAGAAAAGAAAACATTAATAGTTTGATCGAAAATGTAGAAGAAATATATAAGATAAAATTATACAAATTGAAACTAAAACGAAAAGAAGGAAGAAAAATAAAGAAACTTAAAAACAAATAGTGATGAATATCATAAAACTGGCAATTTCGCCAAAAACTCTGTTCTACACTGTAAGAGTACATGAATAGAGAATATATGAAGTTGAAATTACAGGAACGCCAGTTAATTTAGGCGATGAGTTCTAGCTTCTATTAAATTGACGTTCTCTGGAAGAAGTACGTTTCCAAATACTTTTTATAGTTGATGAGACCCAAAACTAACAGTAAGGATGATAATTTCAAATGAACTAGGGTACATCAAGATCATGAATGTTTTGATATTTGTAATATGATTGAATGTGGTCCCAGTATCATGTAAAAATCCCTCATATCTGGTTGATATAGCTTTCAGTGTGCAAAAATTCACTGAAGTACCCGATACCTTTCGTATTTCCCAAAGCACAGCAATTTCGCCGATTGTATGCTTGTATTTCTAAACGTCGTTCCTTTTTGGAGGTTCCCATATCTTCAGGTATTTCAGTATTAATTGTCCTCGCATGTTTTGCACTTTATCACAAGATGACAATGTCTATCTGACCTTTTAGCTTCTATTTCTGTATTCTTCTAGGGCTGAAAAGTCTACAACGCATTTTCTGGTTATAAACTTTTGAAATTATTACCTCTTCTGTATTATCGATGCATACAGGGGTATTTGTATACTAATAGTTAAAATCCTAACAGGGCTATTATTTTAACAGGGCTATTATTTATTCCTCCTTTCTAAATTTATCTTATTCGTCGTTTTCTCTTTATTTAATATTTTAATTTTTTCCTGTGCAATTTACTTTAGTTATATTACTTATTCAGACATGGCAACTTTACAATGCCTACTAGTAAGTGAGAGGTGCAACTCTAATTTTGAATTTTCCTTCAACGAAATAAAGACTTTATAAATTATGAATTCATTATTATTTCGTTTTAGTATCAGCACAGCTGAATAATATTTTTCTTTAATTCTAGTGCAAATACATTTCCCAAGAGTCCATCCAGACGCACTATTTTAGAATCCTATATCATTATGGGTGCGTCAGTTGTATCCAGGATGAGGTGAGACCCCTTAGAATATACTGTTTTTTTCTGTGAATAGTCTATTGGTACTGCAAAATTTCACAATAGAACGAAGAGCAGGAAAATTCATTGACATACTGAAATGATTCTTTCCGTCCGACACTCATATGAGTATGAAACGTCAGATGAAGACCGAAAATCGAAACGTACTTTACTTTAAGTACTTATTTTGTGCTACATGTCTCGATAAGACCCCTGAAAATGCACAGCTTCTTCAGTTATATTTTAAAGATGAATTGAATAGTTTTTTATTGGGTTTTGTACCGAGACTTTTAAACTCAGGCTTCTTTTTAAATTAAAAGCTGGAGGTGGTTCTGTTGCTGCACTCTTACCGCTCTGATGATTGGGCATCTTTGCTTGAATGATTCATATTTACTTCTTACCCCTACTCAAAGCAATGGCCCTGTTGAGTTGTTAGTACTATTAGGATATTCCTATAAGCTGTTCTTGAGCCATAGTAGTACTGCCTACATTGCCTAATGATTGTCAGCTCTAATTATTTTAGTTTTCATCTTATAGAAACCCAGCAACTCAAGCAATTTTTAACAGATTTTGATCATCAGTAATTTATCATGCATTGAAAAAGCACTGGGATGGTCTAGTTGAGTTAATTAGTGCAGAAAAATTCGGATGTATTTCTGCAAATTATGTTACATAGTAGACCGATGTACTTCTGTTCCTTTCAGTTTTGCAAAGGCCAAAGTGGAGTTGAATGTGTACGAAAGTTTATACCATCGTTCAGAACACCACTGCATGCTGTGAAAGACATTGCATCATCAATTATGCAATGCGACTTTGAAATGAATGAATTTTTGCCATTGCAATTTGAAAGAAGTTTATCTCGTATTCATAAATTTCACCAAGTTTTGTATGGCTTGTCGATTATGGTATCGAAGCTAAATGTAAGTGAATGTTTCTCTACCATATTGCGGTATTGCTACTGTGCAGCAGTGACATACTATAAGGGGAATGTAGCCCTCCATGCCACCATGTACCACTCGGTTAGATTGCATGCTTCAGAACGATGACACGCTATGAAATTCAAGGCACAGTTGTAATGAATTGGCATGTCGCTGTATTTTGATTTCCCTATCATCTCATGTAGGACTTAAGAATAAGCATAGAACTGTTGTTCCAAATTAAAATCAAATGAGTAAATACAATTCAAACCACTTCTCATGCATCAACTGAATCTCACAATCAAGTTTTAGAAGATTTGCATCTGCTTTCAAAATCAGAAGATACTATATTCAGTACAATTTCAACTTATTTGAAAGCCCTTCTAGGGACATCACCTTTTTGTGAGCCGATAATTGGAATGTCAGCTTGCAACCATTGCAAGAATACTTTTCCATTCAAAAGTTGAAACTCTTTTATTGGTACTAGATATAACGTGCTATTTAGTAAATCATGATTTCCAGTTGTTGACTAGATAATTCATGTCATACATCGTTCCTGTGTCATTTTCTCTAGATGACAACACCAGAATGCTCAACAGATTGCGATCGCACCAACGGCCCTTCACTTGCTTGTGACATCTGCGATGCAATCTATACCGCTAAAACCATATCCGAGTTGACAAGAAAAGTTCTGAACTGCACAGAAACATTTACTATAGGAGGAGAGAAATTCTGCATGGTATATATCAAATATCCTTTCTGATATTTTGATCCTGTATATTCAGCAGTTTTCTTTTTAGTTTATATTTATAATTACTTGATTCCTGTGAGCTTTTTTTCTCTCTCTCTCAATAACTTGATATGTGTATCCGCTTGGAATGGAACAGATGTTCGAAGCAGAATTTTTTTCTAAGGTGCTCCAACTATGTACCACTTTCCATTCTCTCTTTATACACCCTGAGCTCTGGATAATCTGTTGAAACTGGCTGAATGCACTTTACACTTATTTGAACCTACTACTAAGGATCTTTTAGTCTGTCGTATCAAATTTCCGAGGTTTTAACTTTCTGGGCAACTCGGACGGATACCTCTGCAAGGTACTCGGACAGAAAACTCTGCAAGGCATTACTAAGTATACGGAACTAACAGGCATCAATTCTAAGTTATAGATGCCAACAGTCCACCATGTTTTATTCAATATTTGCTAGTGAGTATGCTACCGCGATTCAACACTTCTTCGCAATAAAAAACGCTGTGCGCACTCTCGAGTGATCTCTTTTATAAGATCCGTCTACTTGTCTTTCAGGCTGAAGCAGTAGTAGCTATAGCTCGCAGTTGCCCCGTGAATTACACATCGTTCGTTCAATATTCAGCTATTGCAAAAGAGATTCATGCTCTGGCATTTGCCATTAGAGCACTTGCGGGATGTCCAGCAGCTGAAACAAAGCCTTTCAATAATGACAAGGTACACACTTCATGGACTAACTTCATTGGCTTTATTCCTAAATATATTATATATCTATTATTTATAAGCTCATGCAGCTTTTGATTAAAATTATAAGCCAACTTCCATCCATGCAATCCGTTCGCAATAAGTCGAAAGTAGGATTCTGATACATTGAAATGATATATACGTTTTTGAACGAATTTCCCTCGAGCTTGCCTAGCCTATTCCAATTTGCTGCAAAAGGAGAATATCTATATTACATGTGAATAATAGTTTCTATACACTTCTTGTATATACCCATAGAAATAGGAGGACTAGAATGCGCAGCAGGTCACGTGGAGCGTAATGCCAATGGGGAATCAAAATGGTAGCACCACGGTGGCAAAAAGACAGAAGTGGCACTGTGAGCTATACGTAAACAACATTGGCTAAGTGCCGTTTATCGCGTAGTTTTGCAACATGGTACTTCCTAGCAATAAGTATGGATATAATGATTCTAACTTCTGAACGAAGCAACCTGCTTTTCCATCCGTAAGTACACGCGCACGCGGGGTTTTCCTTATGACATGTAGGCCTTGTCACTTTCTATTCAACGCCAATTCGGCTACTGATTTATATCGGCCTTATTTACAAATACTGTGGGCATATCTAGCTAAAATTGCTGCAAGAATATTTACTGATTTTAGTAGATTCCTGCATATTTAGAGAGGAATAGCCGCTTTCTGCATCTGGGTGCAAATATGACAAACAATTTCTCTCAGGTCATTATCAATACTCTCAAGATGTCACTTGCCCAGAGACCTTCAGGAAACCAATTCATCAACATGACTAACTTTTAAACTTTGATTTAACATAACAACAATATAAGGTTTAATCAAATAAATAAGTCTGCTCATTTAGTGATACTATATGTGCAGTAAATGAAACTGAAACAACAAATGTTGAACAAGCAACTGGATATAAACTAACAGAAGAGACAGAAGAGATCTTAGAGTGTATAGAAGTCTTCACTTTTGCAGTTGAAGAGTTTATCTATCGTAAAAAATGATCCTATCATTCCCAGCCTTTTGCAATCAGACTCTGATATCTGAATAACAAATGTGACCCATACTTTCTTCAATAAAAATTTGAGCAAGTTTGCAATGAGATGAAGGGTAGGGTATCTCAGGGTAACATTGATGGGTCTTTTAGTCAAAGCTTGAAGCAAGAGAGTAAAATTCATGGTCTATTGGGCATACACTAAAGCATTAAACATGTCAGGAATTCACTGATACATGTGGGTACATTCTGCCATTCCTCTGTAGAAAAGACATCAAAGGAATACAAAAATCCTGTGACCAAACGTTGTTTCATTCTATTTGTTCTCTCACTGCAATTCCATTAAATCTGAGAATATAAAAATTGAAAGGTAACAAGGCTGCTAATGATATTACACTTCTCATGAATGATATATCCACCAAGTTCTATGTTATCATGACATGTTGTTTGGTAACTATGTTCTGAAAAACAACCTTTTCAGAATCGTATAGAAAAACTACATTTTTCAAAAATTGTATTTCTCAAAAATGACACATTTTTAGGAATATGATATATTCCTTGAAGATATTATATATTGTTCATATGTATAATTTACTTTTCTAAAACATAATATATTTCTCAAAAAGTACAAGCAAATTAGGCTGGTACCACAATCCTACAGCTGTGCAGCTTAATTATATAGTAAAAATACCTCTATGAAACTAGCTTACTCTCAGTTAACAGCTACTTTGGGACCGGTTATTAACTCTTTCAGGGGAGGGGATGGAAGACATCTAGGAGGGGGCCAAAATTCTGCACATTCATAGGGAGAGAGTGAAAAATAAAGAACATTTTAAAAGGAGTAGGGAATTTCTTCTGAAATCCTGGGGTAGTGACCAAAATTTTTACATAAATCTGAGAGGGAGGACGAAAATTCCATCAGATATATGAGAATGTTTTCACCCTTCCCGCAAGTAATTAGTGACTCGTCCCTTATGTCCATGTCAAAAGTTAATTAGGATATACAACCAAGTTGCCTAGGTGCACTCCGTGTAAGGCTCACACCGGAGATTCACTCAGTTACTTTGCATTCATGCCAGTATGACACAAATACAGGTCATATTGTTATCGTTTCCTTGTACTGCAGTACTAAAATACAAAATTTTCATGCCAGAGCTCCTAGAAAGATGTTTAGTCCTCCTTGGGTATCTTCGGAGTAAGCCTCATGGCAAGCACACTAACCTACACGTATACAATCGATAAGGATACAACTTATTTGTCTACAGCTGACACACAACTACCTGATAATTGACAACTATTTGGAAACCTGAGTTTTGAACTGTATAGAATGGTACAATGCTATAATATGCATAGATGTTTACTATCCACATTCGCACTACATCTCTACAAAGTACATGGCCTATCCTGTGGAAGATTGATGTTTCGCTTAAAAGTGCTTTTCTTAAGTGATTCAACCCGCTATGAAACAAACCAACTTGACTTACGTTGTGGATATTTTATCTTAAGTTATCTCTCTGGATCTCTCGGGGGATTAAATCACAGGATACAAACCCTAAGGCCCGCATAGCAAACTTATTGAAAAGCGACAGAATCACAACAGAAAAGGTCATTTTCAAACTTTCAAGACACTTACCGATCATCTTATTCCTTCACCACACCGAAAAGTGCATTTTACAGTCTACATAGGTTCAATATTAGCCAAAATAGATTGAAAACAACATTTGACGGCATACCCCACAACAATCTTTTGCCAACGTGTTGCTACCATCTTTGTTCCCTTGGGTATTACATACCAGACAAAAGCGAAACAATAGAGCGCGCATTCTAGTCCTCCTATTTCTATGTATATACCTTAATAGTTGGTCTGTACTCTTTGGCTCTTAATTGCAGTTCCCTCAAAAGTTAGGTTTTGAAAATTTTCCAACCCCCGCTCTTTTCTTGAGACCACCTGGCAGTAGAAATAATTTTTTGGATAAGGTAGCTGAACTAAGAATATTTCCTGTCGGAAAGCGCCGTGTGTTTTATAAGTTTTCTTAATATACTCTTGCAGGTTTTAGCTGAACAGACGCTACATTAATTTCTAATTTCATAGTTTCATAATTGCTCTGTTGCTAGTTTTCTAACTGATTTTTAGCATTTTTGCTTGTTGCACCAATATATTGAGACTATGATTGCTAAAGAATCTGCTGCTTTCTAGAGAAAGCGAACAACCTTACCATACTATTTTAATTCAAGTAGTAATTGTACGTATAAACCCGACCCCCACTAATTTTTCCCTCTCTAAATGAATTTTCCCGAGAATTGCAACCCCTCCGCTTATTCCAACACCCACAAACATTAGTTACTTGAAATTGCACATAAATTTTTTTACTGACTTTATGTCCTATGAAATATGTATGGTAATTTTCGTATGAAGATGTTGAATGACTATTGGAGTTGAAGAAGGTCTTGCTATTAATGTTAGATACGCTGGTTAATGGCAATCAACAGTTAAGTTTAGAAACAAATGTAGCTCAATTAGAGCATACTTCTCTTTCCTTAAGGCATGTTATTCTTGCTTCATTGGTAGCATGTAAATGTGATACTGAATATTGTGAAGAAAGTAGTGTATTTATCTCTTTTTTTACCTACTTCATCTTTGCCATAGATTTTTTAGCTATGGGATTGAAGAGAATCATCAACTAAGAAAAGGCATATAGATCTTACTTAGAAAAACAGCTGTCTATAGTATTCACTTGTAGGCATATAAAATATACTGTATATCAGCTAAAAGTTTCAGAACACTTAGAGCAGATCTGATGTTCTTCTATTGCTTGGAATATTTCCAGTTTTATGTCGATACAATGGTAAATGTGACCGAGACCAGGGTTAAAAATAGGTACATTTGTGGGAAAGTCACTTTCTTCCAAAGCGAGTAGCGAAGTATATCCGATTCGTCTTAGAAGCAACTTCATAAAGACTTTGATCAGATCTGAAGTGACTTAGTATTAAGCAAAACTATTCATCTTAAATTGCTTAATATTTTATTCACATTTTCAGTAATTTTGCAAGAGGAAAGGAAAGGAGGAAAAGAAATAAGATTTTACTATAGATTAGATTATTTCCGAGGCAAAAAAGTCGTCGCAGATTTCTTTTTCTGACTATGTTATATATTTGCTTTGTTTGAGTTTGAAAGCGACTCTGTATATAGAGGGATGCTTTTATATTTGCAAAGTAATATTTTTGGTGCTGCTTCTGCTGACATCGTACAGAACCCACGTTTCTTAATTGTTTTTTATATTGAGTTGATTTGCTTAGTGCAGATCGTATACTGATGTGCCTAGATACTGATAGATGAACTAAAGCTCAATAAAATTCTGTACGTTAAATCATTTTAATCTTGTGTTCTGATGCTTTCTATTCTTACTTTTAGGTGAGATGTGCCTTCCTACGAAGTGCACTTAACCTCACGTCTACTATAATCCCAGAAATATCATTTCCAGAGCAATGGCTAAACACTATAGCATTCTCGCCTAGTGTATTGGTGCGATCATTCTTGGAGAATCTCCTATCGGTAAGTTGCTTTTAATTATTGATCTTTGTGAAGTATTAAAAGGTTTTAAAGTTCATTGGATAGCCCTCTCCATCCCAGGTATATAGATATAACAGTTACAGGTGTTCCTATAAAGAAATTTGCATATGTGTTATCTCGAATCCCCCCTCCCTCATAGACATTGGGGAGCTTGTGAGGAGTACTGTTGGGGCCTAGAATGCTATTATATGCTGTTTGCTCATAAATTCCATTAAAGAGCAACAGAGACATGACAACGCTCATCTGACATTTCATATCTTTCTTGTCTAGACAGATTGGAACTTCTCTCATGTTATGAAATAAAACAGGGTAGAGTAATGGTGTATCAAGTTTAATAGTCTATGAAGTAAGCTATTGATAAGTCGTTTGTCATTTTGTTCATCAGCAACTTAGCTATAGACAAGAGATAGATGTTGTAATGCGGGCATGAAATAATAAGCAAACCTTGGAGCTCAGGAAGCGTGGACCAGTGCAGTTTGCGGACACTATTACACACTTTCCCTATGAAGGCCTGGAAGTTGCCACTTATGTTGTTTAGGTCATGAATAGGAAGGTTTTCTTTGAAGTTAATTGGTGGGGAAGCTCATGCTAGAATTAAACTAGATACATTAATCAACTGTACTATTTCTTATGCACTCATTCACAGTGTTCTTTTTATTTATTTCTTCATGCCCAACCAACAGACTTCTTCCCGTAGCTCTAGCAGACAAAGGTCTAATCTTCGACAAACCTTTTCTTCTTTGCTTTTCCAATTTCTAGATAGGCCCTACACCTCATCTGCTCTATGTAACCTCTTAATATTTTGGTAACTGAGCCAAGCGCTCCGATTGAAGAAGTGATGAAAGCTCTATTGACTTCACTTTTATAGACTTTGACTATCTTGTACTTCAGATCGGAGTAGGCATCTTTCTTTTCAGTTTCCTTTTTCTCACTTCTGCTGCCCGAGCGGACATACCAAGTCTATTATAGAATATGCTTTCGACTTTTGTGAATATCTATATCTAGTCTATGTTCGGTTCTTGACTCTGTTTGGATGGACAAGTCCGATAAGAGATTAACTGCTTATTTTTACAGGGCTCGTGCAGGTCCTTGAACTCCTTGAAAAGTGCTTGAATTTGAAATTTCATTTCAAGGGCACTTGAAACTCCTTGAAAATGGGAATTTTTCCTTGAAAATTGATCACACTCCTTGGAGTTTATGAATGTTTACTGTTTACATCATTCAGAACAATAGAGAATGCAGATAGTTTACAGAAGATCGTACAAGTAAACTCGTTATATGCCGAGAAATGTTCCATTTTTTACTTTTCTATTGTTTCAAACATGTAGAAAACGTTTCATCTCAACACAGATTGTACTTAACCTAGATTCTTGGCAATATACTCAAAGTAATCCTACAAGACAAAATGCCGAGTGGAATGTTACATGATACCCATGAATGTGTATATGTATGTCACATTGTGTACTTATTGTCCCAGAGTGATGTTTTTGCCACAAAGTTGCAACTTGTAGTTTTGTAGGCAGCAAATTTGTTCTGCAGGAAACTCAAAGAGGAGTCTAGAATTTCTGTTTTGAGCAATAACAGACTGACCCATGGCTTCTAGAATCGAGTCATATGGCCAAAACTTGGCAACTTAGACCTATAAGTTTCCCACAGAAAGCAGATTACCCAGCAAATTGCGTAAATGCTCCAATTTTCAAGTCTCTAGCATAATTTTTCAAACTTTAGCAACCATTTTCGTGCTCTATGAAATGTTGAATGTTATTGCTATATATACGTATTTTTTCATCTGCTTCACATTTTGGTACCTTTGGACAAATCACGTTTTCTGTTGAGGTAAAACATACCAAACAGTCATATAGCATTGCGCAATAAAATGACTTTGGCAAGTTCAGAATTGAAGAATTTTAGTCTTGTTTCATTTGCAAGGACCAGAGTTTGAAGCATTGTTAATTTTAAATCATTCTCGCACTTTCGATAAATCTCAGAGTCCATATTCAATACAAACATTAAATTATTACTTTTGTGGCTTTATGTACATACACTAGGACTGTGTATTAATTCGTAATATTTATTTGAACTTTTTCAGAAGACATGAAATACCCACAAAGGCCTATTAATTTAAAGATCCTTGAAAATTTTTATTTTAGTCCTTGAATAGTCCTTGAAAACTCCTTGAATTTGCTTGCCAGCATCCTGCACAAGCCCTGTTTTTATAGTTCGAAAATTGTGCTATCAACAAAGCGTTGGCCATTCTCTGATCGACAGGGAAATCTACGCTTGTGGCACAGATATCAATGTACTACCAAATCAGGACTTTTATCATGACGCCATTTCATGTACTAACTAGTTGCCAATATTTTTACACTCTGAGACATTATGGCTCATAGTCTCATCCCCCTCCCGCGCATTCTACACTTTTTTGACCTTTACCGTATATCATTACCGGGACCCAATCTGTTCTTTAGTTCTAGATCTCGCGCTGCCATAAGCATTACTTGAAAATTATCGCAAATTGAGATCATGTCCACTCAGTAAATAATAAATTCCCCTTGTTTTTGTTGACAACAAGTCACGAACATGTTAAAAGACTCTTCTCAGGATCTATCCTGGCTATTGCTAGATTATAATCTTCTTGCATCTCGTAAATACTGTTCTCAATTCCTAGTGCTTCTATTTTACTTTTGATGTCTTTGGCGGTGTCTCCAGGGCTCTTATAACTATGGGGATTACTTCTACTCCCTTATTTCATAGTTTCTGGGGTTCTCTCTTCAACTCTTACTATTCATCAACTTTATCTCACTTCTGCTGTTCCATCCAGTTATCATATGGGGGTGAAAACTCAGTAAAAGTGCGATTTTTTCCTTTCTTACTCTTATTTAAAAAGTCTGTTGGTACTACAGAACTTCACTGTAGCACGAAAAAGCGGGAGCAATTTTAGGTAAACCGGGCACTTTTCAAGACTAAACTGTTTTTCTGAAGAAATGTTGGCTAGTTTTTCCTTAATGCAAGAAACAAGGACATCTTCTGGATATCCATTGTCATTTAGCAGTTGTTTAAGTGTGTCCAGCTCAGAATCTAACTTAGTTTTAGAGCGAATCATAAGTGCCCTATGTACTAAAGTTTTGATAAGGTTGATTTCCCTAGCTTTTGGTCTGAAGGAATTCCAACCGATGTATTGGCCAGTAAACGTTGGTTTCCTGTACATACTGTTGAGAAATCCAGTGCCCGTTTACTCCACCGAAACACCTAGAAATTCAAGGAGTTGGTTTGTTTCTTCTCTAATTCTCTAATTCTCTTTTCTGTTTCTAAGACTCTAATTCTAAAATGACTTGTGATTCGACCATATGACAAAATCTTATTACATATCCAGAACGTTCCAAAGCATATACAGACGATAATTTTCGGATCATAGGGCAAGTAAGATCGTCCTCTCATTTAAGTTTTTTGGAGTCAGTTTACGTTAAGACTCAAAACCTAGTCTTGTGTAAACAAAAAGAGTTCATTTTATAACTTGGACTCTTCAAGTAAACAATGGTGAATAGGTGCTAGTTGGCCTATCATATGGCCAAACAGACGCATTATTCATAATATTACATGTATCCAAACCTGGCTATATATTTCGGTTCACCTTTCAGTCGTTATCCGACGTTTCATACTCTGACAAGTGTCGGACGAAAAAAGCCATCAGTATGCTAAAAGAATGTTCCCGCTTTTTCGTGCTATAGTAATTCTTATTTCAACACTAAGTATGGTCTTCTGGCTTCGATTATATTGTCATTTTGAATAGGAAGTCGAAATTTATTTTGTGAGTACCATATTCACCAATACTTTCTGGCTGAAGATATCTGGCTTGCATGTATCCCAACATTCTTGCAAAAGTCCCACTGGATATTTTCCCAACCCAATAGTGTCTACTCTTGTATTCTTTTTACACCATTGTGCTGCACTCTTCAATAAGAGGCAACTAACAGTTTCTTCAACTGGAAGGCACACTCTGCATTTGTAATGAACACGTGTTTCGTCTGTTGTTGATTTAAATTAAGTTCATTCTAATGGCCCACTATTGGAAAGCTACGATGAGCTTTTCCGTTCTCCGTTTAAATTTATGTTAAAAGGGACCCGCTATTTAAAAAGTTGCATCAAATAGGTTCTAAATCTAACTAATAACTTTTTTTGCAATAACAGGTTTCTCCTAAAGACCTGTTTGCAACCACAATATGAATATGAAAAAGTCTAGATTTTACATAAAATCTAAAATGTTACATAGTGCTAGCTGTTGAAAGTGGTAAGGTCTGATGCCCACTTTTTCTTTAGATGGTACACTGTCCTTCAACATGTTCCCCTTATAGTATGCACATTTTTGACCCATATGAGGACATTTTTTCGTTAATGTAAGGTCAGTAGCAGCACACTATAGATTACACAAGGAATTAGTCAAGTTTGCAGCAATCAAGCCGGTTACACATTAAGAGCGTTTGTCTTATGACTTCCCAAAAGAATTGAACTCACTATTTACCTAGAGGTGTTCTTATCTGATACCCACATGTCTCGCTAGAAAGTAGGTCTTTCTACTATTGTAAAGAACATGGACAACCATTCACCAACCATCTTTGTAAGAACATTTTCCTCGGCTAGAAACTTGAAAAATCAACCGTAAGTGCCTGTTTATTAAAACATTTCATACTTCTGGTGCCAGCTTGTGAACTCCACTAACCGTGGAATTCAATTTATGTATATATAGTGTTGTATAACGGTCACTCAGGAGCACTTTGTGCACCTCTGCTTCTTCAGTATTATCAATGTGTGCTGTAGATATGTGATCAATGAGAGTGGAGGTCTTGAGCTTTACTTTAGCTGGCACAATAATTAAAACTGTTTCTAATACTGACCAGCTGCTAAAGATAAAGAATATGCCTGGAGTTGGTATCAGATGAAGGCTCTGCTACTTAAAAGATAAATCATAGTTTTCGTTGCCCATACCTATCATCCTTATCGAGATATGAAAAACCTTCAGCTTTGGTAAACGTGCTAATCATGGAGTTTGGGGATCTCTACCAGCTAGTAACCAAAATGTGTCTGCATTTTTTGTGATTGGATTTGAATACAGAGTATCTAAGTTATCATTGTGGATACAAAAATTCGTAGAAATGCATTTTATAGCATCTCTAGTATAACTGTAGACAGCCCGCCAAAAACCAGATCTGTCAAGGCGTTGCCGATTGCAACCAGTAGCTTCTATGGCTAATTTATCAGTCTGGTTTAGTCTAATTTAGTGCCATATACAAATTCCCAGGTTATTCATTAATAAGATGCCTTTGCAAATCTGTCTTAGCTTCTAAACGCTGAGGACTCCTGTTATCAGTTATGTGACCATGGATATTGAACTTTGAAATGTTAGCACCACCCTGCTCACCTCTATTTTGTTGAGTACCCACGCTTAAGTCAAACATTAAGAGTATTCGCGTATAAATGATAACCTTCCAGGTAACATGCATGTCCCATTGGTCTATATGTTGGAGGACAATGTCAGAGTGGTTGAGAGAGTCCGACTCCCTGGAAATGCAACGCCACTTAAAGTCAGCATTCGTTTCGACAATCTTAGGGTTTTTAGAAGTGTCATATTTTTGAGGAGTATTGACAGTTAAATCAATACTATAATTAATTTCTCATAGTCTTAGTATATAGGCTACATATAGTTTTTAATGGCTTTTTCTTGTTTTAGCTCCTTTATTGATTTCGCTACTGTCAATATTAATAACTAACTTATTCACTTTATCGAGCTCTCTATGGACTGCCTATAGGTACTTTTATTTCAGCTGTTCTTTTTTAAGGCTTCCCATTGCCTTTTCAAAAAGGCTAGAATGAAAGCTAGACTCCACGACACGGCGAGCAAGGAAGTCTCCAATCAAGGGTGCTCTCTCTGGAGCATTAGAGTTGATATCACAATTGATTTATTTCCTTTAGTATAAGTTCGTGGTATTGTTGCTGCAGTTTTCAATATCTTTTTACTGTTGAGGGCTGGATTGTAGTTTCTTTTGTTGCAGATTTAATGTTGTTCTTGGTTCATAGTTCAGATTTCTTTGTCAAATGTTGCTGATGCTTGAGAACTTGGGTTTCTTGTTGTATGGCTTGTTTGTTGATGGCTAGATTTGCATGTCTCCAGCTTCAGCTGGGAATTTTTCGATGATCCTTCGCTTGAATTGCACCTTTTGAAGGCAGCTCATTACTTTTTGCTATATTGTCCCTAAGGTGTGTCTTCTTGAAAATGAGTGGTTGTGTAGATCTTGGACATTATTTTTAACTAGATTTGTTCCATAAAAAGGAAAGGCCAGAAAAATTTCCGTTGGTATATCAGAAGCTGAGCCCATATTCAACGGGCAATAAAGTGACTCACGATTATCCTCATTACTTTAGTCATGGCACTTCTGGGCATAGCAGGTAAAGTAATAGCAACAAGGAATGTGTAGAGCTCCATAATGTGTCTTTTCGCCAAACACATTTTTGAAGTTCCTTAGAACCCTTAAAACTGTATTGAAGAAATTTCTGGAGCATAGCTTTGTAACTTGAATTGTCTTTACTTCTTTGATTCATACATCACTTAGAAATGATAAAGATGCTGCCTCGATTCTTTTTTGCAGACATCACAGTGCAACAGCTTGTGTCATCCCTGGCAACAATACTGTGCCTCAAGCAGAAGTTGCTGGCCGGCGTACTTGAATTGCACTCCTGTAGATTCAGTTCCTGCTAACGAAACCTTTCTGTCTATAGGGCATGTTGCCATCGACAAACTAGGAAGTACTCTGTTCCCAGTATCAGACTTTGCTAACGAGACTATCTTAATTGAAGGAAATTTGACTGAATCTCATTTAGGAAAATGGGATGCTTTGTTTCCAAATGAAGCCAGAACTTCCCACGTAACAGATGATCATCACTTTGCAGTTATTGTTGGAAAGACTTTTCATCTTAAATACACTTCAAAACAGCATAACTCCTATGGAGCAAGGCTTCTGCATTTCTTCGTGCCCTCCAGCAATTCTGCTTTTGATGTGTCTAAATATGCTGTTGGGCATCAAATTCATGAGAGTCTTTACTCGATGCTGAATAGGAGAACAGCCGTTTTATTCATTCATCCGGTTGCACGACCTGGAAATCTGAGGCTTATAAAACACCCTAAATTGAAGACAGTCATAGGCAACAACAATACTATATATTTCCCACCTATTAATCATTATATTGGCATAGATGCTGAGTTTAAAAATCATGACATACCAAGATCGTTATACCCTTACCTCAACAAAGATGAAGTTGATTTGTTTTACCAATCCAAAGCAGCGTATAAAATGATGCAGCCAGTTGCAGTAGTAGTTTCCATTTCCCCAAACGGTACATGGTATATAAAGAATACAGACCAACGATCAAGAAAAGACTTGACTAGGCTGTCGCCAAACGCCAACTTCCCAATATTCGATACAGACCTATCATATATTCCACAATCTGGTTACTATGGCTTGGTATCACTTCATCTAAATGTTTGCTACTGTCATTTACGACATTTACGACAACATATTGACAGGCCTATACCTATTGTGTTGCGCATCAATATCAAGGCCAAGAACAAACAACCAATTGCACTCGTGAAGTACGTCAATTTCCCACCGATAGCATACAACACATCGTTGAATCCTAACGACGGATTCTATGTATCGGCTTTAAGGAGGTACGGTTCTGACGTTGAAACTCCTATTCTTGGTATAGTGGTGTTTGGTGTATTACCAAGCAAGTATGGCAAATGGTACTATAAGCTTAAGGGAAGAAACTGGACAGAGTTAAGACAAGGAAAGCCTGTGAATGTTGGTAGTAAAAATGCTGCAATTGCAGTGGTGCGTCTAAAGCCAACTGACAAAATAAAGTTTGGGCTAGAGAACGAGCAAAGTTTCTGGTCACTTTCTGATGCAAAAAAAAGAGTAAGATTACATTTCATGTTTTGGGATATGAGTGACAATAAAACACATGGTAAGTAGACATGGATTCTTCTCCTCTCCATTTTCATAACCGAAGCAATTTCTTCTTGGAATTAACTTCATGCTTTTCAAAATACAGGTAATTTGAAGCTATAGTTATCCTGCCATTTCATATTGCATTACGTAACTCCATTTAAATGTGCTAGTCCTCCCCTTTAGCGGGTTGCGGAGGGTGAGGTGTAATACCCCGAGGGAAAATTTCTATCGGCTAATCACCATGCTTCCCATTTCTGTGGGCATATTTTTTTGTTTTTTTGCCGAGAAGAGGAATTAGGTGTTACGGAACGGAGAAGTATGGAAGCTTATCAATACTTTGCACGAATACGATTACAATAGTTACTGTCAAACTGGACCCATAATAATTAGAGATTGATAAAGACTTCCTTTAATAATGGAAGCCCCGCCATTTTTTCAGTACAACCGTATTCCTTACACCCCCGTCACCGAAGGACTATTTTAGGAATAGCTCCATAATTATGTCCTTTTATAGGCCCTCATTTGGTCAAAATGAATGAAGCAGATGCCTCAGCATATAGCAGTGATGTAGTTGGGTACATGCTGCGAAAAGGTTGTGATGGACAAGCTGGTTCAATGCTAAAGATAGACGCTTGCGGAGTATGTGGTGGCAAAGGGGAATGCGTAGCATGCGATGGAGTTCCATTTTCGAGTGAGTTCCTCCATTTTTCCTCAATATATGGTTTTCATTCTTTCTGATGTGATGTTTCCCATCATTCCCATAATCATCTCCAACTGAAACAGGGTTGATATATTATATATATATATATATATATATATATATATATATATATATATATATATATATATATATATATATATATATTTATATACATGTTATTTATATAATAGTCGGCATCCTAGTATAAGGTTGGGGGATTCCAGGCACAAAACAATGAATACCACTTATGCACCCCCTACAGATTCGAAAAAGTTCGCCACTTCCACAAAGCCACAAGAAATGGTAAGCAACCAGAAAAATGCACATCATCTACGATGTAAGGACCAAATAGTGCAGCCTTTTTAGGTTTCAAATGTGAAAAAATATCTTGTAAAATTCATTAAGAACTATTTAAGAGTGACAATAAAATATGACGTCACAGGGAGAGGGGGTGGTAGCACTATCCTCGAAAAATTTCAATCTGGAAGGTCTCTTGATCATAATTCTAAAAGATTAAATGTAGCAATTTTCTGTCTCCTCGAATCCAAATCATGGTGGATGCTTGTGGAAAATCTATATTCTGCCAGCTGCTTTTAGGAGTGGAAATCAAAAATTCCTTTTCCTATCTCGGACACAATCATGCCATTTCCTCCTTCATAACCAGGGTACCGTGCATCAATGTAACTTCCTGATTGTAAGCCATAAATTTGAGCAAATTGTAATTGAAGCAGCAGTAGTAAAACTGTGTTTGCTATAAAACAAAACAATAATGTTGAAGTAAATCTTTGAGATAACTCAGTTTGAAATTGGAGCAGATTCAAAACACCAGCTTCTGAACACATATTCCAAGTAAATAGCACCGACATTGTATAAGAGTCCTAACTCGGTAAAACTCAAGTCCCTCCCTGCCGTAGAAATCTCTAGCCATGGCCCTGAGCATCCATTAATCAAATTTAAACATTTTCCTTCCTTTACAACTGATGGTATGATATTCAGTAGCCGTGGCCAATTATTGTGTAGATGGTTAGTTGAACACTAGGGGATGTACTTTTTTGGTGAAGAATACAGTTTGAGTATACCCCTCAGTATGAGCCAGAGCAGAAAGACAAATCAGGTGACGTACACTTGAATGTTTCGTCTCCGACAAAAGACATCATCAGCAACTCGTATTCAAAGGATCAAATTTGGACCAAGTCTAAGGAAATATGGTAACATCAAAGTGACGTCCCAAGGGATCTGTGCCTGGATCCTTTCTTTTTAGTATGTTCCCCAATGATACCTTTCATATGACAATCAATTGATAGATTGAAGCAGACGTGAACGAGAGATTGAGAGTGTCATACTTTTTGTTGCTTTCTGAAGAACATGAAATATTGTTTGTTAAGGGTGGATTGTTAAATATATTCTATAGGACAGCATTATAAACTATTACATATCGATATGTACAGCTAGTTGTTTGGTGGTTGGTGCTTTCAAAAGCTACATTTAATGAGTTATAGCATCCAGCAAGTGGCTATTTAGGCCCTCTTCAAGTTTATATGAAACTCCTATTGCCATCAAAACAAGTAAATCAAACTTCTAATATGGCCAAGGATACTGCTAAGAGGATCATTAACGATGCTGTTGCGAACCTTGTTACTAAAGACCATATGGACACATTGGTTGATAAACTGCAGAATAATATCGAAGAAATGATGATCAGGAAGATTTCTGTCGCACCGGACTTTTTGCCACCATTCAAAATGGTCTTTGAAATGAATTTTTCCTCGCTCTAGCAGGCCGAGTTGGCCATCTAGCGCTTTCATATCATTTGTTTAAATTTGTTTGCCTATGAGAGAAAAACTATACAAACTGATTTTTTATGCTGGACCATGGTTTTTGTGATATTGCCAGTACTCTGTGGAGAAGAGTTGTACTTTGTAATAAAAGTTGATGCAAACCATTGACGATGTGCAATCGGATCGTTCCGCTTACTTCAAAACACAAACACTAAGTTACACCTTCAGATTAAAACTTTGTTCAATTTGTATATTATACATATTTTGCTGTATTCTTATAAATATTTCACAACTTTGTGTCTTGCTCCTCTCAATGGACCAACTTACAAATTTCTATTTCTTCCATATACTTACTTTTGCAGCATATTTGTTATTTGATTTGCCTCACCTACAATGGACAACATATAAAAAGGTCGTAATGAGCGATGATATTGAGACCAGCCCTGGCCCAAACTTTAGCACTTTTAACTTTTTCTCCTGGAATCTAGATAGTATTTATGCGCAAGATTTACTTCTCGTACTTCTCTTATTAAAGCGCATAATTCATTTTATAAGTACAATTGGACTGGTGTTGTTGAGACCCACCTCTACAACATTGTAGCTTGTGGCAAGTTGGATACCAATGGTCGCACAATAATGAAATGTAACCACTCACATAATGTTAAGTGTGGACGTGGTGGGCTTTATGTGAGAAATTCATTTCGTGCAATAAGAAGGGAAGTCCTTGCGGTGCTACCTGAATGCATAGTACACGTGAGGTCCATCTTAATGACAACCAATATTTCCTTAAAGTACTTTACTGTAGTCCCAGTCAGAGCCTGACTGAATTCCAGGGTTTTCGTGACCATTTTCGAAGCCATGTTTTCCAGGATGTCTGGTAAGAGTCCTTATTGTGTAATTATAGCTGGTGATATCAATTTCCGTTCTACCAACTGGTGAGAATATGATATCGAGAATGATGAGGGCAAACTCTTTGAGTCATTTTCATCTGACCTTGGATTTCCCCAATAAAACAATAAACCAACACACATTGTTGGAAGCACAGGATCTTGCATTAATATTATTTCCCCGACCCGCCAAATATTTTCCTGGAGTCAGGTGTTCTCCAAACTTTGCACGAAAACTGGCACCATCAGATTATCTTTGGTAAATTGACTATTAAGAATTTGTCTCTACCTCCGTATAAACGCAAAGTTTGGTATTATGACAGAGAAAACGTCACTACAATTAGAAAGAATGTCAAAATGTTTCCTTGGAGTGATTCCTTTTTGGAAATCACGTGTCTTAACCAGCAAATCGAAAAACTGAATGAAGTCTACTGAATATTTTTTCGAACTTTGTGCCAAGCAGAGTAGTCACATTCAGGTCTCACCAAGCATCTTGGATGACACAGTCACTTAAAAACTTCCTCCTGAAAGAGAATAGAGCTTACAAGTCCTTTATCAGAAATGACCAGCCTGAGGATAGGCTGGAGGCAATTACCAACACGATTTCTCTAGGGTCCAAATACATTGAGGAAGCTATGTATAGGTACTTTATGGAAATAGGTAGAGTCTTCTCGAATTTGAATATGGGAAAAAATTCTATTGCACATTGATATACACAACCCTAAATAAAGCTAAAATACCTATTATCCCCTCCCCTTTTAGAAAATGATACATTTGTTATGGACTTTGCTACTACGGCGGAGATTTTAATGAATATTTTATTCAACACTGCTCTATTATCGACACCGGTAGCGAACTTCCTCCGATGCTTAGAACCTAACTGTCCACTGCTCACTTAATTTTCCTTCTCTGATTAGAGAATCTTCGGCATTATTAGGTGATTTAATTCAGATCAGACTGATAGCTGATATTTCATCCCAGTACGTAATAAAGACATGTGAAAAGTCTGTTGGTACTACAGAACTTCACTATAGCGCGAAAAAGCGGGAGCATTCTTTTAGCATACTGAAAAGCTTTTTTCGTCCGACACTCGTCAGAGTATGAAACGTCGGATAACGACCGAAAGGTGAACTGAAAATATAGCCTAATGCGGGTACACGTGAAATGAAGAATAATGCGTCTATTTGGCCCTATGATATGCCAATCAGCACCTATTCACTATTGTTTACTGGAAGAGTCCAAGTGAGAACATTAACTCTTTTTGTTTACACAAGACTGGGTTTTGAATCTTAATGTAGACTGCTTCAAAACCACTTAAATGAAGGGATGATCTTGCTTGCCCAATGATCCGAAAATTATCGTCTGTATATGTTTTGGCGCATTCTGGATTTGTAATAAGATGTTGTCCTATAGCCGAATCACTTTTCATTTTAGAATTAGATTTTTTCACATACGAGGTGGCTGTTCTCTTGTTATAGTGTTTTTCGTCCTGATGCTCATGTGTACATGTTGTTTTATTCTGTCTGCTAGTCTCTGCGTCGTGAGCCCTACGTACCGAGCTTCTTATCGGCACAAAAATTAGTAAGCTATACAACGTTTTTGAGTCATAGGAGCGCTATCTTTTTTAGCAGTTGGTAGTATGCTATAAGAATAGCGTTCCTACCAATCAAAAAAGTTGTGCAGTTTATGAATTTTTAGGCCCCGTTCACACGAAGACGGAACGGAACGATTTGGACTGGCCCAGAAAACAAAGCATTTTTTGCAGGTGTTCACACGAGAACGAAAAAAAGCGTTCCTTTCCGATCCGAAAAACGGACCTCTTCGATGTTAGCTCTCGTGTGAACACTTTTGTGGATCGTTCCGTTCCATTTTGTGGACCTATTTCGTGTAATTTTACCTGAAGTTACGCAGAGGCAGAAAAACAAAAATGGCTCCAGTAAACAAGACGATTATTTTAGCGCTCTTCTCACTTATATCATCCCTGGTAGCTCTGTGGCAGCAAAGTGCTATCTTGTTAATAGTAAATGGGATGCAATATTGTCGAAGAAGACAAATGCTCTTAGATTTAATTGAAAGGCCGTTTGTATGCAACAACAACTGCACATCGCTATCTGACCATTTAAAACTTTCATCTGCATTGTTTTCTTTACCATCTGATATCTTGTTCGTCATCGTAGCCATTGATTTCGTGTTCTCTTGCTCTTGTGCACTTTTTGCGGGTTTTTGTCAATAACGTATGCGCGCCTTCGGCGTGTCTGTGTCATTGGCATTGTTTATTCGAAGGAGATTCACCGGTATATGCGAAGGAGCAGAAACGTTCTAGTGTCGTGTGAACACCTCTTAAAAAGTTCCGTTCCGTCCCGTTCCGTCCTCGTGTGAACGGGGCCTTACTCCGATGTGAAGCTCAGGATATAGGACGCACTATGCAGAGACCAGTGGACAGAATAAGGCAACATGTTCCCACGAGCATACTGAAAACCTTGGATCGGTTCGATACTCTGCCTCTTTGGCAATACTTCAGTCCTGGAAGCGTACATCTTATCAGAAATTTATTAGGAGCTTCGCTGAGAACTGCTCAACTTCCGCTGCTGAAGTAGACGACTTGTTCAATTCTATAAGATTATAAATAGGTTGATTCCTGAATACACAAGACATCCTGTTCCTCAGCATCTGGAAGCCGAACTTCAGTCTTCGCAGATGAGCGGCATCTGGGCAAATCTGTGTGAGAATGCAGAGATTCAATCCTAATTGCTTATCGGAATGGGATAAACTTGAGCCTAAAATTAAGCAACCTTTCTCAGTCAGTATTTTCAAAACAATTTCTAGCACGTAATCGTCCTCCTCCAAAGTTAGTCTACAATGTCCGTGACTCACTTGGTTTGAAGAGAATGAGATGGTTGCCAAACCGGAAAAAACTTCAAATGATGTTTCTTAGAAAAAAGTAGATACTGATTTTTGTTTAAATGTGAGTGGGAAAATAATCTCTGAAAGTGAGCAAGTGAAGCTTCTTGGCGTTATTATAGATAGTAATTTTAATTTCAATTCACACATCAAGGAGATTTGCGCTAAAGTAAATCAGAAGACGAGTGCAGTTGCTAAATTACGAGATAACATAAACGAAGAAGATACAGAAGTATTCGTGATGTGGGTCGTGATGTCAAGTTTCTAATATTGTCTTTTGACATGGTTGCTTTGTAGTAGAGCAGCAGATAACCTAGCGACCAAACGTTCAATGATAACAGTTCAGAAAAGTGACGACGAGCTTGAAGCACTCTTCCAAAAAGTTGAAATTTTGACAATTCACAGGATAAGTTTGCAAAAGCTAATGGAGGAAATATGCAAGACACACTAATCCTCCATATATGTGGCACTTCTTCGGCTAGAAATTGTCGAATGTGATTCTAGATCTAAGCAACGTTGCGAGCTTTCACCTGCCAGATCACAGAGATTTGATACTAACTAATTAAAATTTATAGAAGTCTACTCTGTTGGATTAGTCTCAGTAATGAAACTATAACTGCAAAGAGTCTGACTGAATTGAAGCAAACCAGTCAAAGCCTGGAATGGTTCTCAATGCACGTGCAACATTCATGAGAATGCATGCGCCTCCCATTAGATAGTTGATTTAGTTCATTCTGTTTTTAAAATTTTTGGCTTTAATTAGTTATCATAACTACCGCATTCTCGTCAACGCTAAATAGATCTATGAAATTATATGAAATGTAATAGGGGAAGTATTGTAGAGCCACAACGTCCTATGCTCCAGAGTTGTTTGATAACATTGTAAGCAATCCACATCTACCTTTTCACGTTATCCGGTATGAGAAAAGAATTCTCTATTATCTTCTTTTCATTTTAACTTCCATTGATCACTAGAGATATATTGAAGGCACAACTGGAAACGTAGTAAGGATTATTGAAAAAGTAGTACTAAATATACAGATGTGATGGAACAACATTTTTGGATTTTTGGAGGCGGGCTGGAATGTACAGGTTAGCATTGGAGGGATGGAAAAGGATGCTAAGACGGGTGCTAAATTACATTTGCGATAGAAATTGGAGGGGTTGTACCCCCCCGTCTCCGCTGCTCACGTAACATAGTAAGGTAGAGAGATAGATCGCTTTATATTTTCTGTTCATTTAACGACCTTGATCTGCTTTACTCATTTTGAAACGTTTGTTTCTTAGATGCCAGCTATGATGACTGCGGACAGTGTACCGGTGGATATACTGGGAAAAAGAGGAATTATTTACAGGACTGTGCTAATACCTGCGGAAAGTCATTCGAAGACGAATGTGGTATATGTCAAGCAAAAGGTAACAGAAGAAACTTCACAGATTGCTCTGGTACTTGTTTTGGACAAGCAAAGTGGAACAAATGTGGTAGATGCTACGGTGGTTCAACTGGTCTGACAGAATCTGTAGGGGAGGATGAATGTGGTGTTTGTGGGGGAACTGGCTCAAGTTGCTCTGGGTGCGATGGTGTACCAAACAGTGGCAAAGTGAGTGATAAATGTGGAATATGCTTACATCCAAGTAACGCGAGTTTCAATACCAATTGCTTAAAAATTTACAGTTTCACGCCCAGATCCTCGCCTGTGACTGGTGGTAGAGAGATATTGGTTGAGGGTGCAGGACTCAACCGTTACAACAAAGCAAGGTGTCAATTCAAGAGAAATAACCCATCCTTGGTATTGAATGCAAGGGAAGTAACAATCGGTAAGATATGTCACTTGTGTAGAGAATTCTCATCTAAAATCTATCTATAGTTTACTTCGGATACGTAATTTGGTTGTGAAGTAATGCCATCTTTTATGCCAAAGTAATGCGAAATTTAACTATGCCAAAGTAATGCGAAATTTAACACAGATGCAAAGTTAACTTAAACCATAAAGTAACAAAATCCAACCTTTTAACTGGGATTGATAAATTGTAATGTTTCCTGCACAGTATTGCCACAGGAAAGCAATCAAATTTTAAAATTTGATAATGTCTTTTACAACAAAGTTCTTCACAGGTAAATTCTAAGACATGACACTTCTCTCGTTATTTATAGTTCTGTGTTTTAATCAGTTCCCTGAATATTGCATCTCATTACCGTTGAGAAGGACTAAGAAAACTTTGTATTCAGAGGAATGTAATGAGAATTATTGGTAATCAGAAGAATGTAACGTTTACATGGTCTGTTGAGAAAGTCAAATGATTAAGATTTGTCCGTTTGCAGAATATATTATGAAGTATCTTCGGTAATTTATTTAGCTCCCAATGATTCAAGAGGCATGATTTGGTCTAATTTTTATAGCTAAGTCAAGGTGTTGGACATTACTAAGGAAACTTGTAAAATCTGGCAACCCTAGAGAATTAGTTGATTTAGCAGGGTCAAGGAAAGCCTGAGATAGCCAGAGATTTTGTTTTTGATTACACTGGTCAAATATCATTCTGATGTCAGGACAGAAAGGCTCTCTCTTGGGTAATTCTAGTGTGCAAAGTTCAAACATGAATCCAGTTTTCTTCTGTTAGCTCTCGTTTTGGCCATATAGAGTTGCATATATTTTTTAAATAGTCTAAGACTCGACAGTATTACAAATCATATAGTTGAACTCTTCCAAATTGGACATGAATTACCACAACACTTAATGAAATTTTTGGCAAGTCTTGTAGCATTGAATTTATAGATCATCTAAGTGAGCCGAAGTCATTAAAACTGAAATCATGCCCTTAAAATGTTTTGAGTTATCTTCATCATTGACACTATTTAGGTTTATTGAAGTTGTCGCGAAGAATATCAGACAACATATTCCAAGTGGGTCAAGGCTCTTGACAAATTCACAATAATGGCTTGCTTGTTTTGATCCAGTACCCGGTTTGCTTGTCAAATTTGGTCAGTGGTGGTAGTAGATTTTGTTATGAAAATTCCTTATCACATACTTTCAGTTTTGAAATATACTGGTCAGTCATGTCTTGATAGCAAATCTGGCCTTTTATCCAAACAGGTAGTATTCTTGAAATGTTCATGAGTCTCTCATTTTTGGAACGGTGCAAAGAGCTACAACTCATTTTTGTTTAGTTTGCTTTATTTGGTTTTGAAATTTGCTGAATGGCTTCGACAAGAGGATGCAAAAACAATCCAAATATTTTCTACTACACATGTGAAGAATTCTTAACTATGGAAAATAGAAAACCCATTGATAAGTTTTACGGAAAGGCGTACCACGTATGCTTCCAAGTCAAGCTTGGTGACCAGGAAAAGTCATGCGCTCCGCATATTGTTTGCAAGACATGCAAGGAACACTTACCGCAATGGGCTAATGGGACTCGAAAGTCACTGAAATATGGCATTGCAATGGTTTGGCGTGAGCCACAGAATCACGACAATGACTGCTATTTCTGTTCGATGGACACAACTGGATTGAGCAACAAGCGTAAATCTAAAAACTACCCCGTCCTTAAGTCTGAAATTCGACCTATGCCCCATTCAAGTGGGGTACCAATCGCTCTTTTCACTGGATTTTCTCTAAATGATGGAAGTAAATCTGATGCTGATTATGACACCAAACATGATGCTGACGCTAATGAAGGTGTCTATCTCAATGATACTGATTATGAGCTTTCATCTGCTGCGCCAATGTTATATGATCAAAATGAGCTGAGCGACTTTATTCGCAACTTGAGTCTATCAAAGGAATCAGTAGGACTCTTAGCGTCACAGCTAAAGGAAAACAATCTGCTGATGAGTGGGACGCAAGTAAAAATTTTACCGTAATAAAGATGCTAAATTTATCATACTCTTGCATCAAGTCAGCGACCTTAGTTATGGCAATGATTGCAAGGGAGTTTTGTTTCATATTGGCGTTCAAGAGTATGATGCACATTCATGGCGATTATTTATTGACAGCTCAATGGTGACAGCTCAATGTTGACAACTGAATGTTGACAGCTCAATGGTGACAGCTCAATGTTGACAGTTCAATGTTGACAGCTCAATGTTGACAGCTCAATGTTGACAGCTCAATGTTGACAGCTCAATGGTGACAGCTCAATGTTGACAGCTCAATGTTGACAGCTCAATGTTGACAGCTCAATGTTGACAGCTCAATGTTGATAGCTCACTGTTGACAGCTCAATGTGTAATTTGAAATGCGTTTGAAATGCGTTCTCTTGCATTATTATTATTATTATTATTATCAATTTATTTAAAGTAGGCCTACATATACATACAATATAATATATTTATATACAATAGCTACAAAATAAGAGCTAATTCAAGCCTACTATCTAAAAAAGTACAATTAAAATATGTAAAAGAACGTAATGAGATACAGAATAATTAGTTACAAATACGTAAATTTACAGGTATCTACAATGTTTCCGATATTTACAATGCTTTCAACAACAAGTAGAAAATTCTTTAAACAGTCAGCTCAAGAACCCAACCTGAGCCACGAAAGGTCTATTTATTCTGCAGTTGCATTCCTCTCCTTTCCAGAATATGTAGACCTTTCGTGGCTCAGGTTGGGTTCTTGAGCTGACTGTTTAAAGAATTTTCTACTTGTTGTTGAAAGCATTGTAAATATCGGAAACATTGTAGATACCTGTAAATTTACGTATTTGTAACTAATTATTCTGTATCTCATTACGTTCTTTTACATATTTTAATTGTACTTTTTTAGATAGTAGGCTTGAATTAGCTCTTATTTTGTAGCTATTGTATATAAATATATTATATTGTATGTATATGTAGGCCTGCATATCACCAACACCTACACATCCATACCAACTGGGCACTCACCTATATTAAAAGGGGAACCATGAACTAACTAGGCAGGTAATGGAAAGAATCAATTTCTGCAAAAACAACTGGGCTATTTGTGTTGACTTGAAAATGATGAACGTTTTGCTTGGTCTGCAATCTGGCTACACAACGTTTCCATCCTTTCTGTGCTTTTGGGACAGTCGGATGAGAGATCAAATTGGGAAAGAAAAAATTTTCTCCTGTTGAGCCTCATTTTCTTATAAACCTTTTTCTTATAAAAAATGTGCATATCTACAACCCAAATGTTGATGAACATTTATTCAGTAACGATATTCAACACAAACTAATTCTGCATCGTCGAAAGAATCCAGTTAGGTATGAAATATTTGACAAAGCAGTCATGCATGAACTAGATGAGCACATCCCTCTAAAAAGAAATTACGTATGAGAGAATCACTGAAAATTTCATCGCAAAAGATTTCAGGGATAGTTCTACGAACCAAACTTCGCAAGAAATATTGGAAAAAACAAACTGGAACCCGATAAAGCGGCCTTAGCCCGAAGGAGTAAATGCATTAAGTTTCTCCCAGTGGTTAAAAGTAAACATTTCAAAAATCTAGACTTAACAACATTGAATAATAATAAAAGAAGTTCAGAAAACTGACAAACCAATATTTTTGGATAAGGTACAAGCAGTCTTCGCTATAACCTCTCCATGAAGGTGAGTGCGTTGTCACCGATGAACAAAGTGTTACAGAAAATATGAATGATTATTTTACATGTATTGCCACCTTATTAAGATTTTAAGACGGTCGATCAATATTTGCAATTACAAGAAAGGCATAAAAGACCCCTTTGAAATAGCGTTTACTAAATATTCTCATCATCTAAGTATTAAAACCATAAAATATAATGTGTGTTGTACTGAGGAGTTTTGATTTCAATCCGTGCACTGAATTTGATATGAGTATTCAATTAGATTTGTTGGACAAAATGAAAGCATCACCAATTGATAGCATTCCTGCAAATTTCCTAAAATTAAACCCCGATATTTTGTTGCAGTTCCTACTAAATTGCTTCAACCTCAGTGCCTCAGGATAGTATGTTTCAAAACCGATGATGCATTTTGAAAGAATAATCACGGGACTCTTACTATTCTGCCGGTACCTTCTAAGAACTGTTGAGCGACAAATGCATGACCGAATTAGTTCATTCTCTAGGTGCTTATCATCCCCATTTTTGTGTGGGTGAAGAAAAGGGTATAACGCCCAACGTACCCTATAGCGGTTTTTCGATAGTTGTAAAATGGCTGTAAATCAAGAAAGATATGCTGGCATTTTATTGGTAGACCACTTAAAAGCCTTATATTGCATTGATCATGAATATATAATTGCAAAGTCGCATATAAAGTTAGCCGGGATGCTCTCGTTCAAATCTTGTATCTTGTAAACAGAAAGTACAGAGTGAAAGTAAATGGGTTTATGCAGTACATGTACAATAGGAACAAATCGTCGGAATACTACAAGGATCGACCCTCGGACTCATTTTGTTCATTATTTCTTAAATGATCTATTCTTCCTGATGAATAGTACACAAATATGGAATTATGCAGATGGTACAATGTTGTACACGTGTGACAAAAAGATTCAAAGCGTGCTAGAAAATCTTGAAATGAATGCATCTACAATAACAACGTGGTTTTCAGAGAACCAGATGAAACTGACTGAAAATAAGAGTCCGCCGCGCTAGGTCTAGGAAGTAAGGAAATAGATCAAATCAATAATGATAAATTATTAGGCATGATTATATAAAAGATCTTAACTTCAGACCGCACATGCAATCACTCTGCTAATATCGAGTGAAAAAAGCTTGATTCATTACCACTAAGAGCAGTCTACATGAATCCAGAAAAGGCGAGATTGAGGTTACAATCCTTTATAAAATCATACTTTAGATACAATTTTCTTTTCTGGATGTTCCGTGGTAGAAATGCAAACAATCGAATTGAGAATCACATATAGAAACTTTGATTCAAGCCCTGAAGAACTGCTGACAACAGGTTACTTCGTTACTATTCATCAGATGAGCATGCAGCTATTTATGGTAGAAATGTATAAGAAAACGTATGAGTCAAGCACCGTATTCATGAAAAGCATATTTGAGGAAAACTCCAACCAATGCAAGGTTAGGTCTATGAATACTTTGGAATTTCGAACAGTAAAAATAAAGTCCTGCATGTTAAAAATACGGTTGGGTATATGGGGAAGAAAGTACAAGACTCTTTGCCAAATAACACAGAAAACACCGAAACATTGATAGTTTATAACAGAAGAGTAAAAAATTGGAAATGCTAAGATTGCAGTTGTAAGTTGTTCAATATATATAGCATGTTAGATATTTATAAGTGCTCGTCGTATATATCGACAGTCTTTATGCCTTTTTAACATTTGAATAATTCAATTTTCAAGCAATTAGACTTAATAAGATTATGGCTATGCAAATACCAACCGTATTTAATGAATTATTATTATTATTATTTCCGCGAAGCCCTCATCGGTGTTCATCATGGATATGTGAGAACCAAAATTTTGAGTGTTATTGCATGCTCAGGCAGCAGCTTTGTTGGTAAATATGCCAGATCATTTCCTTGAACCGTCAAATACTGCTGGGAAAATGTGAATAAAATTCAGGTGCTTTAAGCAATTTTGCGCTGAAAACATGTAGAAGCCAGGAAGAAAGTTCTGAGAACCCCTTTTGTAATACACAGCATATCTCATGCACACCCACCCAAATCTGTGCATGTCTATTATAGAATAAGACGGTGGCTATAACTAAGTATAAGGAGATGTACTGTGTTTTTCAACATGGATTTGACTGTGAACCATTTGGATTAATGTTCAAATTTCCTATCCATATCATGGACAATGTTTTGACCTATGTTGTTGGAGTGACGTTACCAGAGTAAATTGCATCCTTTACAGAATAAATGCAGGAATTGTAAGCAACGATTTATTCTAATGTAGAGCAGAACGACCTTGATCACTAGTATTGACTATATGAGATGGAGGAAAATTTTGGGGGAAATTAAGAGGGTTTTTTCTCTGATATTTCTCTGATATTGTTTCTCAACTATTACAGATGCAGAAAGCAAGGGGAAATTCAAGATAACAACGCCTCCTGCCGATGCTGGTACTTACGAAATGGAGTGCTTGTTCGATACATCTACAACCGCTATCGAACATCCCACTGACAAGTTTATAACATTTTATAATACTTCTCTCATTAATATTACGGATTTATATCCTCGCGTATTGGGATTGGGTGATCGAGAAATTGAAATCAGAGGTACTGGATTATCTCAAACAGGTATGTTAAATATGTGCACAATCAGATTTGTTTTGCTACTTGTTGTGGAAACAGGTTAGGAGAAAGCTGAGAAAAGTAGATGATTTTAGCAAAACACTCTATCGTTGATGTTTCGATCTTTCTTCTGTGATGATGATTTTAGTCTGTATCTTATCAAAGAATCTCATGTATGTACCTTTTTACTTTAATTGTACTTAATTGACGGACAAGCCCTTTTAGTCCAGCTTTGCTAAATGGCTGCCTTCTTAAGTTAAATGAAATTGCTATTATTGTCATTATCTTTGTGATGTGAATGGCTGAAGTTGAATGTAAAGCAATGAGCACTAGTGCTTTTCACCAAGCACGTTGATTAATTATGAACGATGACAATTAGAATAAAAGCTGATAATTAGACAAATGGAATTCGTCTACTCTACAATACACCTAATGCGATGGATATCTGCGAATAATTCTATTGTGCAACTCATGTTTCCTCCTCCATGCACTTTACATGTTATCTCATCCTTCATTGTCGACTACTGATAATTTGTATTTACATGGAATAGCCAATGCCGAGCTTTATTCACAACACTACTCCTTCTATCGCCTCCTTCTCAATCCCAAGTTTGTTCGGGTTTCCGCATACACAATACTCCCACCTCTTGTGCCAACGAGCTTTCTTTCTTACCACTTTCAACTTTCTCATTCTCTTTTTAACGTGTCCTTCACGTCTCCATGCTATATGTCCAAGCTATTGCAACCTAATCTTCCTCAACATTTCTCTAACTCACCGGATCCATTTTCCTCCTCAGTGCTTGATTCTGCTATGTTTCATTCTGGTCTTTCTTGAAGAATGAGTTGGAATTAAATTTCTTCTACTTCCAGCTTTTCTCCTTCCAGTAGGCACTGCCACTGTCTCCAGTTGATTATGGTAGCTACACAGCAAGTAGTCTTTTATGTAGATTCTCATCTGATGTTTGACCTCACACTGATTATGATGAGAAATCAAATGAGCTATATTTTGCAACTCTTCCTAATTTCTAGCCAAATTTCCCTGTAGCTTTGGCTTTTTCCTTCCTAAATAAAGTATGATATATCTGATAGCCTATGTTCCTAACTATTTCCGATCTTATTTGCCATGCTTTTTATGAGTTAATGTGCTTTTCAGGTTCAATGCAATGTGCCTATATGATAAACAGAAAAGTATTCCTCAACGAACTGAACGGACAAATGCCATCATGTCAGCTCCCTAAGCTTGTAAAGTCAGCAAAGATTCGAATGACAGTAGTTGCTTCACTGGAAGATGGCATACTTTCAGAATTAGATAAACTTCCGGAAGCTGCTTGGCGAAGCCTAACTGTCTATGCTAGTGCCCCAAGCCCATTGAGTGCAAGATTAAGTAGTACCCTGGATTCCATAGTTATTTCTTTCAGTAAGAAAATAGCATCTGGAAAGAAGATGTGTCACGAAATGTTTGCTGGTGACGTAGATAATATGTTTGGCTATCAGGCGAAATGCTTCATTAAAGGAAGAAGTGTTATAGAAATCGCTTTAGGCTCCAACCCGATAATTCAAATTGGTCAAACGATACAAATCAAAAGCCCTGTATTCTTTGCATATAATGAGCAATATTCTCATCCTGCTGTTGGGTCCGTGCAACTTATTGGTCCATCAGCTGATGCAAAGCCTGTCGTAACTTTGTTTGGACCATCAGAAGTCGGGGCTTGTGATGGCTTTTCATTTAAGGCTTTAGTACTTGGGAACACGGGTGGCCGCACTGTGTCATTTTCATGGACTGTTTCATTTGCAAGAGATGTTGATCAAGATATGCTATCCTTAGAAGATCAAGCAGATATTAAAAAAGTTACTGGACAGTTGGCATCGGAAACAGGCTTTCGTATTCGTATCAATCCCGGATCACTCAAGCCCACGACATCACAGAAGTACATTGCATATGAAATCAGTGTGACGGCTTCAAACTTTCTGAATCATAAAGCCTCAAGCTCAATGGTTGTTCAAAGGAGCAGTACCAACGCGCCATCTATTCAAATTGTCGGTGGTAAGTATGTTCCTCTCAGTCATAACTATGTTAAACCCTGCATTTTTGTACAGTCATGTATACCAGTTTTTACCAGTTTTTGCAGTTAAAAGATTCTGCCACCAGCCATGTAGGCAAGTTGGAAATTGTGTACGTTTCTTCCAAAAGTTAGAAATTATGACATTTGTTTCAATCTACAGCTTTGATATGAATGATAACTAGCATTTGATGGTCGGCAACCCCTAACCTTCAATTTATTCATTCCTTGTGCTTTTCAGATAAGAAACAACGTATACGTGCCAATAAAGATTTCCTGATTAATGCCAGAGTGAAACTGTCTGCGTGTCAGTCGTCAAAAGAATTAATGCTATATGAGTGGAAAGTGTCTCCTACTGTAGACCTTGGTGTTCAACCTCAAAAAAATCCTAGGTTGTTCATACGGCGAAGAACACTGACGCCTGGTATTACATACACGTTTACATTGACTGTTAGCTCTACAGTCGATCCAAGTATATCTTCAACTGCTTCTGTGGACTTAGCAGTAGATATTTCCGACTTGGTGTTGTCACCCAAGGGAAGCTTTTATGAAACCATAGGTATTTTTCATTATAACTAACATTTCCTGCACTACCATTCCTATGTTGTTCCTTCCTATTATACTTATCAAAACATCATCATCATCATCATCATCATCATCATCATCATCATCATCACTATCATCTTCACCATCCTCATTGCCATGATCATGATCATCATCACCATCATCATCACCACCACCATCATCATCATCATCATCATCATCATCATCATCATCATCATCATCATCATCATCATCATCATCATCATCATCATCATCATCATCATCATCATCATCTTGTCTTGTCTTTTCCTGTACGCCCCTTACGGGGCCTAGGCTGACCCTGAGGCCAGTGTCGCCTTCAAATTGTTTAGAAGAGGTGATTGAGTCGGCTACACTCAATCCACTCTGTTACCCCAGCAGTTACTTATCAGAACTGCAGCCTGAAGCTGCTGTGCCTGACTTTCACTGGAGGGGCCTGGTTGGACAGTTTGCCACAGGTCGTCAACATCTGCTCCAATTCTGAATCTCTGCGAAATGAATCACTATCAACTTAAGGGCAGAGTCTCTCTGTGCCCGCTTGCCACCACGAGGAGGTCTCCAACCATGGGCTAGCCATCATCATTATCATCATCATCATCATCATCATCATCATCATCATCATCATCATCATCATCATCATCATCATCATCATCATCATCATCATCATCATCATCATCATCATCATCATCATCATCATCATTAGGAATGAAACTCTATAATTGAACTAAAATCTTGTCTAGTGCGATCTTTTCGTATTTTGTAATGCTTTGAGGACATTTAGCATTTGAGAAACGTATAAAGGGCAAAAAAGAAGACTGGGACTGATAATAACATATGTATACTTGCTGTCCAGTTTTCGGTAGTAAACATCACATTGAATGTATGACTACAGTTCAGCATTATTCACAAATGAGTGAAAAATGGTGCATTCAAAGACTATATTCAATTACTTTGTAAACCAAGGCTTCATTACTTTCGTTAGGATCTGACATGGATATAACGTTGGATGCATCATCACGTGACCCAGATAGAACTACAGAAACTGAAAAGTTTATCTGGGAATGCATGGATTCATCACACAGGCCATGTTTCATTCCTGATCCACAAAATACGGATAGAATAACTCGTCTTATCTTACCCCAAGCGAGAAAAGTTACTATTGAGCGAGGTAAGCTCGCTCCAAATCAAACGTAAGTATACCTTTGCTTAATCGCAATGCTATTTTAATTATATTCTTCATTTTACGCTTAGATGAATAAAAATACACAAAATGAGCATTATATCTCTCGTTGCCATTATGGATTTAATGCAAACAGGGATTTGCAGGGGACACGAAACTGCTGTTCTCTGATTGTGGATCTCTGGGCTAAATTTCAGGTGTTTATAAAGGTTACGCTTTTGTATATCACTTGAAATCCAGAAAATTTTAGTTAAATATCTTTTACATATGAGTATAATCAGGCCATTCGAGAGTCGTCTCATGCCCCAGGATTAGAGGCCAACATGCACCCATGTTGGCTTCAAGTTTTTCTACCCAATCAATCTCAAATATTTGCAAATGTTGAAAACATGTTGCATGGGCATAGACAGTAAAAAAATTACGGCTATTGATCCTAACTTTTAAATCTACCTACTTATAGTTGGTTTTAATATGAGAAAGTCTTCATGCTAGACAATATAATGTTTCTAAGGCTAGTCTAACTACAAGCCATTGTCTCTCCTTCACTTCCCTATTTTTGTGCTTAAAGGGCAAAGAGGATAGTGGCTGTTATGTAGTCATTAACATTGCCGGATAACTACTGGGGTAGTCGCAATGGACAAGCTCGTATGACACCTTCAAATTGATCTCTCTTTGCTAACCTATTTGCAGAGATCTGATAACAACTTTTCCTGGAAGTCCTTGCGCATGTTGCATTCTCTATTTCGTAGCCGGTTAGTCGTAAAGTACAAAGCGTTCTCATCTTAGCATCAACGTGACCTTGTGTCTGGCATTTGTTTCTTCGGTATCTAATTATCCTATTGAGTTTCTGTCTACCGCAACCTGCCATACTTCTGCTTGACATAATGAGAGGCCCTTTCTGGACTTTCGTGGCGTTTTCGTCTTGCTTTTCACATTCGCTCGTTTTCTTTGCACCACATTTGCAGTTGCATCTTGACATATCAACTCTTCTTCACTCGTAAGATTCCACAATAGTTATCGAAAATCTCATTCTCACATCTTATTTCTTAAAATTAAGCTACCTACTGTATAGACCAAGCTTCGAATCAAACAAACCCCTGTAGAACACGGCAGTTTAAAAGGTAAAGGATTCAAAATCATTTTTTATTGCATGTTCCATGATGGCTCTTATCATTAAAATGGTTTTACTGTCATTTTGCTTGAAACAAATTGATCCAGAGTCATGTAGCAATCGATCTAATTGTAGTTGAGCAAAATTCCCAGACTTCCAATTTACTTTGGGTCCCGAAACTTGCCCGAGCACCCCCTTCTGAATGGTACTGAGCATAAGTTCACACACAAAACAAACACAAGACAGCCCACAAAGACAAAAACACACCCACTCAAAAAGACGCAGAAAAACATTCAAACACACACAAACACACAAAAACTTTGCATATTCATGGACTTAGTGATTCCGTGTTAAATGTAATTAATGAATACAAGGTTTATTATACATTTAAATAGTGAATGAGAAGAAAACATGCAATGGTGGCTTAATTTCACGTTTGAAAACGGATGGAAGTTGTTTGTACACTGAGCATTACCAATAAGTGTCTACTTATATTCTCAACATACTTGCAGAATTTCGATATATTGCAGAGTTAGAATCAAAAATTTAGCTGATGGTATGAAAAGACTCTCCAACTCTGAAGTATGTGGTTGGTAAATGAAAGCTATAAAGTAATAATTGTAAGATATCGCCGTTACTTCAGAGTAAATGGTTACGACCTAAAGAACGCCGCATTCAAACGTTGGTTTTTGTAATGGACGCCATGGTGCTTATTCCAAGTAAGGTAAACAATTCAAGCTTTAAGATGACATTCCAAAGCAAAATTTCTCGAACGATTGTAAGGTCACAGTACAGGAGACACATTCGGGCTTAACTTTTTAGCTCAAACTTGATTTATCGTCATTTAAGAAGGGAGCTGGGCCTATAAATATTAAAATGGCAATTTGCTCAAAATCACACGAAGTAGTCAAGTATGTACGAAGAAGCCAGATAGAGAAACGAGAACGCACTAGAAAGCAGCTCTAGAAACACATTAGAAAGGAGAAAAAAGTATTATGCTGAAGTTGAAAAACAAATAGAAGGGAAGACGAACAACTGGACACAAACATGAGACGACCCCGGGTTATTGTCGGATCAGCGATTCAGAATATGAGAATAGGAAGAACTTAGTAGAGCAAAAGAGCATTCGCTAAAGCTTTGAGCTTAGTTAGATCTAATATAACTTCATGATGCAACCTCCATCAGCAGTTGAAGAATCGTTTCTCATTATTTCCTGACCAAGCTCGTATAATACATGAGTGCACTGTTGGCTTTCCGGAATCCTCCTATAAACTCTTTTTGGCTCCGCGTTGAAGTTTTATCTTTTATATCTGCAAATCAAAACAGGGGTCGGCACAAGTTTCTGTCCACATTTGGTCCACAAGCCAAGCCCAAGTCGACACGTACTCCAAGTTAGCCTAGGCCAATCAGAAAGGTGGGCTAAAAATAGGCTGCGTTGAATAGTGTGAACATTGCTGTTGTCAAGGCTGTTCCCTAGGCTTTTAGCAGTACATCTTTATAGTGTTTTCTCCTATCTATATGAACATATCTGAGTATTGTTCCTAAATTTCACAGGTACACATTCACACTGACTTATAAAAAGGGAAGCAGATCTTCTTCCATGATAAAGCAGGTATATATTATCCCAGGATCTCCCCCAATTGTCAAAATCAGGCCTCTGAGGACTAAGAAAATGAATGTACAAAACAAAGTTGTATTGAAAGGATATGTAGAGCTTGCAACATCAAGCAGCACAGATGTCTGGTGGGAATGCATTGCAGATGAAGGTAATTTTCTATTTTTCTTTTACTTCCACTTACCTATGGTTCGTATAAATCATCCTACTTGGTTCCCTAATATTCTTAATTTTTAGGATGTCGAGGCAGTAAAGTTCTATAGATAGAGGTGATTTTCTGGAAAATTCGGCAATATTGAGAGTTTCTTGGAAAATCTTTCGATAGAGTTTACTACGAAAGAGGGAATTTCCTCGATACCAACATTTCTTCTTGATGGAAGTTGTCTCAACAGCCATATAATGTTCACACACTTTCAACGTTACTGCACTTCTACTTTGTGCATATAAACAGCAATTCTGATATTCTGACCTTTGTAAGCTTCAACTGACTCACACAAAATTTCCACAACAATGACGTTATAATAAATGATGTCTGCAATATCAGAGGCAAATATTGCAACAACCAATCAAAGGGCATCCTCAACAACCAATCAGTTGCTTGAACAGTGACGTCACTTTGTTATTATTCTGCCTGCCACCCTCTCTTAGCAATGGGAGACCAAAATTCTCTGACAGTAATCACAAATTCAGCTCATAAAATACATATTCCCCACATCAACCACAAATTAATTACATCAAAAACAAACTCCCCCATATCAACCGCAAGTGCTCCCCATCAGACACAAATTCCCCACATCAGCCATAAAATTAATCATATATCATACATTAAAACCAAAAACTTTCAGACTAGCAAGCTTTAGGACAAAATCGTGTCCGAAAGTTTAGTGATCCGAGATAAATCTATCTATTTATCTTCTGACAGTTTGTTGTTTTTAAGATAAGGAAACATTTAAATATGTGCCATTTCAAGGGTGTTAATCAGCATTGATCATCCAAACACATTGCTTCACAAGGTTCTTTGCATTCTTCATCAAAATTTTCGCATTGTTCTTCCTCATCTTCATACTTTTCACAATAACCAGCTCTTTGCTATTTTCTGTGCCTTCACTCTTCTCTATTTGAAAGGAAGGTATGCTTCCTGTTTTCATTTCACTGTCCTCTTCTCTCCAATATCAAAGTTAGGTATTAATTAAGTTCTCTTAAGTCCTAGCCAAACGATCGAACATTTTACTCAACATTCGTCCAACATTTTTTGGATGGCCAGTACTGGATCATCTGTGAATCATTTTTATGATGATCCAAAAAATATTGGATGAAGTTTGAAAATGCTCACAAATGATGGATCGTTTGGCCAGGGAGATGAACAATTGCTGGATACAGGCATGCGCACAGTTCGTGATTTCAAGCAAGCGAAATGTCCTGCAATACTTAGATTTCATAGTTTAATTGCCTTCTAGCCCGGTATGGGAGCTTTCCTAGTTCGCTTGGAAAGTTTCATCGATAGTCCTTGTACTTGTTAAGATCACAGCAAATTCGAATCTTTTCACAGATGTAGCAGAGTTGTATTGATAAGGTCTTGTCACTGTTAGGCTGTTCCATGTGATGCTCATGTAGCGTTTTTTGGGATTAACACTGCTCGCATGTTTTTCCAGCGTGGAATATTATTTCCAACATTTGTTGAATCGTTTGGCCACCCCGTAGTAGTTGCTGTCCAACATTTGTTGGATGAATGCTGGACGAAATGCTGGATTGCTTGGTCTGGGCTTTAGATAATTCCTGTCCCCATTTAGAATAGGGGAAAGCCGGTGAGTGTTCACTTCATACTTATTTGTGCAATAGACTTTAAAAGGATTGTTCCAGCACACATCTGGTGCTTCGATGTACTTAGTACATCCACCGGAAACTGCAGCGACGTCAATTTTCTTTGAAGGAAGGGAATAGATGATAGAGGGCACGAGATGGCACTCACAAGTGTCCCTGGCAAGCAAACGACGCTTGAAAGACACCATTACATGATGAAGCAATGATACACTTACTCCTCAACTCTTGCCATCTCATGAACCTCTCATTTTGCTCCTTTAAATACAATAAAAGGTTTCACCGTTGTGCCCTCAGCCTTGGCTGACAAGCAAACAGTAACACGACATTTTTCATGGCCAGTTGTTTTCACCGTTACTGTTTACGTCCCTGCCTTATCAAGCGTTATGCTCGAAACCATGTCTGACCATACATGTGTCCCATCCATTGCGATTGTATTCCCCAAGTCGTAACTATGCATCATCCGTAAGTGCCTCACTCTTAGAACATATTAAACTAGCTTTGTCACAAGTTGATCGGGTCCCATCTGTGCAATCGATATCTTCCTTCTCAGTGACAGATTGTGGAGATAAGCAAATTTTTCAAAACTAACCTTTGCTAGCAACAAACTCACCATCTTGCACAGACACGTTGTGTTCCCAATTTCTTTCAACATAATTTATATAAAAGCGAAGATCAGTATGAAGCTAAACTTAAGTTTGCTTATTTCACAAGGCTAGGTTGCTTTGATCGGAGAAATCATTGAAAAAAAAAATACTTGCTATTGTGTTAGAAATAGAAGCAAGCTAGTAAAACGCAAGGATCATTTCATTACAACACTCTTCTCTGCCATCCTTCACTTTGAATCTATATATCAAGATACCCTCTGCGCATTTTTCCGTTTCAGAATAGTTCCTACTGACAAACCTTCGCTTTCTTCATCACAGGCAATTTCAAAACTCATAATTCTTTTTCTATTCTTTCCAAAATCCTTTCAATCAGAGCGTTTTCTAGAGTATCTGATAATGGCTTTCCTCCGGCTCCCTCTAGTCTGTTAAGAGATTTTCCTTTACGTTGGCATGCCATTTTCACAATTGCATCCTTCTCTTTACACCATTCAGCTGCAGTTCGCCTGTCTGCATTAAACCTGGGGGCTGCTACAGCTTTTTTTGTCTTTTTGGCTACTTTGGTGCTCTCTATCCTCTCAAAAGCAAAAGATTTTACTAGTTTATTGAAAGTTATTTGTTCTAGGGTGGGATCTTAGTTAAGGGGGGCTTATTCGACGAGGCCAGTTCGAGGATATGTACAGGGTATGTACAAGGTATGTACAGGGTAGTATCAGCATCAGCTTAGCTGTATGGAAAATGGTCCCAACTTTTTCATTCATAAAAATTCAAGTATCATGAGCAAGCAAAATTCCAACTTAGCCTAACACGAAGTCAACGAAGAATGACAGTTCTATTGTGTACTTTTAAAGTTTCCCTGAGAGACCATGTGGGGGGCTTTTATTGGCAATGACAGAAAGAGTGGCTACCTTTTGTTCGTCAAAATGCAGCCAAATGTACCCCCCTTGGTAAAATCAAAAATATTTCATTAACCTGAACACCATGGTCTGTAGACCGTAATATTAAGAAAGAGGGATGATTCCACTCCTTTCAAGTCAACATTTCAACGGAAATTTATAATAAACACTACATTATCGTACTATAAAGAAATACCATTTTAGAAACAAAAACCTTGATATTATAAGCTACAGTAAGTAAGGCTGCTAAATTCATATCGGGCAAAAAAGCCAAGATGATTCACCTATGCCATCATTTTGCAAATATCTTGAAATGTACTCTTGCTCTTGGAAACTTTGCTCGAGAGATCAGTACCAGTTTTCCTGTATTGTTTTGTTAAAACCGGCTTTTTCTAGGCGATTATTGCTGTATGTTGTAACTGCAATAGAAGTATTCTTCGAGCCTGCTGTTCTGAATCTTTGCAGATTATACACCTTGCGATCATTACCATACCCCTATGTGACTGATGCGCATCACCGTCGACCGAAAGTTTGACTCACGCCCAGAGATCGGCTGCAAATGTCCGAAGGGTCAACGAGTCGCTCGCCACCCTGACCACCATGAATTTGCAATCGTAGAAGTATTCCAGCCAGCCTTGTTTTACGATTTTTCTGCTTGTTAGAATACTAGGAAAGGAGTGTTGAAATAAACAAATATAGAAGTCAAAAGAGAACACGACCTGTTGTTTTCAGTTTGCAAATCGTAAAACCAAACAATGGCAAAATGTATGATACATTTGGTCTCACGTACACATTTAGAAAATCACATTTGCTTGCAACACTTTGTTGATGGCTGGGAAGCTTAACTCGATAAAGTGCCATTATGATACCCTTTGGCTTCGAAAATTCGGAGATTACTTTGCCATGTTCCATTTTTATTTTCACTTGCTATATAAAGAGACAGACCAATAGCTGAACTGGATTGAGGGGCATGCATTTCAAGTAGAGAGTTACGTCAAAGGTGCATCTATCTCAGGGAATAGCGAGTATGTTCTATTAAAATCACAATTTAATGATGAGATGTATAATTCATATTTGAACATTGCTTGTATTAGCGGGTATTTCGAACATTTCCGAATAAAATGTCAACGAATTATTCGAACACTGCCACCCTCCCATAGCCTAAGGGTGTGATCCCTTCTATGGCATTTCATCAGTTGATTGAACTGAATTGACTTGTGCTTGTGAAGAAGAATCCGTTTCATAGAAGAGAAACACTTCCTTTACTTTCTGGTGTACAGTACTCTACGTTGCCTATTGTCTGTCACCCTCCCGGTAATTAGTTTTTGAAAATTTTTTCAACCCCTGCTCTTATAAATATCCCATTGAAATTAATTTTTGAGGACTAAATGCACATAGTAGCTGAAACAAGAATAATACCTCTTAGCAAGAAATGCTTCTTTCATCAAATTTATTTACTGACTGTCCCAAATTTAAGGCGGACAGACTGCTACATTTGGTCCTGCTTTCATAGGAAAACAAATGTTCTATTGATATTGCTTCAAAATGATTTTTCATCAGTTTTACTTCTTGCACCGATAATATTGATGCCATACATGTAAAGGAGTTTTACTGCTAAACAGAGAAAACGGACCAGTTTAGAACAGTTGTCTAACTTCATGTCTTCATTATGTTACATAAATCCGAAGCCCCTGCTATATCCAACCTTCCGCTAATTGAATTTTCTAGAAAATTCCACGCCCCCGGTGATTCCCATCCCCCTCGACAATTAGGCATCCGAAGAGTATTGGCTTTACGATAGTACCGAAAGCTGTGCATATTACTCACTTTTACAATGCGTCGTCATATATGAGATATTTATCTATAGCTGTTACGAGTTTTTATTCACACAAAACCCATTCTATGGCCTAATGTTACTTTTCACCTACAACTCCATATTCATTAGCTTGACACTAACCAGTATTTCATTGGTAGTTCCAGGGATATAGAGCCCACCATGGCTAGGGGCATCGAAATCATGAATGGGCATTTTCTGTGACTGTGTTGATTTACCCCTAAAGCAAAAGTGGGCATACTACCTGAGGTATAAAGGTAGCGTTTTTGTATATCAAAATAGTTTTGTACTGTTTGGTACGTCTCTCCTTTCTGGATATTTCATATTTTTTGACTTCACACTGAAGATATAGCGTGATACTTACTCCGAAACATTTATCATAACTTGATTTTTCATCAACTCTGATTTGTATGTAATATGTATTCTAAGTCTCCTGTTTTTTCCGGGAGACTTCTGTTTTGTTAGTAAATCTCTGATTCTCACTTTCTTGATCAACAATCTCCTGCTTGTTAGTTCTGTGTATTAAAGGCATTAAAGAGCAACTTTATGTATTTCGACTGATAACTTTTAGCGTTTTGGCATGCCTGTAAAGAAGACATTTTTTAGTGTTTAAAACACTATTCACTGTAATTGATGTTAATCGTTGATGAAGTTTAAATTTGATGTAAACATCTTTGAGGAAAAACTGGACAAAATTTGCGTTGATAGCAGTTGCCTCGGAAACATGACGGCCGAAGCAGGGAAAGCTAGGCAAGTTCTTGTGGAGTGTCACAAATTGGATCCGTCAAAAGAGGACCTTATAAAGTGCAAGAAAGCAGGCTATTGAGTAAAATGTTGATCATTTAAGTATTGTGTGGGTTGGTTGTATAAGACTGTCGTTGGTGGTTTCTTTTAAAACATTTGCATATTAGTTAGATATAAGTTGTTTTAATTTGCATTTAATGAAACTCTGCAAAGTGCAAGCAAGAGAGAATGTGTCTTAGCATACTCTCGGATGCCTAATAGACGGAGGGGTTGGAATAAACGGGGGGGGGGGTCGAAAAATGACCACAAATGCTGTTGAAAAGGCTATGGTTTCTTATCACAAATGTGCCTCAAAATAATAGTACCAAACCCACAGAATGAAGAAGGCTAAATCATACAACACTTGCGATAAGCGTACTTTTCTTACTATACTTTTTACTTGCAGGCCAAAGTATCTCCTCTAAAAATTGCCTTGGTTGGGATAATACTTCCAAAAACTAATGAGCGGGGAATTGGAATAATATTGTCCTGGGTCGAAAATTTTTGAAAAATTAATTAGCGAGGGGGACGTCTATTAGGCACCCAAGAGTATTTTCATGAAGTGAAAGTAGGTTTAGTGGGCGTATAACTCCCGTTTTCCTTTCGCTTATAATATCTAATCACCTGTTTTCTCCTGTTCTTTTTACAAATATACGAAACTCCCATATTTGAGAGATTCTGGTAGGAACGCATGATGTCACAACGCAAGTGACATGCAACTGGAGATGTTATCAACTTATGTTACGAAGATAACTATGTTTCTTGCCATTCCACTTGTCTTGCAGTTTACAATAAGTTGTGGTTTCCTGCAGGCACTTGAATGAATTATTTTTTCATTTATAGTACATTTGTTTTTTTTTAGATTACAATTTTGTCGATATTTCGGACCCTGAAGTAACTGTATCAAAAGCTCGCTACACCATAAGTCGAAGTGGTACGTCCATGGTTGTACTAATTATAAAAGGCAATGTTTTGGACAAAGGTGCTATGTATAGATTCAGACTTAGCGCTCAGAACAGTGATGGGTTAGGCTATGCGGATTCCACATTCATAGTCAACGGACCACCCTCAGTTGGCAGGTTTTACAGTGATATTAGCTCAGGTATGTTTATTTCGTCTTATAATTTTTCAAATGCAGGTGTTTGATTTGGGTCTAATGCATTTATTGTAAGAGCTCTTCCCTGTATATCCTTCATTTATGTTAGGGGCCATTCAACTGGTACGTTGCGCAAATTTTGGTAGTTTTCAAATCCTCCCTCTCTTTCTGGTAACGAACTGTACCATTCGCTTCCGCCCGGCATTAGGTAACAAAGTTATTTTACCCTCCCTCTCTATCTTCTCCTCTTCTTTATGGGTTACTTTGATTTCATACATTTGCTTGCAATGCTTCGTCTTGAAGTTGGTTTTTGGTAATTTGATATCCTCTTCGTTTCGCCTTTTTGTTTCGTTAGTCTTTTGTATGACAAGAATCAGATGGGGTATCAAAAATATAACGGGAGGGTTTGAGAAATGACCAATCTATGATGTACTATCATAATAATCGATAAGGTATTGGGATGGATCAAGTTTCCATGGTGAAACTGTAATGTCTTCGTCTTTATTCATTCAGACCTTTCTCTTCACATTGGCTCATGACTACAATGCCTCCTTAAAATATCTGGGACACCCACACAATTTCATGAATTTCCAACTTCTGCCGCTTTTTCGTGACACAATTAAAGTTTATACCCCCTTCCCCCTTTAAACACTGTTGATTCAACAGCGAACATCCCGTAACAACTCTAAATACGCACTACTATTGGCATACAAGGTTTTATAGTCACACTTGCTTCATAACACATTATTTAACGTTGGAGGGGATGCTATAGCTTGTCCATAGCGTAAATCATAGCAAGTATTGCAAGACTTTTGGCAGGCATTATATTTTGGACTAGGATGAAAGGTCATACCATACTTTCCCTATTTCAGAAAGGTCCATTCCAATAATTGAAGTCTACTGGACAATATGTGAAATCCATTTAAATGCTGGCCTTTAGATATCAAGATGTAACTTTAATAACTTGAAAAGATTTATCTGCTCTGTCTGTTACACCAGGAACTGCTTTGGAATCACTATTCACTCTCCAAGCTTTGGAAGGATGGACAGATGATGAAGAAGATTTGCCTTTGACATATAAATTTGGCTACGTGAATAAGAGAAGAAAAGATTGTTTCTTTGGCAGTGGGAGCTTAGACAATGAAATCGAAGTGATTTTGCCAATTGGATTCCAACATGACAATAGACTTGAAGTATTTGTTGATGTTTCTGATAACAAAGGTGCAGTACGTCGTCAGTTTTACAATGTAGTAGTGAGACCAATGTCAAATTTCAGTTTGTCAACTATAGATGATTTAGCAGACAAGGTTCAAGCTACTTTGGAAACAAATGACATTTCTGCTATACTTGGACGCCTAAGTTCAACATTGAATGTCTTTAATATGGCCAGTGAATCAGGTAAGAACGATAAATTTTCCATCAGTTATGATTTGTTTTGAACAAGCAATTGCGTTGACAATCCTCTCGTGTAACTGTGCAGTCCCAAGCCAACAATCCAGCTTTGGCACATGGCATTGTGACAATGAAATACACCCAATTTGACAATCGTGTAGCAGATATTCACTGCAAGCGACATTAAGTTTCTACTCCAACCAGATTTTTTGTATTTTCCAGTTGCGTATTGCGTACAATATAACAACGAATAATACGATATGGGAAAACTGATCCCACATAACAATCAGAAAGCAATATCTCATGGCTTAAAGCACTCATTGGTATTCTTTCCATTCAACTTTGCTATCAGCTCTACCTATGTTATTTGTTTTGAGAGAATGAATCTGTGGATTTTGCATAGATGTTCATGAGGTTTATTGTAGTTAGGATTGACCTGCATTAGGGAATATTTGTTAACCATTTTACAAATGCTAAGTTTACCTTTTTATGAATGCTGTTGCTCAGCATCAGGATACTATTTCACTTCCGAAAAATACGTCCATTGGGATGAAATGTCAAAATACGCGTTCCATAACACATAAAACATTTTATCGAATCCTCTGAAACTTGATGAGACAGTGCTAATCTGATTCAATTCTGTACTTTATTATGGTTAGCTTCTCAAGAAGTGAATGTCTTAATCTCTGTCCCCTACATAGCCTCATCAGTAACAGGAATTTCATCAGAAATGCTGGCAGGTATAGCAAATTTTAAAGAGAAAACTTCCGCTGCATTTGTGTCAATGCTGGAATCAGTTCCTGAAGTTGATTCAAAGAATTTGGTTCTTGATGCACTGCCTGACTTAACCACAGGTGGAATATCTTATAGTGGAGAACTCCGAGAAAACATTTCTCAATTGACAGCAAAATTCATTATGAGTCAAATGCCGTTACAAAGCTCTCCTCAGTCACCGCAGCCAGTAACATTCTCGCTTTTGGACTCAGATGGTATCGATGTAGACATTGGGAAATCTCCTGAGGAGGTATTTGTAGCTTTTATGGCATTTTATATCACCTTAAAGTAGAGTTTTAACTTACTGCAAAGCTTGAACAAACGTAAATTTTGACATGAGAAAATTTTGCCTGTACATTCGTATAAAGCATCCACTTCGATTTTACCTGACTAGTCGATTGCTATCATCCCCAATTCTTCTTCAAATGTCGGACCTGGTACAGGCATTGACGATCGAGGTTCTTCAGTCTTCTCTATTATCAGTCCGGTGGATAGGTTCAATGTTGCTTTGTTGCAAAGGTGTTTATGCTATCTATGTACAATTTTCTTTGTCTGCCTCTACTTCTTCTCCCTTCAATTTTCCCATATAGTGCAAGTTTTTAGATTCCATTCTTTCTGCTTATATGACATAGAAATTTCATTATCATCCCCAATAGTGAGATGCAATTGAGTATTTTCAAGTCTATAGTCTGCTAATACTGTATAAGCTCTATTGATCCACGTGCGGCTTGTTGAATTTCCGATCTTGCAGATGGGAGGTAGGTAGAGTGTGAGCTTAGTAGAGAGGGGCTTTTCTAGATCTCAAGTGAATGAGCTACTTAATGCTTAGAAAATAATGCTCTTTTAGTAACCTTCCATATCAAGACCAATATTGAACAACGTTAATTCAGAGCTAGAGAAAAAACTGTGACTGCAGGAAATATAGATATTGAAAATAGTCTGACTATTCGTGAGGAATTATTGGCATTCGTACATTCTTTCATTGGTACATTATAATGGAGGGGGGAGAAAATGAGAGGGGCTTATTGCAATAATTCTTGATTTGAGGGGTTTACAAAAGACGTTTAAGAGTACATTGTTGATGGAGAGGACGACTAAATAGAGCATTTATTGTGTCTGATTCAAATGAAATTTAGTCAACTGTTAAACTTTGTTTTGCTCCGAAATTTTCGTTAAGGGAACTCTTCTCATTGTCTTTTCACGAAACTGTTTTTTAGGTGGAGAGAATAATTCAGATCTACCAGAATATTTTGAATGCATCAATGTATGATGATACAAATATGAAAGTAAAGAGGGACTTTACTGGTCTATTGAATAGTCTTCTGGCATCTATGTGTGCTAAATCAATGTTCGGTGAAGATGCAGCATTGGCTTTTACTGAGATATCAGTAATGCAGTCCTTTAAGTATAATCTTGGTGGCACTGGTGCCATGAATCTATCAATAGGCAAGCGGAACTGGCGAAGAACTAGTTTTATTCCAAGCATGGTAAATCTGGGAAATGAACTGTCATCGAAGTACAGTGACTGGCAATGTACCGATGAATACAGGTGTAGTGGTAAGAAAAATTTTATGAAAATTCCAGCTTCTCGATATTTTCTGTCAGGTTTTATTCATGTCAATACGCATTCTTGTGATTTGCTTGGAAGTAATTGTCGAGAATGAACCAGCATTTTGCAAAGATTAAGATTGTTTTTGTACTATGATTCATACACTTTTAGGAATAGAAATAGTATTGCATCTTCGTCAAGGGTGGAATATTGCAGAATAGATACACAAAGGAGATTACACCTATGCTACTGTCAAATTTGAAAGTTTTCTCTCGATATTGATAGTTTACGCAAATTCTCATTGAAACCTGCCTTTACCCAACATGGGTTTTTGCCTCACACACTACTTTTTGGATATCTTTCTATGTGTCTAGTCATGCTCTTGGCTTCCTGTCACTGGAGGCCGGTAGATGTTGTGTTTAGCCATATTCTGTGCTGATCAAATCTTACTCTATTAATTGCACATTTACTCCTATCATCATCCGCTAAGAAGCACGCAGTAGCATCCGTATTCTTAAGCTCCTACTTGTTTCATGACACATTTTGATAAATCTTTTTTAACAGGAATTTGTGTTGGATCCGTCCAGTTTCCCAAAGATTTATTCTCAGATGGAGTATTTCGAGACAACATTACAATGATTTCTCCTACAATAAGACTAAATTTGTTCAACCCAGAGACGAACGTTTTGTTAACGGAGAACCAATTGTCCTCACCGATCACAATATTAATTCCAACTGACATGAGTAAACACAGGAGCAACCATACCAAACAGGTACTCTTATTACAGTATCATTCAATATAGCTCACTTTTAAAGACAGCAGGAACAATTCAGCTCTGCTTGCTGCTGGTCAACTCAATGGTATCTCAGTTATCATTCATATGATATAATAAAAAAGATTCGTAAATCGAACCTGTCGTCATTAAATAAATAAAGAAAATGTACCTACGCACACTTGGGTTTGATATCTTAACTAATATGCTTGAGAGAAGATTTATAAGATGAAAAATATATGCTCTTTAGTCATAAAGCAAACTTCTAGTAATATCTTTATTCATGCAGGTAGACTAATTCCTGCTGTTTTCCCATATCCCATACTGTCTAACCTCTATTGCATAATTTGCAGCTGTAGTGAGAGAATTAAAGAGTAGGATACTCCCATTCCAGTAGTGCATCTATAGCAGTATAGTCCCACTGTATCACCAATTCTTGACTGCCTGTCCGCTGCAGTGACCTGATTAACTACAAGCGAAAGAAGCTAGCAGCTCATGTTGCAATAGGAATATCAGATGTCAATAGTTGTTTCTCTATGACTCGTTACTTCACTTTCAGTGCAGTACTTGGGACGAGGCGACTCATTCATGGAGAAATGATAGTTGCATGGCAGAAAAGGAACTAGTTAAATCGGGTAATGATACGTTTGTTGTTTGCAAGTGCTTGAGGACAGGAACAATAGCAGCGTTTCAAAGGCCGATTGTAGAACAGTTGTCTACTGGTGGAGGAGGTGGATCAAAGGGAGGAGGTGATGGAAGTGGTACTGGTGGTGGTGCAGGAGGTACAGGTGGTACTGGAGTCACAAACTGGGGTGCAAGTAAGTTGAATTTACATTATTGAATATCTTTAAGCTAAAATATCTAACGTTAATTTGAATTGTTACTAAGAATACCATCCCCTTTCATATCACATAAGGGGACAATTTAGTATACAAAAATGCAGCTTTTCAAGTGGAATACTATGCGATCATCTGATGCTTCATTGTTACTTTCTTTGTATAGGCTAGAGTCTTGCTTAGTGTCTGTAAGCTTTGGGCACTACTCTATCTATAATTTTATTCCTCTTTGGCATTTTTGAGACCTGCGACGCTTGGACGACACATTTCGAATGCTCATTAATTTTTGTGGATAGGCCTTTATGACATTTTGAGTACAGGAATTAGCTTCTTTGTTTTACGGAGAATGGGCCAATCTGTCTTGTTTTCTTCCAAAATAGTGATTACCTAGGACTCTGAGCTTGCCTGGAATGATGAAAGATATCAGCCAAGAGAATACACTGTAATAAGGCGACAGGAAGCTCAAATTGCAGATATTGAGTGGTAATTCCGCCATTGACAATACTGTAAACGTCACTGTCTGAAGTCTAGAACTAGAAACAAAGTACTTGATAGAGTTTCCTCTGATATTCTAATTTTAGGCTCTGGTAACATCACACGAAACAACCCGCTTCTTACATTATTTGTCATGATCGGAATACTCAGTTTGTCTTGCTCCCTTGGCTTTGGCTTTTTTGGATACGAGAAGTACAAAGCAAACGTTCAATTAACACCACGTAATAACTAGTAATAATATTCTTAACTTTTGAATTATGTATTTTTATTTGTCTTTGAGACGCCAAAAAGTATTCACTTAATTCGTCTATGTTAAATTATCGTAATATCTGTTCTTACTAATTGGTGGACTGTTAATTAAAAATTTTCCTCTTGCGTGTAATAATGTAATCAGCTTGAATATGGCACTGCACTTCTAAAGCCTCGACCTTTTTCATTGAAACATTCTGCTCCTTGAAGACCAATGGAGAGTGACTTTTTTCATGTTAGTTGGATTCGAGATGTTCAAGATGCTGCGTTCATGTTTAAGGCAATTTGTATACTCGATGCCTCTATCGTACAGAATGACTTTTTCCATTCTGGTATTTTTTCAACTAAACTTTGGTCTATACAGCCTATTATTGACGGGTTAAGATGAAAATAATTCACAATCAAAGAGCATAGCTACCAAATGCTTGATTAATTGAGAGCTATGATCAGGTTCATTTTCTCCCAACCTAATTCACCAATAATCGTGAAGGATTTTGACCACAATTATGCTCCACAGCTAAATTTAGGTCCATTTTGTATGATGATTGGTCATTTAGGCTGGGAAAAAATAGATCTGATGAGAACTCTCAGCCAATCAAACATTTGACGGCTATGCTCATTAGAAGCAGCTATAAGTGACAGAATTCTTGGTGGGGGAATTTGACTTCTTTTCACGCCAAAAGACATAAAATGCATTGCAGTCTTCCAAGATCCGGTAGACTCCATAGTCCTGTTCAATTTAGCATAGTGGAAGAGTGGAGGCAAGTTTGATAAATTTTCAAAATAAAATCTACTTTCCAAGATTTGAGTCTTCAAAAATGGCTTTTCAAATAGTCTTAGGGTTACTCTATGAGAGATTTGGATAGGTTGTTCTTTTTTTTGTTTATTGTCAGTATAAAAAATATCGATGAACTTTTGTGCCTTTTTGCATTTAAATGCACTAGGTATTTATGTGTTTCATATCATGTGAAAGATCAAAATAGATCTGCATGTGAATGGAAATGAGCTGAAAACCATACGTAATATCGAAGAAGGAATGACTTTACTAATGAGAAACTGATGGGAATCAACTTATAAGTTCTATCAGTTTCTTACCTGCCACTATATTAAGGCATCACTTACAGACGGTCATGTTGGTTTTGCAGATATAGCTACTACTTTACATGTTCATACTTAGCATTTTATTAAATCAAGCATAGTGTAGAGAATGTGGTGTGTGTGAAATGTAGCATGCTGTGGCCTCGCTTTCCTTTTACGAAAGAGGAATGTTTGGTTCCTCGTTTGTTGGAGTTAGTAAGGATTCCTGTGGATTCATTTTGTGGCTGTAAACAATGTTTGAAAGACATTTAGCGGCCTAGCAGAGTAATGACTCCTATAGCACCTCTTCTAAACTAAATGCATTTGGTGTGGTTTTAGTTTCTATCAAAGTGTTGCCACTTTTTAAGTCAATTATAAGTCTAAAGAAATCACTAGTCATCTTTAATGAAAGGTTCAGCAAGGAACAACATTTGCAACTTATAAAGGGAAAGCTTATGGAAGTCTTTCATCTCATACCAAACTAGTATGCCTTTTGCCACGAAAAGGCAACTACATACTGTATACGAAGCCTTCATAGACAGTTATTTGCATTATGCAAAGTATATTTTGTAACATTCCTAAATCGAAAATATAACTCTAAAGAATATACAAGGTTGTAACCGAAATGTAATTGAGAGGGATCAAACCAACGATAGTTGATAGCGTAACTGCCTCGATGTAGAACAAATCAAATATGATCGGCTAGCCAATACCTACATGGCTTTGAACAGGAGGTCCTAAGAGACCCTTGGAAGAAAATTCCTCGCAATCTCCTTTGATATAAATATACTAAATATATAAATGAACAAGTACATATAAAAATATATATATATATGTGTGTATATATATATATATATATATATATATATATATATATATATATATATATATATATATATATATATATATATATATATATATATATATATATATATATATATATATATATATATATATATATATATATATATATATATACAATATTCAAGAAAATCTTCAACATTTTTAGACGTTTCGACTTACGTCTTCATCAGTATAGACCATTCCAGTAACGTACAGGGCATTTATAATCTCAACACAATACACACTTACACCATTGCATACTTTAAGAACAATGACTAGCACGTAGAATTGAAAGGAAGGGAGATGCAATCAAATATGAAAGGGGTGTTGGAGAAAATTATAATGCACGTCCCACTGGGGCAGAAGTAATTAATAGAAATACCTAAAAAACTGAAATAACTAGACGGACGGTATAAAAAAGTATGGTAGAATAAACCAATGTAGTAATAGGACCTAGTATAGGCCTGTAGCAATTACATTTTTAGTTACTTTATCTTCCACTCCATTCATTCATTCATTGCGTGTTTTCCTACAGCTCATTGCCATCACTTCCTCTACGCTAACACTAAACTAACATCACACTGACAGTGTATCGCGTCATAACACCTTGCCCTTTTGTTAGGCCTATTTTTATACTAACTTTCCCTCAACTTAGTTGTTGTGGTGTGATTATGGCAGTTGCTCTTAAATTTGCTCTGATAATTCATAGCATGATGTGCGTCAAGAAGCCATCAGTTATGAATGCAAACTCGGTATGCTACTCGTTTTATGGAGAACCAGCAAATGACATCAAAATTTCTTGGATAGTTACATCCTTGTGGGTTAACAGACAGGAAAACAGATTGCATTTAGGCCAAGAGTCTCATACAGGCCTCACATTACTGCTGCTTTTATTGGGTGACATCGAGCTGTGCCCAGGACCAGGTATGAAATGCAAAGAAACATTAATTGGCCTACAAGACTTTCTAAGGGTTAAAGGTTTTTCCATATTCCACCATAATATCAGAGGTTTGACAGGAAAAAAGATTTAATAGCGGACATGTTGTTCAACAACAAGATCAACATACTATCCCTCAGCGAGAAATTTTTGTCTAATGATGTATACACAAGCATTGGCATTGGGGGCTACAGTTTTGAATATAAAAACCGCAGAAAACCTGGAGGGGGCATTGGAGCATATGTAAAGGATGGAATTCCATACATAAGGAGAGAGGACCTAGAATGTGAAGATCTAGAAATGATGTGGCTTGAAATTTCGTTCAAAAATACCAAATCATTCCTGATTTCTGTAATATACCGACCCCCTGACACTTCAAAACACCTTTGCAAGAACTTCATTGAAAGGATCACTGATAAACTGCAAGCTATACAAATTGAGAACAAAGAAACAATAATTATAGGTGACATAAATCGTGATTACGCAAACACAGAAGGGCACCAAGGCATAAAAATCCTCTTCAGCATAAATGGTTTAAACAGGTAATCAAAAAGCCAACATGAGTAATTGAGAACACTTCTACTATTATAGATGTGATCTTAACAAATTCTCCAGAAAATATTATTCACACTGATATGATAACAACAAACCTCAGTGATCATGAAATGGTCGGTGCAATTAGAAAGAAGTGTAAACACAAATATCAGCCAAAAGAAATTCGTTCTCGATACAAAAACTACGATAAGGAGAATATCATAAAAGACGTACAAAATATAAACTGGGATTCACTATTTATGAGCAAAGATCCAACATATGCATGGAATATACTAAAGGAAACAGTATTAAAAATAGCAAGCAATCATGCGCCATTTACAATAAAGACCATAAAAAGAAAACCATGCCCATGGCTAAACGAGAGCATTAAACGCGAAATGAATTTCCGCGATACTCTAAATCGTAGAGCCCAGAAAAATAAAACAGAGGAAAATTGGAATGCATATAAACGACAGAAAAATAAAGTAAACAACATAATTAAAAATGCAAAAATCAGCCGTTACAAAGACATCCTAGAAGAACATGCAACAAAACCAGAAAAAGTTTGGAAATGTATCAAGAACCTATTTCCTACAAAAGCGGAAAAAGATATGATATGCACGAAATTTGAAGTAGATGGTAAACTGATTTGCGATAAACTGCAGATAGCAAACGGTTTCTGCTAGTTCTTTCAAACAGTAGCGTCAAACCTGAAAAAATCTTGTATCAATCTTAAGGAATTTGTTTGGTCTTAACCATGCCAAAAACAACTAAACTCAAACAGCATCTTTAAATTCTCACACGTGTCTATACCAGAAGTGAAGTAACATTTGAAAAAATTTAAAAGAAAGAAATCAGAGGGCATCGATGAAATCTCAAATCGAATACTTAAGGACTGTGCACAAGAGCTTGCACCACCGATTGCCCATATCATCAACCTTTCTTTAAAGTCTGCCCAGATTCCCAAAGAACTTAAAACTGCCAAAGTCACGCCAGTCTACGAGGACGGCGAAAAGTCAAAATACACAAACTATAGACCAATCTCTGTGCTACCGACCATTTCTAAGATCCTGGAGCGATGTGCCTATAGCCAACTCATGCACCACCTAGAATCAAACAATCTGCTCTCAACGCAGCAATTTGGCTTTCGTAAAGGGCGCAGTACATAAACAGCAGCTTTGCTTTTTACTGACGAAATACATAGAGGAATGGATCAAGGAACTGTCACAGGGGCTCTTTTTATTGATCTTAGTAAGGCATTTAACACGGTAAGCCACTCATCGATCCTCGCTAAACTCCCTGAATATGGAATATCTGGCATTGAAAAATCATGGCTTACTGACTACCTCTTTGACAGGCAAATGAAGGTAAATTATTTGGGAACATTGTCGACATCCTTACCCATATATTGTGGTGTCCCCCAAGGCTCTATTCTGGGGCCACTTCTCTTTCTCCTCCACTTTAACGAAATGCCATCCTTGCTAAAGCACTGTAAAATGATCATTTATGCTGATGACACCGTCCTGTTCTATAATCACAAGGACCAACAAAAAATAGAAAAGGTTCTCTCAGAAGAGTTCGGTACAATGTCAAGCTGGCTGCGGAAAAATGAGCTTATTTTAAATTTAAAAGAAGGAAAAACGGAGATAATGATGTTTGGTAATAAAAACGTTTTAACCAACAAGAATGCCAAATCAATGTAAAGTATAGATCACAGCCCATCAACACCACCCAGAGCTACAAATACCTAGGCCTAGGAGTCCAACTTGACCCATCACTCAACATGAAAGAACACTTCAAAGGCATATGCAAAAAAGTCTCTACCCGTATACGCCTACTAAAGAGAATAAGGCCTTTTATCACTGACTTAGCTACGTTGAGAATCTACCAAGCGCTAATAGTCCCAAGCATCGCATACTGTTCCCTAACAAACTTCTATCATCAATAGCCCTGTTTACACTACACAAACTAACCTAGGTTCGCCCCAGGTTAAATCTAACCCAGGTTAGTTGTAGTCGCGTTTACACCAGTGCATGTCATTTTTGTAGTGTAAACGAAATCTGGGGCGAACCCAGGTTAGTTTGTTATTCAAGCATGCGCAGAAAGAAGCAAATACTAGAGTAAACAAGCAACATGGCGGGCAACTTTTCAGAAAATACAATCATGAGTATTCAATTTGGCAGATTGCTCTTTATATGGAAATTAATAACCATGTTAGCACATTTATTGATAAGAAGAAGGACTGTAGCTAGAATCAAGCGTCTGGAGTCACAGCAAGTGTCCAGTAGACGAAGAATCAAAAGGTACTTGAGATTACGACATCGACAAACACGAGCAGCTCTTGAAAGATTGTTGTTTGAGTTTTGTAAACCAAAAGTAATTTATAGATCTGTTTGGATTAAGAATAGAAGTTGTGTATGGTGGGATACTGTTGTTGAATTGAGTTTTAAAGATGCTGATTGGCTACAGAACTTCAGAATGAGGAAAAGAACTTTTGATTTCATCTGCAGTAAACTGAGTTGTAGCCTAAAGAAAGAGGACACTCAGCTAAGGAGAGCAATTCCTATCCGAAAGCGTGTTGGGGTTGCAATCTGGAGGCTAGCTACCAATAGTGATTATAGAACCATTGGACACCTATTTGGTATTTCAACTGCTAGTGTCTGCTTAATTCTTGATGAATTCTGCAATGCTATGACAACTATGATGCTGCCAAGGTATATTAGGATTCCAACTCATGTCGAATTATTAAAGGTAGTGGAAGAATTTGAAAGCAAATGGGGATTTCCACAATGTACTGGTGCAATTGATGGCTCCCATATTCCAATTAAGGCACCTATTGAGTATCACACAGATTTCTACAATCGAAAGGGGTGGTACTCTATTATTTTACAAGCTGTGGTTGATAGCAACTACAAATTCATTGACATATACATTGGTTGGCCAGGAAAAGTGCATGATGCTCATGTTTTTAGCAGTTCCTCTGTATTTGAGAAAGGGCAAAGAAAACAGTTATTTGTTGGTGAGTTGGCAAAAATTATGAATGGCATAAAGGTCCCTTTTAATATCATTGCTGATGCAGCCTATCCACTGCTACCATGGGTTATGAAGCCATTCTCTGACAATGGAAATCTTCCACCTGAAAAAGTGCATTTCAATTACAGATTAAGTAGAGCAAGGATGGTGGTGGAGAATGCTTTTGGACGCTTAAAAGGGAGATGGCGCTGCCTCCTGAAACAAAATGAAAGTGACCTAGCAGGAATGAACAATATTGTTGCTGCATGTTGTGTTCTGCACAATATATGTGAGACTTTTAAAGATGATTTTGACCCTGAACTTTTAAGACATACTGGTGATACAAGTGAGGAAAATATCAGCAGAAACAATCTACTTGAGTTTAATGATACCAATGTTGTTGGAGATGATGCAGAAAGCATAAGAGCTGCCCTTGTACAGTATTGTAAAGATGTACCAGCTTAGTAAAAATATACTAAAAACCTGCAAATCATAACCTCTTTTATTAAGAACCTATAGCCTAAAATTATATATTTTGATTTCAAATAATTGCAACCTATTCAGCCAGAAATTCTAGCTAGGTTCATATTAATGGTTCATACCTTGTCCACTGGGAAATAAACTCAATCTACTTGCCAATCAATCCTTTTTATGTATGCTTAAAAAATACATCCATGATTTCAATAGGCAGAGTCAACCTACCAATTTTAGCCACATGAATTTACAAGTCCTGTTTTGTGTTGTTAGTTAGTTTCTCACAGTAATTCTGTGCTTAGCTTTCAACTATCCTTTTTCTAGCATTGGTTTTGGAACCTAGCACTCTGATTACTTGAACTACCTCCTCACATAAAAGTTTGATCAGGCTCATTTCAAAATTGTAGACTCTTATGTGCAAGCTTTTTTACTGTAATGATCAGAACACATTCATACCAATCATAAAATTGTAAAAGTTCAGTTTAGACATTAAAGTTTGTACTAATTGTTCAGTTTTCAACAGTAGCTAAAGACTTGTATAAGTGTTTTCTTGATTGTCACTATTGCCATCAGTATTTTGTTGGTAGCTTTGTTCATATGGAGCATATGTAAAGTTGGAGTGATATGCTGTCTGTTGCATTTGGGGTAAATTTACTTGAGGTATGGGAAATCCAAGACAACTTGTAGCCCGCATAAACATATTGCCCATCATTTGCAAAATACGCATATCATGTTCCATCTCCTCTTTCCTACGTTTCTCTTCTTTCTCCATTTCTTTTTGCCATCTTTCTTCCTCCATTTTGAAGAAGCGCTCATCTGACTCTTGCTGCTGCTTCTGTATAAGTGAACAGACATTTGACATAAATGCCTCATTTCTGCTACGCTTTTTACTCTTCCCCTTCATAGAAGCAGAAACTTGCCTTTGCCCCTTGCTTGTCTGAGCGGATAATACTGCCCTACTATTGCCAAGGGGACTTGCCATCTCTCCACTAATGGAGGCTGGCCCTTCCATTGGTAATGAACTCAGACTGTCATCCAGACTGACTTCAGTTTCAGAGCTTGTATTGCTGAAGTTTTCTGGCTGTGCTACGTTTATAGAACTGGTCAGATCTTCACCAGTGGAAGTCTGAGCCTCGAGGACGTCTTCTGCTATGTTTTCTTGAAGGCTACTTTCCAAAAGGTTTGCGGGTCGCGTAATAGGCCTATCTCACATAACGCTATCCAGCTCTTCAAAATATTTGCATGTCTTCCGACTATGTCCAGATTTGCTGTTGTTGTCCTTCACCTTTTTATAATTTTGCTTTAGCTGCTTTATCTTCTCTCTCACCTGTTGAAATGTTCTTTCGAACCCAGTTTCATCCTTCAGTCTCTGTGCCATCTTCTCAAAGATGGGCTTCTTTCTAGTGCATGAATCTAGTTGCTGCTGAACTTTTTCATCAGCCCAGATCTCAATCAGTGCCAAAACTTCAGTTTCCTCCCAAGTTGTACCTTTATCAATGTTTGCTTGCATCGTGTGTATTTAAATCGCAGACGAAATATAAGATTTGGATGAATGCCGCACGTGCTCTTCTGGTATCGTTAAAATTTACGCGGGAATTTCATTTGCTGAGCATGCGTAGAAGAAAACTAACCCAGGTTCGCCCCAGGTTTGCGTTTACACTACACTTTGACGAAACTAACCTAGGTTCGACCTAGGGCGAACCCACCTCCAGAAGTGGGTTGAATCAACCTGGGGCGAACCCGGGTTAGTTCGCGTTTACACTACGCAAAACGAACCTAGGTTAGTTTTAACCTGGGGCGAACCTAGGTTAGTTTGTGTAGTGTAAACAGGGCTAATCCTACCGGAAAGCTACAATATTGTTATTTGAATCTCTTGTTGGCAAACTAACAGACAATGACATACCATCAATTCATAAAATTTTGCATAAGATCTACAAAACGGTGTTTAAATGCCTAAAGGGAAACATGCCAATGTTGGAAAACTATTTTTAACGGGTTTTTCACAACAAAGAAACTCGCAGCAACAATATACTGTTGAGAGTTCCTAAAATTAAACTAGAGAGCACCAAAAGAGCTTTCTTTTATAATGGCATCGTGGCCTACAATACTCTCCCATTGGAGTTAAGAACAGAAGCTAACTATGGCATATTTTGTAAGAAATTGGACCTTCTCCTAGGTTAACAAATATGATCAGGATCACAAATTTTTGTTTAAATATGTTCAATTTTTAGTATCCTATTTTAGATATTAGTTTAAGGTATTTGTATCCCTTACTTAAAACATAAATTTCTACTATTGCTTTATGCAGGTCTCGCATGGAAAAGAGTTAAACCAACTGTGCGATGTTACCTTGTTAAATATTATCATTTATTTATTATTTATTTATTATTTATAACACATTGCCTAGCCCTTCCTTCCCCACACCGATTTGTGTTATTCCATCTTTATACGTAATTCCGGGGAGCAAATTTATATACCAATTCAAATTGTAAAATAGTTAGTTAACATTCACACTGGCGAGGATAACACACAAAAGAGCATCTATGAAATTTCTTTGTTTCAATCCTACAAGCGATAGTAAAGCCTAGACTATATCGGGTGAGATCGAGCCTTTTGATTATATATATAAATCTTTAAACAGAAGTTTAGTCATTCTACAAAGTGAAAATCAAGAAACACTAAAGACTAATGAATACGAAGAATGAGCACAGTTGCCAAAGTTGTAACATCACAGTAGCATTTTGGAGTCGTGTAATGCTGTTAATGTTGTAACTGTTGGTCTTCGTATAAAAAAGTCAACATTTGATGGAGAAATGTTGAATGAATTTGGTGAGTCGTTGGGGAATATCTTGTCTATCACTGAATCGCAGTTATTAACGTTACTAATTGTACATCATTGTGAACTTTTGCATAAAGCAGAGAAGGGAGCGTATGCAACTCTAAGGAGGGAAAGATCCAGACTTACGACAGAGAAGATGGAGCATGTCAGGGAAAGACTGATGATGATACAGTAGAGTTTACTGGAAAGCAGAAGGAGAAAGATGCTTAGTGTATGCTTCAAGGAGAAGGTAAGAGTAAAGAATGGAATATTAGAGAAGCTAGAGATAACGTAGCATCGTGATGGAGAGCTATTTAACGGAGAAGACCTGTGAGTGACGGAGAAACCAGTAGTGATAGACAACAGCAGTTTAGATGAAGAGAACCGATAGCAAACAGTTGATCTTAGAGTGGATGAATCACTAAATGAGGAAGGCAGAATCCATGGAAGTTGCGTTAGTGGCGATGTGGTGAATCTCTCTCTAAGACCTCTTTCACAAGGAGACCACTCTCCTTTCCAAAGGCCTTAAATTCTCACTTGTTCCTATGGAAATGGATGTAGCAAGTTTGAAGCAGGATATTGAAGATTTCAAAGAAGAATCAGACTTCGATAGCTTTTCAAAGATAGATTGAGGGACGCTACTGAACGTGATAAATTCAAAGTTAAATCTACTTGGACTCCTACTACTTGTGATCTTTTACGTGACTTTTATCTATCTTTTTTGGAGAGGAGGATATTGTCCGTTTCAGCGGAGGGTAAGTCTTTTCATATCTTTCTCCATCTGAACTTTCTGCTCTTACAGTTTTGAAATCTGATTTTAATTTAATAATTAAAGAGGCGGATAAGGGTTCAGCTGTTGTTGTATGGGACAGGGAGGAGGTTATGTCATGGAAGCTGTCCAACAACTTAATGGTAGGCAGGTATACGAGGAAGTCGAGATGGACCCCTCTGTAGAATTCCGTAAGTCCATTATTGATAGGTTGCATAAATTGAGCTATAGCTGTGAGAGGGGGAGTCCTGTCAACTGATTTGCTTTGCGAGCCAACTGATACACATCAATTTTTGCATAGGAAATCTTATCATGCATGACATACTAAGATGGCGATTCCTTACAGTAAAGCCTTTAGGTATCGTAGGATGTTTTCCAAGGATCGCCAATCGCATAGTTATAACATGCCACCCAGCGCTCAACAGTGTGGGGAAAGCGTAAGGAATCTCCACTCTGTGCTTCTTAATTCAGAGGAGCAAAGAGAAGTTCTCCTGAACCTCCGGTCACTGCTTTTAGGCGGTGTAAGAATCTTAAGGATCTGCTGGTCAGAGCTAGGCTTGCCAACAACAGTAATTGTTATGAAACTATATATGTGTTTATGTATACTGCTTAAGCGCAGCGATTGTCAAGAGTACTGTAGGAGCAGCAATGTCAACATTGCATGCATATCATGCGTGAATTTCGTATAGTATTATAACAGAATTGCATTTACAAAGATGAAGCTTGTTATCATACAATTGTCAGAAGCTTTTTAATTACTAAGAAATTCTGTCGAAAAAGTCTGTCATGGAAATTGGTTCATCTTCCGATGCACTTCTCATGGCTTGAATTTCCGCTTCAAATAATATGTCATTGATTTTTTTCCTCACAAAGATCTGTGAAACTCTAGGCAGCTTTCTTATTGTGTTTGCTACAGTTTTTCCGAATGTAGTGAATTCGTCCTCACCATCATTGTCTTTTGGAGTTTGCAATAATCTGCTTTCTACCTCAGTTCTTGCGCGCTTACTTACTGCACTCTGAAACGAAGACATTAGGAGTTGTAGGACAGCTGAAAGAGTTACATTACCGTAATTTCTTGAATTGGTCCCCCTTAACAAGCCCCCTCCCCTCGAATAAGCCTCCGTGCTGGAACTTCAAATTGCTAATAAGCCCCCTCGAATAAACTCAACCCCAAATGATGATGAAGATTTTGATAAAGACTAATGCTTAAATTTGAACTGTTCTTTTTCTATTATGAAGAAGAGGAACTTTGATTATGAGTTTTTATGCGACATATGCCAAATAATTTGTATACCTCTAATAAGCCCTCTCCTCGAATAAGCCGCCACCCAAAAATTATCAGAAATAAATCAGTCCCAGGGAACTAATTTGGGTATTTACGGTACCTGATGCAGAGATGGCGCTACAGGCAAAGCTTGAAATATCCTACTTTCATACGCGTTGAAATTTTGATTGAGTTTCCACTGCATAGATCTTATTAGCTCCGTCTTGTAGACACATGTATATGAACGTGTGGGTTCTGTGTTAGAATTTGCTCCACGCATAGCTACAGGGGTGTGGCTACCTAGACGAGTCCCATGAAGCTTCTGTATCTTCTAATCACTGCTATTGAAATGAAATAAGTCAATTGATAGCTAGGTAATACTTTTAAGGTAATGAGTTATTACTTGCTCATGTTGAATCTTTGCAATACTGCATACACTTGAAGCATCAGAGTCGGTTCCCATGGAGACAAGGTTTGGAAGATCTTTCTCTACAACGCCATGCTCCTCACCATAATGCATTGAGTCTGACTTGACATATCTTACAAAGAATTTAAGAATCAATGAGCAAGGCAAAGCTACATACATATATAGTTATAAGTTCATTGCTCAGAAAGATATCTTTTTAGATATAACCATATCTCAAAAACATATATATATATATATATATATATATATATATATATATATATATATATATATATATATATATATATATATATATATATATATATATATATATATATATATATGTATGTATTATGCAAAATATATGTATGTATATAAATTTCATGTAATAAAGCAATATTTAAATAATGCCTCTCTAAACTCAGCACATTCTGCGAGATCTCATTTTGACTCTTCAATTAATCTGCAAGACACATCTACCTTGAACTGTAAATTACCAAACTTAAATATCTCATCATTTGCCCAACGAAAAGCCAGATCTCTACTCAAAGCCTATTGCTCACATATAGTTATAAGACTAGTCTTCTCATCATATAAATTTAGCAACATATTTTCAACCTAACATGCCATCCCTACATCGCTACGATCATGTGTAGTCTACAAATTCTCTTTTGCGGAATGTGATTCCGTATACGTTGGCGAGATAAGCCGAAATTTCTCTGCGCGTGTTCGTGAACATATATCGCGGGATAAAAACTCTCACATTAACAAGCACCTCTCATCCTCTAACTATCGAAACCATCTGTGTAGTGAAGACTCCTTTACTATTCTAAGCACTGCCTCGAGCGGCTATCAACTCAGGATTAACGAAGCTCTGCACATTAATTGGCTATATATATATATATATATATATATATATATAGTTATATAGTTATATAGTTATATATATATATATAACTATATATATATATATATAGTTACTCGAGATCTATTACACCAAATGCAAATAGATATTATAGGCAAGAAAAGTCACAGAGAAAAATTAATTTTCATTTGTCACAGCCAACTAGAACTATGATTTATTGTATTTTGACTGAGCTATAAACCTACTTCAACTAGTCACGCGTAATATTATATTATATTCAATACTTAGATGTCTTAGTCGATCGAGAAAGCATTGGCAGGGTTTAATAAAATTGAAAAACGATCGAAGATTCGTGGTAAAACAAAGCAGCAAAGGTGGGGCGTGTGCTATTGTAGACAGCGACTATTACCAAGAGAAAATATTTACTATATTGAATGACAAAGAAGCATATAAAAAGGTAATTCGATACATCGACAATGTAATCTTACAAAAAATTGAAAGCCTTGCAAACAAGTATCAAGAGCAATTAACCATTAAAGAGAAAACTATATAGCATGTCCACGAAATAATACTAGACAGTTATATGACCTTCCAAAAGTCCACAAAAGCAAACTTATCAATGATGAAGTAGGACGGACAAACTGTTAATTCGTGCAAGTACAAAACCCGTACGATTTAACCTTAAGGCCTATTATTGCAGGACCAAACTGCGTAGCAAGCAGACTAAGTAACTTGATGGACATCTTATTGAAACCTTACGTTGCCAAAGTAAGCAGCTACATTCGTGATGGTATTGACTTCTTAAGCAAACTTAAACGAACAATCAAGAATACAGAAATACTGGTATCGTGTAATATCACAAATATGTATACAAATATTGATAATGAATTGGGCATGCTCGCAATGAACTATTGGTTAGATAGATACCCCTTCCAAGAAACATTTGCAAAAGAATTCGTAACGGAAGGAGTCGTTCTAATATTAGAAAATAACACGTCTACCTTGGACAAGCAGAATTACCTAAAAATTAGAGGGACCGCAATGTGAACAAAAATGGCACCCACATATGGAGCGCTAGTAATGGGCTTCCTAGAAGTCAAACTTTATGAAGAGATCGAAAAAAGATACACAACCAAGACAAAAAGCAATTCGCTAATAACTGGTGAAGGTATCTAGACGACTGCTTCATTATTTGGGACAAGGAAACTGACGCAGCTGAAAATTTGCCTGAAACAGTCCATAACCTCCACAGAAATACCAAGTTTACCGTGGAAAGTAGCGACAAAGAGCTAAATTTCCTTGATATAAAGCTAACTATTGAGAACAACAGCATAATCACCGACCTTTACCAAAAACCAATAGACAGTCAGCAATATGTCCCCTTCACTTCATGCCATCCGTCTCACATCAAGAGGAACATACCATTCAACCTCTTAATACGTGCATGTACAATAATAGATAAAAGCGAAGCCAAACAGGAACAACTAGAGAAAGTAAAAGTGAATCTCCTTAAACAAATGATACCCAAAAAGCCTGATCTAGCATGGAATATATAAAGCATTTACAATACCAGAAGAAGATCTTAGACGCCAAAAGGAACAGCCAGCAAAGAAGGAAACTATAACCCCAGTTAGGGAGCGGTCATTATTTATGATCGGGGAGGGGACTGAAGAGAAAATGGTGGGGTAGCTGAAGAAAATAGGTTGTAATAGGTGGGGTAGCAGAATGATTTTCGAACACAAGCGTAGTGTAAAAAGACATACCATATTTAAGCTTAAATGCAGCCTTGTGCTACTGTTTTCCTTGGGTGGGGTAAAGAAAATTTGACTTAAGCAAATGGTGGGGTAAAGTTTTTTTCAGGGCACATAGTAATGTCTCTTCAGTCCCCGCCCCGGCCATAAATAATGATCACTCCCTTACAGCTCACAAACCTCAAACCCCGATATTTATAAAATAATAAGAGTTACAATAGCCACACTAAGAGCCAGCCCGAAATGAGGAAAGCACCAGCAAATGTGGAAATAATTAATAGTACATAGCATTAAGCAGATCTTAAAAAGAGCTAAGTTTATTTCAATAGACAATAATGAGGAAAGTGACATTCAATCCATACTCAAAGTCACAAAGTGTGGAAGCGAAAAATGCGGCTTGTGTCCTATTTCTGCAAGAACATAGTGAGATGAAGTTCAAGAAGCACGACAAGAAATTTGAAATACAAAGTGAAATGGATTGCACTGTAGGTGATGTCATTTATTTGATAAACTGTGGTGGACGCGATAAAGCGTTTATCGGACAAATATCAAATTTAAGAGCCTGCATTAGACTCAATAAACAACAAATACTTGATCCAAGACTCAGAAGCTTATACGTCAACCACCATATAGCATAGCACATTGGGCCATCAGTAAACAACATTTATTCCAAGTGATTCCTTTCCTTTACGTGAACAAAAGTGATAAACTTTTTGGGAGGAAATGGAGCGGCACTTCATAACAAAGTACAAGCCTTAACTGAATCGAGGGCAGTTTTAAAACGAGATGAACAATGCCAAATCGAGACTCGATCGAATAAGACGTCTAAGTATTGAATATAATATAATATAATATTATGCGTGATTAGTTGAAGTAGTTTATAGCTCAGTAAGAATACAGTAAATCATAGTTCTAGCTGAAGATTCTACTTGAATGGATGAAACCGGTTGTGACAAATGAAAATTAATTTTTCTCTGTAATTTTTCTTGCCTACATCATATATATATATATATATATATATATATATATATATATATATATATATATATATATATATATATATATATATATATATATATATATATATATACATATATATATATATATATATATATATATATACATATATATATATGGAGCATCTGTAAGACAGTTTTTCATCACTACTAGTTTCACGCTTTCTATATGAATATAGCTATGTACGTAAATGTCAATATCAAACGACTCTTCGCCAAATGAAACTGCTGATCTAAATTTTATTATAGGAATAATGATTATACTATACACTTTAGTTTCTGCCTCTCTGTGCTTGATAAAAGGTGACAACCAAGCCAACTTTTCATAATATTTACTGACTTTCCGCGATCTTTCATCTTTACCCTTTGCTTCCATATACTTCTTGGATTTGACGTAACATTCTCTCAAATATTTCCACTTCTTTTTTGCAGCATCTGCACCTATGTCGAGTTTTTCGCCAATTTCTATCCAAGAGTTTTGGACTTTAACCGAGTCCCTGTATTCTGTTAAAGAAGAGTCATAAAGATGAGAGTGTTTCTGAACCTCTTCGCACAATTTCCATTCCGTGTCCATACTGTACAGGACGAATATACCGTATGAAAGGAATGTTGAGAATCATTATTTGTGGTTGGGCAATATATCTCCAATGTGGCGTTTTCTTTATTTTTGACCAAAAAGTATGTGCTTGACGCCAGATTGTCTAGCTCTTTGTCTTACTTAAGTATCCGTCCAGCTGTGATTTCTCCCTAATTATGCTTATCAAAGAAAAGCGGAGACTTTAAGGAAAGCCTTATATCCAAAAGCAGACATTAAAAGCCCACTCATACGTCAATGGAATAGGTGATAAAAGGCAGATTAAGGACAAATTATTTGCTCGTATCTCCTTCAATTTATAAGCAATGTGGAATTATTTCGTTAAGGAATACTGGCTTTTTCTTTGGAGGCCTTAAGCAACATCTTTGCACCAATGGCAAAATTTCATATCACCCCCCATTTGTCCATACTCTATTCAAGCTTTGTAGACTAAGTTACCAGTTGTGATAACTGTATATTCCCCTGACCAACAAGCTATTCAAATATTCAAATAATTTGTTGTACAAAGAAGTAGACTGAGCAGGAATTATGGTAGGGGTGTTGAAAGAAAAGTTTAAGAACCGCATCCTTCCTAATGCTATATCGCACCCTCAATGGAAAGGGAGGGAGCTGAGTCTAAACCCCCAAACTCTGCTCATGTTAGCAAAGAGGGCTATTTGCGTTGATGGATGCCATTCACGGACGGGGGTCGGGTTCATATTGACTTCCTTTCTCCATAGACACGATAAATCTTTTTCACGATCTTTCATATGTTCCATGCTCTATCGAGGGCAGTATCACTTCTCTATTACTGGAGAGGTACTCAATACTGTTGTTTTTTACTCTTGTAGATCTGAAGACCTTTTACTGTGATCCTGCAGCCCCTCAATGGATATTTTGTTCAAGATCGCTACAGTGTAATAAACATATTAAATTCCTGTATGAGACACTCTTCTCTCACCCCTTGGAATTGTGTCTTGCATACCCAAGGGGTACAGGCACCCATAGTTGGCCAATCCTTGACCTACAATGCTTGAGTTAGAAGTTTTCCTGACTTATGAAATAGTTAAAGATAATGTAGTGAAAATCACCCTTGATTTAAAAAATTCATCAACGTCACAAGACCAGAGGTTTACATATTGGTTTAAGGTTCACCACTCGTTCAATGATTTGAACAGGAATAGGTAACTGAGCAGTGTGAAAAGTATCGGACTTCGGTATAAAGAACTGCCATTGGTTATTTACACGTGTTAATGAATATTAATTCCACTGGCATCGATGAAAACAAAGCAAGCTCTTGGCAGGAATATAGATTGTGTCACGGTACCTCAGGGTAGGCTAACAATGTCACGAAACATGAAATTTAGAATAAGGTTTTAACTTATGTTCATTCAACATTCAAACCTCTTTTATGGCAGATTAAGCGTATAAGTTTATTTATAAGTTCATGAGTAATTGCCCTCCAGTCCACTGTTTGCTGAAAACACAATACGGTATTCATTTAAATGATATGATCATGCTGTTCTGTCCAGTAGGGACTTTTTTAACATGCAAACTGGGGGGCACATTCCCCCCAGTTCTCAACTTTGCCCCCCGAGTGAAGAGATTTTTGACCCCAGAAAATATCTCTTTCTGTATAGGTTCTCAGCTATATTGTCAAATAACTACTGCTGTCATCATGTTGCAATGAATGCGGCCCCTCTAGTTTCATCGGCAAAAGAATGAACCCACAATATCATTTTGCACAACATTAGGAAACTTTATGATACACGAACAGTACGTTATTGTAACAATTACAAAACTAGAGATATCATCTCCAAACCTTTTTACATGAAAACTTGACATTTATGAAAATTGTTTCAATATATCACATTTATCAACCTTATTTCAAATTAGGCTTTTTGTCCTAGTTTCACGTCCCTTTGTGAGAGTTGCCTACTCCCCCCCCCCCCCAGTAAAAATATGTTAAAAAAGGCTACGCTGTCCAGTGGTGTAAAAGTGAAGTTATAGCTGATGGGGGGGGGGGCTTTTCTCGTACTCATATTTTTATCAGAAACCGGGAATTTGGTATACGTATTTGTATAAGACATTGGGAATGGTCCAGTAAAAGTTGGGTTTTAAAGCTGAGCCCCCGGGCTCCCATCTGTGTAATGTCGCAGCAGTGTTAAACAAACTCAAAAATTCTAGCTCAGAAGGTCTTGAAGTTATGAAATGTTACGAAAATATTAGTGTTGGACAAAACATCTTTCTGCGTATGTCATACCGATAATTAGGAGGTTTTTGCCATACCACAAAAGGCCTAGTCTGTGTTGACAGTATTTCACAACCTCGGTGGGGTCACATGATTCTACAATTGATTTAGCTTTAGTCGAGATAGCAGTGAAATGGTGTCAAAACAGACCTGGAAAGCCTTCCTTACATTTGCATCTTTTTGTTTGGTGTGTGGTCCAGCCTTTGCTAGACCTTACAGGCTGGATGCTGATCTCCTTATTACTGTAGATCCCGAACGTCAGCAGTTCATCGACAGCCTTGGAAGGGAGCGATTTTTTCACGGCACCAATATTGTCGTGAAAGAGCCCCCATATCATCCAAAGACAACAGGCCATGATCATGGAACGTTTTCTGAAGAGGACATGAAGTTTCTGCAGAGTCTGGGCTTAAATTCGGTTCGACTTGGTAAGCTCTTAGATTTTTGGGCGCTCTGTTTTTGTACCTTAGGCCGGATGTAAAAATACAGGACTGTAAACTTTGAAGTGCGCTAGGAAGAATGAAGACTAGTCCTCTTATTAGGTACAATAAAATGTAGGGGGGGGGGGTACTTTTACACAAAACTGTCGATAAAGCTAGAAAAATCACTTGCAGGCAAAAAGTGGGGCGCTAGTATGGTTTTGCACCTCACAGTGCTAACAAGGATCGGCAGATGTGCAGTTTAGGGTAACAGCCAAATCGCCAATTCTATACGAAATTACTCCTTACGATGCAGAGAGTGGAAACAAACGATAGAATGTGCGGTACTACTTACCAATTACGTATTTGCTCCTATTTTTCCCTCGATCACCGTTGAAATCCTCTTGTCCATTAAGAAACTTCCACCTATTCTGCAGCTAACCCTAACCCTAACCCTGACCCTAACCCGAACCATATGGAATTGGTGAGTAGTGCCGCACTTTTTATCGTCGGGTTTTACTCTCTTCATAGTAAGGAGTAATTTCGTATAGAATTTAAGGCGTTTTGGCTGTTACCCTAAACTGCACATCCGCGAAGAGGTCTACCCCCATAAATTATACACCATTCGATAGCTCTTCATCTGTACATTCAAATGCTACCCCATTTACCCCCATATGGTTAGGGTTTCCGTTGGCAATACGGAAAGGGGTAGGGTTAGCGCTAGTTATTTCATGTCTGCCCCAATAGTGGGGGGGGGGTTGAATCCCCACAGCCACCCTACCGACGTCATGGGTGATTGTGTGCAGGACAAAAACGTACTTTCAGTTTACAACACAAAACACCTCCATGTTTTCGTACAGTATTGGGGACCATACCGTATTTCCTGGACAGAGTGCCCCCTCGAAAGAGTACCCCCTCAAAAGAGTGCCCCCTCGAAAGATTGCCCCCTCGAATTAGTGCCTCCTTCGAATGAAGGCCTCCCCTGAGGCACGTTTTTGGAACCGAGCACCCTCTTCTATTTGCTACGAGTTTGCGCCATCGCTATTGCTACTCAAGTGTGCTGTCCTTTTGCTCCATCGTGACTTGTTGTTCTATGCTTAGTGCACTGTCTTTGGCATGTTATGTTATCATGCCGTTACCCAGTAGTTCCATTGCATCTTATTTCCATGCTATTGGTTTTTCACACTTTGTGCTGTTTATATTACCTTTGGTCATGAAAGTCACTATTGCAGGCTCTTATGGTCATATTCATTCACTGTAAAGTAGTTGGGTTTACAGTCGTGTGGAATGAAGTTGTTAAATTCCGTACCTAGACTGGTATTTTATATACTAACTTTAAATAAGGGCCCCTGTCGAATTTGCGTCTTCCTCGAATGAGCGCCCCCTCTCGAAGACTGACTCTTAAATGAGCACCCGGGGTGCCCTTTCGAGGAAATGCCGTATGCTTTCTTACAGTTTAGGTTTAGGATTGGTCTTACTTACCCATGGATCTACTGGTACAGGCCCAAGAGCCCGAATATAACTTTGACAGTCTTGTGAATGTTTTATTTTTTGATCATACTTTGAAATAATAGGCAAGTTTTTCCCATCCCTCGGCAACAGGATTGCAGCTTTGTGCCACCCCTAGGAAGTGTTTTTTGCAAGTTGTTTTTGTTTCCTTATCTTTGTAGTTAAGGAGAAATCTTCTGTAATTTTTGTTCAGCTTTGACCTTTAAGAGTAAGTTCATTCTTCCCTTTGCGCACACATTTATCCTTACCATTGTGATGCCATAAAGTACCACGTGATTCCTCCAGGACAATTTCGCCACCCCTGAAATACCGGCCTGGCTAACGGCTTGCTGTCAACATTTCTTGCTAAAAGAATGTGGAGTACAGTTTTAGATACATTTTAGATACATTATCAACATCAGATAGCTAAGGAAAACACCTTAACCAGCGAAATACACGCCATGGAGAGGCGGCAGGATGAACTGCTATGTAGCAGTACAGAACTGCCAGTAGATATAGTAGGGAGGAGGGGAAGTAGCTCACTCAGGCGGACGTTCAATGAAAAAAATTGCGCTCTTCCTGAAGAGGAACACTCCGTTTAGAGGTGCTCTTCAGAATGATTCACCTTTCAAAAAGGGTACTCATACAAGGGGTACTCTTTCGATGGGGTACTCTTTCTTGTACATATGGTATTCTGAGTGGATCGGTACCACAGAGGTTTGAAGGACCGATTTACTGAGAGAAAAATCTGACGGGGTGTTTACATGGTGGAGGTGGGTGTGGTTGGACGTGGGAGAAGTGGGCTATTCTGTACGATAAACTGACAAAAATCGTTTCCAATGATCAATGATGCAAGCCCAAGCGCTAAAGGCCATTCACGAATTTATTGTGAGATATAAATGATGACCAGTTTCTAACAAGTTTATGCATAATTTCTATTTCGCTAGAGAATCCAGGTTCTTTAATGATTGGAGAAGTTCGGTAATAGCATCCAATTGGTTTGAAAGAGCGATGCTCAATGTGTAGTCCATTTTAGTTTAGCGAGCTTAAGGCTCCAGAAATTCCTACGAGCCAGGTAAATTGCACAGTTGGGCCTTTATTTACTATTAGCTTTCTTTACATGTTCATTTCAAGAGCTTTATTTACTATTAGCTCATTTCAAGACCTCTTCCTCGGATAAATGACGAACAATTGCTCCTGTATATCTTTCTACTAGAGCAATGTCATTTCAGATTAAGCAATTTGTGCGTTCAGATTTCTTTCCAGAGTAGAAGTTATGGATCAGTTGCCTAGATAATTTCTCCGTAGGGTGGATGTTAGCTGGATATGTGCCAAAACGAGGCGAATACAATGAGACATACATGGGAATTATGCAAGGCATTGTCGAAAGAGCGGCGAAATATGGCATCTATATATTGCTGGATATGCACCAAGATGTTATGTCTAGGAAATTTTGCGTGGAGGGATTTCCAGATTGGGCTGTGAATTCGGGTAAGAAGGAAGCAATGTCTTCTATTTGTTAAGTGTACGTTCAATTGCAGGCTGGTCAAGGTTCACAACCTGTGTATATTTTATGTATCATTCAGTGTATAAGCTTTGTGACTATTAGTAGCAGTAGGTAAACAATGAGACAATTCTTTATATAGGATACGTAGTGATATTAGGCACGGCTAGAGAGGGTTCCCTACACTTTTGCTTTTACAAAATTTATCGAACAGGTGCTGTTGGTCATACAGTACTAAATTCAGCCTCCTCCAAAACAGATCGAGAATCCAAATCTCTTTGTTGTATTTGTGCTCGGAAAGAAACATTGGAGACAGGTAGCCATTTTCTGCTCGTACTAATTACGCGATTAGAGCAATATGCAGCCAGATGTCCATCACATCATGAAACACACACAATATTCTCCTGTCTGCTTTTGTCTTGTAGTCTCTTCCACTCAAATTAGGCCAGTTTTCCTCCGCAACATTTAAAGTTGTTGAAGCCCGTGTGCTAATTGTCTTTTTTCATTTCCTTTAGGGAATGCTCAGAATTTCCCTTACCCATTGGAAGACAAGTATGATGTAGATCCAAAAACTGGTTACCCGTCTGCCAAAGATTGTTCAAAGCATGTTTGGAGTGATTATTACTTCACTGAGGCATCTGCAGCAGCATTTCAGAGTCTGTACAACAACACAGCCGGCCTGCTTGACGCATGGGCGAATTTTTGGGGGAAAACAGCACAAGCTTTCAAAGACCATATGAATATTATTGGCTACGAGCTGATAAATGAACCATTTGCAGGGGATGTCTTCAGGTAGGACAAAAAGAGAGCATGATTATATTTCAGTTGGCTCACTTAAAACCTGGCTTATTTTTGAGATATTTTCAAAGTTGAATTGACTTTGGAAGAATTGTTCACATGCATGAACACATGCTTTTAGATTGGCAGCTACCTTGGGCCTTTCTCCACATGTTGTGAAACTCTTTACGTGCGTTCCCCATCTTTCTTCCTTGCTGGAAATAATATACACAAAATTCAACGTCTTTTTGCTCCAAATTATGTTTGCATGTTGAGTATTGTGGGCATTATTTGTGACAGTCATTCAACTTTTTATCGCTATAGTTTATGCCAATTGCTAAGAATCAAACTCCTGCTAAAAGTTGAGGCCCCATCTAAGTCTTTTGCAATGCACATGTACATTTAGCAAAAGCTATGTAACAAAATTAGGCTATTTTAAATTTTAGCCATTTAACTAAATGAAGTGAAACTCTGTAAACTCTGTAAAAAAAATTAAGCCAATTAGCTAAGTCAAGGGACGCTCTGTACACAATGCCACATGCCATATACATCAGAGAAGATTGGATATCTGTTCACAAAGCACACTTTTCACAACTTGGACTCGCTGAGAATCTCGGCTGATTCGAACCCATCGGAATCATTTGTAAAGCAAGGATTAGTATATCATGACAACGATGAAGCAGCTTGTCAGTACTATGATTCGTAGTAGCCATCATGGTGAAAAAATAGATAAAGCTTTTGATCCATTTGAATCTACACCGTACCTTATTCAAATGGTCTTACTAGGCACATATAGGAGTACAAATACACTACAAGAGTACAACATCACTGAATGCATATGTAAACAGTTTTAGCTACGCAATTAGAGTTAAGCTTATATTTCTACCACTGTCGAAATGAATTTGCACATTACTGTATTCTGATTGCCAACTGCACTGCCGGCTACTTTAGAATCTGTAGCAGAGCTGCCAATATAAAATCAGTTTAGTCGGTGTGCAATTTAAGAGAGAACAATCGTACATAAGATGTACTTGAATTATGGCCAGGGTTACATTCATCTCTTTTCAATATGCTAATATAGTATTTTAGTTTATGGCTTCCATACTCTCACAGATTTTCAAACCTCATGCAGACCTCCCAGACGCTATAAAATAATTGAAAAGCGTAGAATGTTAGGTGTGACATAAATTTCTTAATTTGTTGGAAAGTATAGTTACTGAGTATAAATCTGCATAAAATTTCATAAATGTTTTGATCAAAAAAGTATTTTGGCCCATATTTCGTCCTTGAAGAGACGGTGACTGAATGGCAATAACAAAACCATACATATACCATATTTACAATTCTCGTATTCCTTTTCATATTCTCATTTTCTTTAGCCTTGAATCCCCCTACTAAAGGAAATATGATGTGGATCTGCTTTTTGACATTAGAACGATTGGTTAGCATAGAATAATATGACATGTAAGAAAATTTAGCATACAACAGCGTAAATTCCACGAAACTATGGCATCGAAGTACGTAAAATATGACACAAAAATGACGTAAATTCATTAACGATGCTGCGAATTTTGGCTTGGATGCCTATTCGTGTCTTCCAGCTATAGTGGATAGAGTCAATACGTCAAATCTGCTTCCCTCTGCAACATCTTTACGCGCGATCAATTAGCTTCAGTGATAACATGCAGTTTTTGTTAAGCATTTTAGTCCAATTTAATTCTTTCCTTCAATAATTAACAGTATAAACTAGGCCTACTTTCAAGGTCACTTACTCTTAGGTTCCTAATAAACGTCCCGGGACGCTTATTAATTTTTCGATTTTTTTCCGACCCCCCGGACCTTATTAGGACCCCCCGTTTATTAATTTCCAAGTATTTGATAGATGAGGTTGTACTTTTTTTCTTCAACTTTTACAAATTGTTTGTCTTTGTGTGCACCGTTAATATATCAGAGATATTTTTGCTGCTTACAGTATATACATAGATTTTCATGCTGTATTTGGCTTATATTTCTTATTCTTTGGTTATCTTAAAAACTGTTCTTATTAGTTTCTCTTGTTTTTGAAATGATATCCTCTATGGAATTGTGTTTTTAGAGATTTAACATTTTTTCGAAATTCCGACCCCCCCCGTTTAATAGGAGCCCCCGTTTATTAAATTTTCTAAAATTTTCCGACCCCCTACTATTATGACCCCCCCCCCGTTTATTAGGAACCTAAGAGTAAAGACTTTCTGAACATGCATGTCTTTGTGTTATGCTAATTTGGAGCATATGAGTTATTACCATAATATATGACTTCATTCTGACTAGTCGCATTATTGTAAGACTATGCTTTCAAGACTGTCCTATCTAAATGTGATTTGAAAGGATTACGTGAAACATCTTATTTAAAATTATGTCTGTTTATAGCAGGTATTACATTTGCCGTTTTTAGTGTTAATTATTGTTTACCATAATGTACTTATTTTTGAACTGATCCGAAACAACTTGATTTCACAGCTGCCATTACTGTTTACTCAACCGAACTTAACCAACAAAATCGAGTTAAAAGTCATCCCGCTAGCACAGAACATAAAACAAATGGCATAGAAGACCAATAGAAGACTGTATCCACTTAAGGAACTATTGTATGGAATGATCTTCCTTTCAACGTTAGGCAAACAACAGCATTGAGAGTAACATCACTGTATGGACCTTTGAACTGCAGATTGAACTAGATTAGGTCTTTAACAAACTTTAAGAATTGTGAAGAGAGTAGAGTTTGCTCTCTTGAAACTTAAATTTACTGAACGTAAATTGATATTACTATTCTAATTTAGTTTCATTTGATATCTCGTAGTTAGTATAGAGGACCCAAGTTGAAGATTAGTGTTTAGACTAACATGGTAAATCGCCTTTAACTAAAGTTTTTCTTTCTTTCTATCTATCTATAAAAGTTTGACTGAAAAAATGTTTGGCATCCAAAGAAATATGCAGACATCATTCATTGTAATGATGAATTGAAATAATAGAGTTCTTATAGTATTGTCCTACTTTTTCTAGAGATCCATCTTTGATGATTCCAGGAATTGCTGATGAAAAGAACTTAGGCCCTGCATACGAGGTTCTACAGAAAGCCATTCGAAAGTATGATCAGAGTCACAATATATTTTTTGAAGGTGTAACATGGGACTTTTTTGCTGCTGGTTTTAAAGAGGTTCCGGGTGGAGCTGAGTTCCAGAACCGAAGTGTGCTAAGTTATCATTACTACGAACCTCCAGATTTTAACAAAAAGTATCAATTTGAGGTAAGGGCAGAGGACCTGAAGCGATTGAAGTGTGCAGGATTCGCCACAGAATTGCTTGTTGTAAGTGACACCCAGAAAGGACTTAATGATATGTACGAATTGTTTGATATATGTGATGAGCACATGCAATCTTGGACTGGGTGGGACTATAAACCGTTTTATTCGCACCTTGCATGCAAGGAGAGCGATACTCTGTGCTTGGATAAAGTGTCAAGTTTGAATCACATCTACGTACAGAATACAAGCCGCACATACCCACAGGCGGTAGCTGGGTACACTAAGGGATTCAGATTTAATAAAGACACCAAGGAATTCACGCTGTCATTTGCAACATCTTCCAGCTGTAAGAGCACTGAAACTGTGATATACTTTAACAAAAACCTGCACTATCCCTCTGGGTTTAATGTAAACATCGATCCAAATAGTTCTGCGACGTGGAAGTACAGTGGTAACTATATTCTAGTTACACACGGCCAACACTTACCTGCGGGCTATAGTATCAATGTCTCTATCTCGCCAAAATAATAAATTTTGTTCAAAAATTAAGAAACTGATAGTATTTTGTACAAAAGTTGTTTTTGATTCCTGTGTCGTTGCTTCTGAAACTTAACCTCCATTGAGTTCTGCTTAAAGTCCGGTTTCCATATCATTGTAAGTGACAGGGATGCGTCCCCGTCATGGCATCGGGGATGCGACGGGGATGACTGCGATGATATGGAAACATGTTTCTTAAAAAAATTTCCCCGTCGACACCGTCACGGCAGGGGATGGTAAAAAAGCGTTGAAACATGCTCAACTTTTTTCATCAACAGCGTCTCAATGGGTAAACACCCTCACACACCTACTGGTAGGCTCTGATTCTTGGGAGAAGATGCAAAATGTGTCTCTTGAATAATCTTCAGGTTCTATAATTCTGAGGAATGTATTTATCTGTCAACAATGTAATAAATAATTTCTTCGAATAGCATTTGAATTAACTAACATGTAGGTTAGGTTCGGTTCACAATAATCACCACACTAGCACTAGAGGAGTTTCGCATCGCCCCCTGTACATGGTTCTTACCAAATATGGCAAAATTATGTCCATTTGTGTATATAAGCTTTAATTTCTTACACTCCCCCATGCAAGCACATAAGAGTTTGCAAGAGGAATGCTAACTTTCTAGGAGACGAGGTTCAATTCCAAATTCAAAATATATAGAAAGAATATACGCAGTTCCATGATTTTTTTGTTCTTTTCTTGATTATTTTGTCCTTTAAGCAACTACAGCAACAAATTCGAGTACTTTTCTTGTAACAGCAATATCGAAATAAGTCAAACAGCTCGCTACACATAATCCATTAGCCGTTTCTTATGAACCTTTGTACAACAATAATCACGACTTACAATGGGGTCCATGCTCCCGATAGCAGTATATACATCCCTCAAACGACCTAAAACATTATTGTCCAATGCCACAATTCGTTTACGGTGTGATGATTGTTTGTCGTTAACAATTTCAACTCCTTGTTCTACAGATGTGTCTTGTAAAGTTGGTATGTCACTCTTTTGTCCTTACTGACGATCAGTTCCTCTTTTTTTCCCAAACGGCAAAATCCTCTTGGTGTTTTGTCCTCGTGTACTATTATGACATCCCCGACAGCAATATTTGGTTGTCCGACTCTTTTTGCAACTAAATTATGTGATTCACGCAAATCGACTAAGTATTCATGTTTCCACCTGTTCCACCAGTGGCTCAGTAACTTTGCAATAGACTCTTATCTCTTTATTAGCAGTTTTTAGTTCAAATTCTCTTCCATAGCATCCTTTATTTCTCTATCAGTCAATGACTCTAATCGCCTCCCACATATAAGGTGTGAAGGAGTCAATGCTTCATCAAACTCTTCTGCACTGAGATAGGTAAGTGGACTATTGTTAAGCGTTCCTTCGATTTCGACAATCAAAATATACAGAGCATTTAGTGTTACTGATGCTTTTCTCAGGATCTTCTTCAAACTTCTCTTAACTGACTAGATTGATCTCTCATATATCGATCCATGCCACGGTGCCTTTGATAAGGTGTTGGTTCACTTAATTCTGGATGCCGTAAGGTAATTTTTAACTCCCTTGTTTTCAAATAGCTCTTGCAGTATTTCCTTAGATTTCTGGAAGGTCTTGGCATTATTACTTATCATAAGGGTAGGTTTTCCACGTCTGTTGATAAATCTTCTGAGCGCCATTGTGAATTGCTCAGCACTCATATTCTGCATGATTTCGAGGTGAACTGCTCTACTCAATGAACATGTAAAAATAAATATCCAAATCTTATGAGTTTCCTTCTCTCCTGGAGTGTACTTTGTAAAAAATGGATCGGCTAAATTTGCCCGTACACTTTCAAATGCTTCTGATCCTTCGACTCTAAAATCTGGCAGCTGAGGAGGGGCTGGGTACTGGTAGTGTTTTGATTCGTATCTCATACAGGTGTTACATTCCTTGATTACTTTTTTACATTCTGTCTACCTCTTGTTCCCAGAGTTTCGAACGCACTTCATTTAGCGTAGACTCTAATCCATTATGTAAAACTTTTTTCATGTGCTTCTTTTATTATCAAGTTTGTCAACTGATGGTTACCTGACATCAAAGCTGAAAACGTAGTTTCGTGCTTAAATGGGAAGTTCAGGAAAAAATTTGATATGTTGTAGAGAATGTCGCAAAACTCCATGCTCTGAAGTGTTTTTGCTCTTACTTGCGTACTTCCGCTGATATTCCCAGTTGTTTCTCGTCAAAATCCACCTCGTGCTAGGCCGCCATTCTCACCCTTTCACAAAACAGAAGTTGTTGTTGTACTGACGTCATCACGTGCAGAAAGACACTGAATTACAACCTTTGATTACAAAAGTTGGGAATATTATACCCATTTCTGCGACCTAAAAGCGGGCCAGTGGTACTGCAAAGGCACAAACACATCAAAACAGAGGTGCAAATGTATCTTTTATTATTCTGGGAGTTGCTTATGCTTCTAATAGCGACTTTAGAGGTCGTTAATTTCTCTGAATCATTGTTTTTGCACGTAGTCTGACAATATAAAAAATTTTTTCAGTCCAGTACTAAAACGCTCTGAAGACTTTCTTAGCAAGAAGTTTTTCGTTCCGTTGTGTTGCACATAAGCATTGCTGGAAAGTAAAAAATCTCCATGTACTCTCTAAAGAATGGTAAACCTTAGTCAATTACAGAAACTACTTCTGAAGGGCAGCCGTTATAAACTATTCAGCATTTTATGAGCAGATAATCGAGTTTCAAATGCATATGAACTTATAGACTTTCTTGGGTCTCCAAAAATCCAGTCCTGACCTTTCTTAACTTTTTGAACAACTGAATACTACTCATAATAAACCACTTTCCTATAAAAAATCGTTTACATGCTTTGCACAAAATGTCTTAGTAAAGTGACCCCTTATGGATCAATGTTCGGAGAAAATTAAAACATGTCATGTTGAAAATGGTTAACAATAGGAACTATTACCTATCAACGAATAATCAGAAATCTCACTTGTCCCTTAATAGTCCAAACTTTCTCCGTAAATTTGCATTGGCCAACATTTCTTTCCACATATACACTAGTTACTATTAGCAATTCCTTCTCGTTCAGTTTCACGAACATTGGCCCTCAAATCAATATCCCAATGTCCTGACTCGGTCCTCAAATCAATATCCCAGTGCTCAAGTTTCTTCGCAGTTTCCATGTAAAACAACTTCAAACGAACACTGTCAGGCACTTCTGTCTATTCTATTTCGCTACTTAAACACAACATTCTTTTGATGACCCTTCGCTATATTCAGCCATTTTGACTCATAAGCAACTTCCAGAATAATAAAAGATATATTTGCACCTCTGTTTTGATGTGTTTGTGTCTTTGCAATACCACTGGCCCGCTTTTAGGTCGCAGAAATGGGTATAATATTCCCATCTTTTGTAGTCAAAGGTTGTGATTCAGTGTCTTTCTGCACGTGATGACGTCAGTACAACAACAACTTCTGTTTTCACTACAGCACGAAAAAGCGGTACCATGTTTTAACCATACTGAAAAGCTTTTTTTCGTCCGACACTCGTCAGAGTATGAAACGTCGGATAGCGACCGAAAGGTGAACCGAAATTTATAGCCAGATATGCGGGTACACGTGATATGATGAATAATGTGTCCAGTTAGCCGTATGGTTGGCCACTTGGCACCTATTCACCATTGTTTACTTGAAGAGTCCAAGTGAGAAAATGAATTCTTTTTGTTTACACAAGACTGGGTTTTGAGTCTTTATGTAAACTGATTCCAAAACACTTAAATGAAAGGACGATCTTGCTTGCCCAATGATCCGAAAATTATCGTCTGAATATGTTTTGGCGCATTCTGTATTTTTAATGAGATATTGTCCTATGGCCGAATCACTTTTCATTTAAGAATTAGATTTTTTACACATACGAGGTTCTGTTTTGTGAAAGGGTGAGAATGGCGGCCTAGCACGAGGTGGATTTTGACGAGAAACAACTGGGAATATCAGCGGAAGTACGCAAGTAAGAGCAAAAACACTTCAGAGCATGGAGTTTTGCGACATTCTCTACAACATATCAAATTTTTAGTTTTCTTCCGAACTTCCCCTTTAAATGATGAATTCTCAATACTTCCTTGACATCTCAATATTTTCTCTGAATCATTGAATAATCCAAGTCGATGCTCTAACTGCTTAAAGTTGGGATCTTCCTGCACATGAATCTGTAATGTTTTGATACACAGCCTTTCTGCTTACTTTAACTCACTTGGCTCTAACTCTTCAACCTCGATTTCGTTATGTCTTTTCTGTACTCATGATTTCATATCGGATAGAAACCTCGATGCTGCAGCTGTACATTTCAATAAGCGACTTTAAGAACTGAATTTATTAACGTCCAATATTTTATGTAGATTTACTTTTCCTTTCAATTCATTCTTTGCAAGCAGAGTTGTTAGCTCTTGTGGTATCTCTTGATAATACTCTCCTGTTTCCAATTGGCTCTTTGATGGTTGCACTGGATAATTTCTTGGTAGTATCAAGGCAACAATCAATTCCAACCTTGGAATGGTTAGCTTCTTCAAAGGTACAACTCTAGATTTGCTTGCAACAAAGTTGCTTTTACAGCCAACATCTTTTTTCTGTACAAGATAATCAACAGCACAATAAGCCTTATTTGAGGCCTCACAAAATCCATGTAGGCTGTACTGTTCCATGTGTCCTTGAACTCCATCAAAATAACATCTTGGCAGGGTTATACTAAAAGCATTGTCCAAATCTGTCAGCAAAGCTAGATACACATTTGTCAGCGATTCTGGAAGAGACATGTCCCATTCTAAATTCAGTAAACACGCTTCTTGTAATATAATCTTAGTTGTACTGCTGCAGGCGATATAAGTCCAACTGGGTCAAACAATGATGCAGCAACTTTAAAAACAGATTTCGTTTTGTAGGTGGCAGTTCTTTGTCCATTAACACTAATCTTTTAAAGGTGAGAATTGGAGTATCAGCAGAACTGTTCCATTTTATTCCTAACACCTTGCTCTCATTTGGGTTTAATTGACTTGCATCCCCAACTGTGGCTTGCACATATGACGATTCATCACTCTTAACTTTTTTTGCATGTTCTGGCTGAATAATTTCTTGCTATCAATGACGTTTTGCAATGTTTTATCGGAAGTTCTCCATTTGCACACGTTAAATCCTGCATTCAATAGAAATGATTTGGCTTTCTCATAAATCCCATGAGCTCTTTCAACAGTATCTACACCCATCACCACATCATCCACATATGTTGACTGTGTCAAAGTTTCTTTCAATTTAACATCATCTTGCTAGCAGTTCTGAATATGATGGTTTCAATGTTGCTCCTAACAAGTGTAGAGAACAATTTTGACCAATGACCACCTTTGAAAAGCGATAGCAAAGAAGTTTTGGGATCAGTTGCATATATATCATCTATCGATAGAAATTGGAGAGCGTCCCTGTCTTGTTCATCAACTGTAGTCATGTGAAAGGCTTTCTCGATATCCGATACTAAGGCTACTTTATACCATCTAAATCCTAACAAAATGTCCAAAATGCTTTGTGTTAGACTTGGTCCGGTATGTAAGCATTCATTCAAACTGGAAGCATTTGCCTTTACTTTAGTTGAACCATCCAGTACAACTCTGACTTTCGTTGTGAGGGCTTCTTTACGAACAACAGCATGGTGACTGAGATAATGTACTCTGTCTTTCATATGATTTGTCAACGTTGGTTTTACTTCTTCAATAATACCTATCTGAGATTGTTCTTGTATCACTCTGTCGTACTCCCTAAAAATTGGTGGGTCCTTTCGTAGACGTTTCAAAGTAGAACTTAATCCATTGCCACTGAATTCATAGTTATCTGGAGGAATATCATGGTGTTGTCTTCATCGCAACCTAACAACATAATGGCCATCCACAAACTTGATGTCTTTTGTAAATGCTTCGTGTACGGAATCTATGTCTGAAATTCCTATAGCTTCCAGATTGAACAAATCGCCAACTTTCTTTTCCATAATGCTATCTGCATGTGATACTGAATCATAATAATCAATGACAACTGGCTTTATGTCTGTTCTTACTGCACTTGTAATCACCAAATTCACACTAGTCTGCAAGCTGTCTGGAATATGTTCAACCGATCTAGATAAAGCCCAACCAAAATGGGTTCCTGTAGCTATGGAACTTTCTTCGCCTTTGATGATTTCCCCTGTGATAATTTTCCACATAACATCACAACCCAATAGGATGTCAACAGATAAATCTTGCATAATTTCTAGTTGATAATCTGCTAATTCTAATCCATTCAAATGAACATACTGACTCTTTTCTTGCCGAATAGCTTGTCCTTGTAGGAGTGAACATATTAATGGCACTTCTAAGGCTTTAATACCATTCTCGAGGTATGAGAGACTGCTTTTCAAGCAAATTGGTACAACATCAATATGATGAATGACTGCTTTATTTGTTCCAAAGGCTTTTATCATAATTTCTTCTTGATTTGCAGTGGGTGGTTCTAATAATGCTCTTGCTCTTTGGGCTACATAAGATCTTTGCGAACCAGAATCAATCACTAACAGTAACTTCAATTCCTTTGAAGGCTGTTCTGGGTTTGCAGCAATTACAAAGGCCGTTTGGAGTAAATAACGGTTCCTTGCAGAATTTCCATTCACACTCATGCCACCAGAATGATGTTGCTTGTTCAGCAATGTTCATTTAAGAAGCTTGATCTACTTTTCTTCTTGAAACACTTGAAGACCTATCTCCTTTATATCTTCTTTGGTGATAAGCAACTTGACCAGGCCTATTTCTATGTTCACAAAGTGCAACATGATGACGTCCCTTGCAAGTGAAGCACTTGATGGATGATTGACACTCGCGCGCTAAATGTCGACCTGTACGTAAGCATAAGTAACAGCGTCCTCCTCTTTTGAGAATATTTCTCCTTCCACTTATATCAGTCACGATATGCTATTCAGACGTAGTCTGTATCTCTTTGCAAAATGTAAAAGTAGCCTTTGATGCTCCAGTTGTCAATGCAGCAGCAGTTGGATATCCTATATTAGCCCTTTTAACGTCTTTCCTTTCAGGTGCGCATTTTTCTCTTGCTTCAATTTCTATTCTCAAACAATTCAATAACTCTGATAGCTCCCAGTCACTATCACCACATGTTTCATTCATCTTTCGGCTCATAATCAATCTAATCTCCAGGCAATTTTTTCTGAACCATATTAGGCTAGATAATGCTATATGATTTCGGATCTACTCCGATTGCTTGTAACCCTCTACAGTGAGCTTCCACTGTATCATAGAATTTCCGAATATCCATAATATATGCATGCTTTCCAAGGGTATTTATTATCAACGAGGCATCAATATGAGAGTCTAAAATAGTTTGCTCTGTCCAAATCTCCCTTTCAAAATATCCACTACAGTTTGTAATTAGCATCCGGAAGTTCGAATCCAGCCACAGCTTGGTATGCAGTCCCTTCACATTATGCTTTCAAATATCCTAATTTTAGGGCATTGCTTAGATTTGGGTTAGAATCCACTGAATGTTGAAATGAATCCCGAAATTCATGAAATTTGTGAGGCTTCCCATTAAATTTCCTTAATTGCAATTTGGGGAGCTTTGTAAAGCTTGTCCCCCCCCCTGAACTACTGGGGTTTGATTCTGTGCTCCACTTCGGCCTTAAGTAACTTCGATGTTACGCAACTTATCATAAATTCTGAACAATATTTTATGGACAGTTTCCCTATATTCTCCCGTTTCATTCATCTCAGCAGCGATAGCATCTTCATGATCTAATAATCCCAATATGTGGTCATCCGACTCACTAATTTTTTCCAGTTCTTCTTCAAGAACTTTCTTGTTTTGCCTCAATTTCAATGAAGCACTCGATTGGGCAGCACACAAAAGTGTCCTCGTCTGTTCTAGCATTTTCATCGAGTACGCCTTATGACCACCGCGAACTTAGCGCAGTTTTGGCAGCTTCACAGATAAATCGGCTTTGCTAGCAGCATTACTTGATGTAGCTGGTGTAGTGTTCTTCGGAATTTTCCCAACAATTTCACATTATATCCGCTAGTTAGACCATATAATAGATATTTGTGTCTATGGGTAAACACCCTTACACACCTACTGGTAGGCTCTGATCCTTGAGAGAAAATGCAAAATGAATCTCTTGAATAATCTTCAGGTTCTATAATTCTGAGGAATGTATTTATCTGTCAACAATGTAACAAATAACTTCTTCGCATAGAAGTAATGTTAACTTATATATACGTTAGGCTCGCTTCACAATAATCGCAACACTCAAACTAGAGGCGTTTCGTATCGCCCCCTATACATGGCTCTTCCCAAATATCAAATATGGCAAATTGATGTCCGTATATGCCTATATGATTCAATTTCTTACAAGCGTCACCAAGCGACGCGTCGTGCACTATTTCCCCTTACTTACACTGAAAGCGTCACGACGCTTGTATATGAGCTGTAAATATTTAACATAGCGTCTTTTCATGACGATGAACTTGCTGCTCTTGCTCTACAAAATCAGGCGATTGCTTTATTGTTAACTCAAAATAATAAATGTCGATCCATTTGGGTGAGAGAACTATGGAAAGGGCGTGAAAGTCAAGGGCATTACCGCAATATAATGCAAGAAATGAAGTTGAAGGACCATTCGATGTTCTTTAGCTACTTGCGTATGCTCCCTTTAACTATTGATGATTTACTTCACTTAGTTAGCCCATTGTTAATAAGAAGAGCAACAAATTATCGTAAACCACTCTCTCCTGAGTTACGGATGGTTGTTGCTTTACGGTAACTTGCAACAGGAGAATCACAAGCTTCTCTTTCGTACAATTATCGTATTGGGAGATCCACAGTTTGCGGCATATTACATGACGTTCCAGAGAAAATATGGGAAGCACTGAATCCAGTGGCAGTTACAGTTCCAAAATCATGCGAGGATTGGAAAAGGCTATCTGATGATTTCTGGAATTTATCTGGTTTTCCATTGTGCCTAGGGGCCATTGATGGGAAACATTGTATTGTGCAGTGTCCTCCCAACTCAGGCTGTGCTCTCTGCAATTATAAAGGTACGTTTAGTATTGTTTTGATTGCAGTTGCTGATGCCAGTTACATGGTCACTTTTTGTCGACATTGATGATGACGTGAAAAAGGGCTCGAGTGTTTTTAGCAACTCCCTTTTTGGCGAAGCCCTGAATACAGGTTTATTAAATATACCACATGAAGGTCAGTTACCAAATACAACTCGAAAGGACAAATTTTGCTTCATCGGGGATGAGGCATTTCCACTGAAAGAGGCAAAAACCTCCATGAGAAGCTGCGCATTTTCAACTACAGACTTCAAGAGCAAGAAGGGTTGTTGAGAATGCATTTCGAATATTGTCAGCTAGGTGGAGATTTCTCAGATCTCCAATATAGGCCCAGCCAGAGAAAGCCGTCAAAAACATACTGGCAGCAGTTGCTCTCCACAATTGGCTGAAAAAGCAATAAGATAGCCAAAAATGCTATGGCTGTGTGTATTGTCCGCCTGGTTATGTTGACTATGAAGATTCCCATGGAATTCTTCACAAGGGTATTTGGAGATCCGAAGTATCTGAACTAGAGTCTTAACATAAAGTTAGCAAAATGGGAACAAAGAATCACACGAAATCAGCAGAATACTATCGATCGATATTTGCAAACTTTTTTGCATCCCGACAAGGTGAGCTACCTTGGCAACAAGACTATGTTCGCAGAACATCCTATGAGCCGACCTGTCAGAAACTTTGATTTTATACGTACTTGTTCAAAACAATTTACAAATCCAACAAGAAGCTTGACCACTGAACATGGCTAATGTTTGCTTTATCTTTGTTTTCTTTGCTTTTACAGTTCAACGTCAAAACTATTGTGATAAGTGACATGCGGGATGTATTTTTATTAAAATTGCATTGTGGCATATGTTCATGACATCAATGCCTCCTTTTTACATTTCCTGAATTTCTATATATAGACCATGGCACTACTGCCCTAGAATCAAAGTGGAAAGAACTCTTACAATTTCTTTCTGTTAGTCTACATACTTCTGCATTTCATAACCTACATTGATTGGAATGATACATAGAAAACAGACATTCAGAACAATACTTACTGAAATAACTGATAAAGTTTGTATATCTGAACAAAATATTACAGAACCAGTGCACTACATGACGGGAAATAATAGCATACCAAATCGGACTTTTAGAAATGAACACATTGATACTATACAAGCAATTACCTTTTATTTTTCACAAAATACATATTTCCAACATAATATTTTGCTGATGAATATTATAGTGTATACAATAGACCTAACCCTTTTCTACATATTTTTACTGGAATTTTTCTATATTAGTCACGTGAAAGGAAACAGCTTGGAGCGTGTTGCTGAGAAGTTAGTTAGTTACTTGTTACTGAATTAGCTGAGAACAGGTTAAGTTCACAGTTGATACTAATAAAAAGTCTGTTTATGGCTGCCAAAATATTGTTTCTTTGAACCCTATCGTTTAAATGTCGAGTTCGTGACATTTCTGGTGGCCAATGTGGGTCAAAGAAGAGACAAGAATGGCAGAAGAGTATGTTTTGAACATTGAAGGAAGCCATGTACCACGTCATATGCCGTTGTTGAGACCATTTGAGATCGGACAGTTGGATGGACTCAGGAGAGCGGAACCGTCAGCGAGATCTATAGTGGAAATTCCGAAGTTTTCTTTTCAAGACAACGAAAATATACTAGAATGGCTGGAACATTGGAATCGAGTGACTAGAGCAAATGGTTGGAGCCCAGAGAACGAAACGGTAATGTTCCCTATATATATTGTTTGAGGAGCATTGTAGTATTTTCGAACACTGCCAATAGAGATAGTAGGCAAAATAGAAGAAATAAAACAAGAGTTTACACAGCATTTTAATTCTCCATCTCAGAGAATTCATGCCAAGAACTTAATTGGGGAAAGATCCCAGAAACCAAATGAAACTGTGGCCGAATACTATGAAGCGATTTGTACATTGGTTCAAAGAGCCTGGGGGGCAAAATCAATTGAATTCCAAAGGGAAAAATCCCTTGAGCATTTTATTAAAGGGCTGAAACCTACAATCAAAAAGCCATTCTGAGGAGAGGAGCCAGAAAACCTGCATAATGCGTGTCAGAAGGCTCGCACTCAAGAATTATATTTGATATCAAAAAAGGGAAAATATCAAGTCAGATCTGTTGATTTGGAAAGACCGCTTGAGGCACAAGATAAGCGTTTCACTGCGCATGGAGAGAGTAGCGATATGAAAGAGTTGCTGAGTAGCATGAGGTTAATGCTAGAGAATCAACAAGCTTTGATCTCCCTACAACAGGAAACGCTTCATAAACTTGCAGAGCTCAAACAAGGGGGAAACCCTCAAAGTTCAAAGCAGAAAGTGAGGGCTGATGTTGTTTGCTGGAATTGCGGCAAAGCAGGCCATTTCGAGAGTAAATGAAAGGAAACTGGTAGGAAAAGCTACCCCCTGGAAAAATTTCGATACCGTCCTGTTGCCGGAAAAGAGGACTTACTAGATAGTCAAATAGATCGGACAAAGTCTATAAACAAACCTGGGGCAAAACTCTCCGCAGATTGCCATTTTGAGAAAGACAATGTAGATATTACAAATTATAATTTTAACCGAAAAGCAATTAAGGAGGAAGATTATGTCCAAGGTGATATAAATGGTATTAAAACAATCATTTTAATCGATTAACGCTTGATTTACAGAGTGGATATTGGCAGGTGGCATTAGAGGAAAAGTCAAAAGAACTGACTGCTTTTCGACTAGTAAGGGTCACTGGGAGTTCAATGTGCCACCGTTTGGGTTATCTAATGCGCCAGCTACGTTCCAACGCTTAATGGATCTCGTTTTGACTGGTCTCCATGGGAGTCAATGTCTTGTTTATTTAGATGATATAGTCATATTTGAAAAAACTTTTGAGGAACATTTGACTCGGTTAAGAATTGTTTTGGGACGATTGGATCAAGCGGGTTTAACGCTGAAAGCATCTAAGTGCCAGTGGGCTTGAACTGAAGTGAAATATCTCGGACATTTAATTGACGTAACAGGAATCAGACCTGATCCAGCAAAGTGTAAAGCAGTAGAAGATTTTCCGATACCAACTAGCAGAACTGAAGTTCGAGCTTTCTTAGGTTTCGCATCGTATTATAGACGGTTCATAAAAGACTTTGCTGATATTGCTAAACCGCTAACAGAATTTAAGGAGACAAAAACTAACTATAGGTTTGAATGGTCATAGGAGGCCCAGAATGTATTTGGAGTACTAAAAAGCTGTTTGATTAATTCCCCGGTATTGAGATGTTCAGACTTTAAACGCCCCTTTATTTTGTAAACAGATGCAAGTAACTATGGCATAGGTGTAGTTTTAGCCCAAGAAAGAGATGGGGAGGAAATAGTGATTGCATATGCGAGTAGACAATTGAAAGACAGCGAGAGAAAATACGCGACTACTCAAAAGGAATTTTTCGCCATAGTATGGGGTATAAAATATTTTCACTGTTTCCTTTACGGACAGTCACATTTCTTAGTCTTAACTGATCATTGCCCTTTACAATGGTTAAAGAAAATGGAGCCAAAAAATCAAATAATTCAAAGATGGATATGCGAAATTCAGTCTATTCATTTTCTGTAAAACACAGGAAAGGTACTACGAATGCAAATGCAGACGCGCTTTCCCGTTGTCCAATTACGTCAGGGTTGGAAGAAAATGAAAACTGTATCGAAAGTTGGGACATCGCAACTATGGACTTAGTGGATATAAGTCAGAGACAATGAAGATCAGGAAATTAGACAGTTAAAAGACTATTTATCGGATGGAACATTACCAGAGAGTCTGACGAATAAAAGTAGGATAGAGAGGTATGCATCTCATTATATGTTAGAGAGTGATATCCTGTATGATAAGTGGACGCCAAGAGTACTAGGGAATAGTTTAAGACTGAGAAAACAACTCGTCGTACCGGCTAGCGAACGGGGAAAGTTATTACATCATTTCCTTGATGAACTGGGACATCCTGTCTCAGAACTTGTTCTAAAATGAGAGAAGCTTATTTTTGGGTAGAAATGAAGAAAGGTGTTGCCCGACATGTAAAGAATTGTAAAGATTGTGCAAGAAGGAAATCACCCAAAATATGCCTATCTGTACCGTTAAATCCAATCGAAGTAAATGAACCCCTTGAAATAGCGTGTTGACTTTGTAGGGCCATTGCCAATAACAGAAAATGGGAATCGCTACATAATGACTTTCCAGGACCATTTCACACGTTGGCCTGACGCATATGCATTAAAGGAAGCCACAGAAAAGGAAGTTATTGATTGTCTTAGGATATTTCTCATAATTTTGGTTATCCTATTGCTATATTATCAGACAGAGGCTCAGCATTTTTATCCGATCTTGTAAAGAAGGGTTGCAAGGTACTAAACATTAAACATTACACGACTTCATCTTACCACCCACAAGCTATCGGATTATGTGAGAGATTTCACAGTACTCAAAAAACATCGTTGTCACTTTTAATCGACAAAGGAAAAGACAATTGGGATGTGTTTTTACCTGATTTCGTAGGGGTTTATCGTACTACCCCGCATATTGTCACGAAAGACACTCCGGCATTTCTTATGTTTCGTAGACAGTTCAAAGTTTCCCCCAAAATTGAGTTACAAGCACCAATTCGACAATACAATACTGAATTTTTGAGCGAAAGAATAAATAATTTACGAGAAGCAAATCAAGTAGTTCGCAAACTGAACAGGAAACAGAAAAATAGACATAAAATCGAATACGATAAAAAGCATCGCATAGAAATATCGAAATTCAAGATTGGAGATACAGTTTATTTAAATTTCGGCGAAAAGAAGAGTGGCTTAGACTGTACTCACTGGTTAGGACCTTACGAAATAGTAGAAGTCGTATCGAAAGAAAACGTTAGCTTGAAAATGAACGACTCAAAAAGACACCCAGTTGTAAACGTAAATAGATTGAAACTCGATAAATCTGATAAGCTAATGGAAGTGAGCAAATCGATTAAAAAAGTACTTGACAAAATGAGGACAAGAAATGAAAAGAGTAGATTGGAAACAAAACATTTCGTTCAAGTTAGAATCCGGAGAAACCATGTGGATATCAGAAAATTTCATCGAGCAGAAATTAATAGAAGAATTTAATGCCTAAAGACTTGAGACTATCATTTCGCATTTATTATCTCTAATTTTCATTGTTTTTGTAGTGCAAAAGGACTCCTATTATAATCATCGACGCGTTGTTAGCTACTTCTAATCGTTCAGAAATGTTACGGTTAAATTGAGTTCGAGGTACACTGCACTCTATTCGCCCGTCGCTGTCGTGCTGTCGAGAAAAGTCGTTATTTTCGTGCAGAAAAGATCGTTTTTAAAGTCTTGTGAAAGTCTTGATTTATTTCTGATATAATGGCATATCTCAGAGGACAAACATCGGTAGAGTCACAGAAAGATATTACGTTGCTGGTCGTGCAAGATTTATAGACTGTTGTGTAACAGAAATCGTTGTACTTGAAGAACACTGGAACGCATATTAACTGTTTTCTTGGACATGATTAGACTCACCAACTTAGTAGATTTCATTTCCTGCTAGCGGAAAATGGAATCTAGGGGGAGGTGTAATGTATACAATAGACCTAACCTTTTTCTACGTATTTTTACTGGATTTTTTTTATATTAGTCACGTAAACGGAAACAGCTTGGAGCGTGTCGCTGAGAAGCAACAGTCTCGGTGTGACATTAGTTAGTTAGTTGCTACTGAGTTAGTTGAGAACAGGTTACGTTCAGAGTTGATACTCATAAAAAGTCTGTTTATGGCTGCCAAAATATTGTATCTTTGAACCCCATCTTTTAAATTTCGAGTTCGTGACATATTCATTTTCCCTCAGCGGCCCATCTTATTTCGTGCAAAATTTACTGTATTTTGATTTTGGCTAAACTTTTCTTGTATGGGGATAAGGTTTTTAGATCTTTTACGACAATGTGGCCAAATAAGTCATCTTCATCTGGCTGAGAGCGCTTCCCATCAATTGAGAGAAATTCATTCGTATTTTAAAGTACTTCCATTGACACTTCTGAGCTTTCGTGGCTACGTTGAGGCTTTTTATGGGTAAGTTCAATTGGAGAGGGTTATGAAGCTTCAAGAGAGCTACCTGGTCTTTTTGAATTTTTAGTGAGGTGCTATCATAAGATGAAGAGGTTTCTTGGGATATAGGAGCCTCTTCTACAGTTTCTACTTCAAACGGTGAAAAGTTGTCCAAGTCGTATGCCTCATTCATCAAATCACAGAAACTTTCCTCCTCTATTTTCGTAGCATCATTTGATGTAGTTTGTAATAGGGCCTTCTCTATAATCCTGAAGTTGCCTTTTTGTTAATCTATGCTTCATGAATGGAACAAGGTAAAGCATTTGCTTGTAGTACGGCCATGTAGGCCCAATCGGGACACCACCAGCACGACCAGATGGCTTGTACTCTTTTCCTATTTTCACGAATCGATCGCTCAAGTTTTTAAATTCTCTTCGGGCTACATTCGTTTGTGGTGATGCAAAACATACAAATATTATATTATCTAGTATGATAGTTTCAAGGGTACGAAACAGTACGGTTCAAAATCATATATTATCTATGAAATAAAGCCAACTTTGAAAAGCCAAAACAAGTGTACAAAGCTAACCAAAAGTGAATTACCTTCAGTGAGTCCCGTTTCATTTTGATACCCTTGCTTAAAATCCTCTCAACACACGTTCTTCCATGCGTTCTCCCTAACAAGCTCTGTACTCAGCTGCATGATACAAAAACATGGCAGTTTTCGTACAGATTCTATCAAAAGTTTCTTGTTCACAAATTTGGCGGCCATCTTCTTTTCAATTACTATTGTTCTGAAGAGTCACAACGCGTCAAAGTTAAATTTTTTTAACTTTGACACATCGTGACGGACAGCTCAAAGAAGTGCTATGCCCAAGAAAGAATTGCGCCCAAGAATTGTGAAGGGGAAACGAGTTCATCAGGTAATAGTGAGATTCACAACCTGGAGACACAGAACCTTGGTTTACAGGGCCAGGAAGAACTGTGCCAAGTACAAGATAAAGTTGGACTTGACAAAAAAGAAAGTCAAAACAATTGAGAGAATAAGTCAACTCCTTAAAAGAAAGAAGCTCGGCTTTGCATTTGCAGACGTCAACTGCCGTTTATGCGTGAGGATTGGCGAGGAGTTTCGTCACATAAATAGTGAAGATGAGTTGCATGATATCATCAGAGAATATGATGAAAGAAGTGACAGAGGCGATGATGCTAATGATGACGATATTGTTGGTGGAGGAAATGAGGCTAACTCTGGATAAGTACCTTTTTTTAAAGACCCTTTATACGAACCCTTTTTTTGTGTTATTCTTTAAAACTGATGATGGCAATCATGGACATTTTTCATTGATTTATTTTATAGTTATACTAGATTAAGTGTTTTTTTCTTTTATTTTTCTCCCTTTTTGAATTAGTTTTTTTTTGGTTTTTCACTATGTTCCCTATTCCTACCCCACCTCTAGGGCAGCTTACCAACAAACAAAATTAATTTATAGCAAAAATTTCCATTCACTTTAGCCTCTTTATTTGTTTTATTGACTCTCAGATGGAGATTTGTGAGTGATCTTGAAGATTTGGCCTATTGCTTGTTCTTGTTGGTGAGCTCCTTGTTAGCCTATCCTTCTACATGAATTCGATTTTCAGCCTTTTCCAAAACGCTCAAAGGAAATTGTTGATATTTCCTCGAAAAGTCCTTCGAAGTTTCCTTCCGCTTACACGTTTGGTTCCCCAGGATCTCTGGTCGTGCGGAAAATCTGACTTGTCGCTTGCCTTGTTGCTTTTTTTTGTTGTTTGATTTGTATTTTGTCATAATGTTTTTCAATAAATGTTTTTGTTTCAGCTGCTACTTTTTTGCAATCAAAATGGACTTTGAGGGCTGCCAAGGAGATTATGCAGTCATCGTATGCCCATAGGAATCAATGAATGGCGTGCAGGGATTGTGCTTAGATTCAGATTGGTCCCAGTGGTCACCAAAATCCTTCCTATTGAAAGCATACTTGTCACAGTGCTTTGCTCCTTTGCCTATTTGTACCTGCTCACTTGGCTATCAGTACTAACTCTTCCGCTGTCACTCATGATTGATTCTTTGCTGAATATTCTTCCACGGCATCTTTCCATAGGGCTGGGCACCCAGGGAATACATCGTATTTACGTGCAAATAACCAGTTATGCAATAACTACCGTATATTTTGTAATATACCTGCTGCTGCATATTTCTAACACGAGATTTATATCAAAAGTGAATTCTAATTGTCTAGTAAAAACAGTTTCGGAAATTTTTCCTCACTTGTTGTATGCATTGTTGCTAGGTGTAGTAAATGATTCAATCTACCTATTCCCGTTAGACATACTTTTACTCCTCGCAGGAGATATTGAATTGAATCCAGGTCCTCAAACTGAAAACTGCCTACGATTTTTTCATTGGAACTTGAACGGCATCTGCGCAAGAAATGGTGTAAAAATTCCTCTCATTGAGGCCTATAATTCTCTTTACAAATACGATGTATTCGCTGTATCGGAATCCATGTTGGATAGAACAGTGCGAGATGAGGAGATCTCCATCGAAGGTTTGAGCAAAGAGATGTTCCGCTATGATCACCCAAGAGATTCCAAAGTTGGGGGTGTCTGCATGTATTTTAGAGAGGGTCTGCCAATTCAACGTAGGAAGGATCTCGAACTATTACAGGAAATAATCGTAGCTGATATAAAAGTAGGGCGAAAGAAAATATCTATAGTTACTGTTTATCGCAGCCCTAGCCAAAACAGTGAACAATTTGAAGTGTTCATAGATAAACTGCAAATGATATTAACTCGTCTTAGGCAGAAGAAACCAACTGCATTGATCATAACGGGGGATTTCAACAGTAGGTCTTCTCAATGGTGGGAGGGAGATAATGACTTTCCAGAAGGAACTGCTTTGGAGGAGTTTATAGAGACAAACAACTTATACCAGTTAATAAATGAGCCCACAAATATACGTTGTGAAAGCATGTCTTGTATCGATCTTATTATAACTGACCAGCCAAATCTTTTTTTGAATCTGGAGTTCACCCTTCCTTGGATGATCATTGTCAACATCAGCTTATTCATGGCAAGTTGAACTTGTCTACCCCTGCCCCACCACCCTATAAGAGGACTATGTGGGATTACGCAAAAGCGAACACCCAGTCAATTAGGGACAGAATTAATGGGATCGATTGGGAATCGCGGCTTATGGGTTTTGGTCCTAATGAGATGAGCGAAGTCTTCACGGAAACGATTTATTCAATTCTGTCTTCTTACATACCAAATAAAGTTGTTAAATGTAATGACAAGGATGCCCCATGGGTGACAGCGGAAGTAAAAACAGCAATAAGGCGAAAACATAGGGTTTACAAAAAGTTTTTACAGCGTGGTAGAAGGGAAGAGGACTGGATCAGAGTTAAGGACGTTCGGAAAGAAACATCAAATATAATTATTGATGCTAAAGAAAAATATTACCTAAAGTTAGGAAGAAAATTGTCCGATCCCAGCAAGGGTATCAAAACATATTGGACTGCCCTGAACAAATTAATGAATAAGAAGAGCATTGCGGGAATTCCTCCAATTCTAGAAAATGGAATCCTAGTTACTAATGTAGACATTAAGGCCAACATTTTGAATGATTTTTTTGTACAACAATGTTCCGAAATATCAACCGGCAGCACAATTCCCAACTTTTTGCCTCCGTGCAATTCATCTTTAACGGAGGTTGCCATTAACAGGGGGAAAGTTTTACGACTAATCCGGGCACTTGATTCCAAAAAAGCTGGTGGTTGTGACAACATATCTGTTCACATGATTAAGATATGCGATGACTCAATAGTTGAGCCCCTATGTTTAATCTTCGAAAAATCTTTGGAGACGAGAACGTTCCCTTCTGTCTGGAAGAAGGCTAATATAATTCCTGTCCACAAAAAAGACAGCAGGCAGAACAAAATGAACTATAGGCCTATCTCACTCCTCCCTACCTTTGGGAAGATATTTGAAAAAGTAATCTTTGATGAAATTTATAAATACCTCTGTGAGAATCGACTTCTAGTTCAACAACAATCAGGCTTTCGCCCGGGAGACTCTACTATCAATCAATTGTTATCTATAACTCACAACATCTACAAAGCATTTGAAGCTTGTCCTACCCTTGAAACTAGAGCCGTTTTTCTTGATCTTTCTAAAGCGTTTGACAGGGTTTGGCACGATGGCCTTTTGTACAAATTAAAATGCAATGGTATAAAGGGGAACGTCCTTGCTTTGATCCAGAACTACTTAGCTAATCGTAAACAGCGAGTTGTTTTGAATGGCAAAAGCTCGAAATGGGCACCGATATGTGCTGGTGTGCCTCAGGGCTCTGTCCTAGGTCCACTGTTTTTTCTTGTCTATATTAATGATCTAGTTGAGAATGTGACCTGTGATGTCAAAATGTTTGCGGATGATACTTCTCTCTTCTCGGTTGTAGAAGATGAAAGAAGATCTGCTGATGAGCTCAATGCTGATCTTAACAGGGTGCGATTATGGGCCTGGCAATGGAAAATGCAGTTTAATGTAAATAAGACTGAAGAGGTTGTTTTCTCTTGCAAAAAAACCAAACCGTTTCATCCTCACCTTTTGCTAGGCAATGATGAAGTTCAGAGAAAATCTGAGCACAAGCATCTTGGAATGCAGCTTGACTCTGAACTGAATTTTCTTAGTCATATTAAAGAGGCTATTGGCAAGGCTAGAAGGGGCATAGGGATGATAAGATTCCTGTCTAAGTATGTAGCTAGGGATGTGCTAGACAAAATATACAAATTGTATGTGAGACCTCACTTAGACTATGGAGACATCATTTATCACAAATATGACCCAGAAATGCGTCTAACATTTACGCAAAGGCTCGAACAGACACAATATTCTGCAGCCTTAGCTGTTGCTGGAGCTTGGAGAGGTACAAATAGGCAAAGATTGTATGAAGAATTAGGATGGGAAAGTTTGTATCACAGAAGATGGTACAGAAGGCTATGCCATTTCTTTAACCTAGTGAAATCACAATCGCCAAGTTACCTTTTTGATGAAATCCCTCCCGAACGTCAACTGAACTACAGTCTTAGACACCATCGTGATTATGAAGTACATGTTGCTAGAACCAATCGCTTTTCTAATTCTTATTTTCATAATACTCTGTTCGAGTGGAATTTGCTTGGGGAAGAGCTCAAAAATTCAATATCCCTTTCTCAGTTTAAGAACAAATTATTAAAAATCATAAGACCGGAGGGAAATTCTGTCTACAATATTTCTGATATTGAAGGTGTGAGATTACTCACAAAGTTGCGTTTAACGTTTAGTATGCTGAATGAACATAAATTTAGACACAACTTTGATAGTCTTACTCCATTTTGTGCTTGTGGTAATGACTTGGAAGACAGCGAGCACTTTCTCCTGCACTGCCCCCAGTTTGATGTAATGCGGCAAGATCTCCTTGGACGGCTCTCTGAAGTTCCTGGTTTTAAAATCAATCTAGAAGATAAACCTTTGTGTGACTTGCTTCTGTTCGGAGACTCTAAAAATAGTGGCATTATCAATCGAATAATCCTTGAAGCAACAATTTCTTTCATCAAAACCACGAAAAGGTTTTCAGATTGAACTTAAGCACTAAACAGCAGCAACCTTTTGTTTTTTTTTCTCTTTGTTTTTTTTTTGTTTACTTGTAGTAATTGTAACGGGTGTCTTGTAAAGAAGTACTGCCATTTACACTGTTTGATAGCAGAAATGCTCATTACCGTACGCCCTTTCGGCGGGGCGGTGCGTGCTGGGTGATTAATTTCGTTGCCTGGTGCATGCCGTTTTGTTCCAAGGCGTTTTTTTCTCATGATATTTTTTTATGGGTGCCATTTCCAGTAAGGTGGTGACCATATCCAGTGAGGTGGTGGAGGTCTTCTTTCTGAGATGCCCGTTCCAGTTGTTTTTCCTGCTTTGTTAGTAAATTATTTGTACATATATTTTGAAATTATTATAAGTGGCTGTCGTAGTTGGAACTCGCTGACATCATGTCCTTTCCAGCTATGGCAGCCATAGAATATTTGCATTGATTAGTTGTAGTTTTAGGATTTTATGTGAATAAAAGTGCTATGCGAGTGCACAATACCACGTGTTTCATACCAAATAAGGTCAGCGTTATGACGCGCCGCGCCGCGCCGTTTTTAATGTCAATTCAGCTTTAAGCGACGGTCAGATTTTCAGTACCATATTTATTAGATCTACTTTCAGTACCTGAAAGCGAAATGAAAGTAAGGATATCAATGCTTTTAGAGTCATTAGTTCCCTTCCTCTTCGTACCCGAGCTTATCGTAGAACGATTAATGGAATGGATTAGATTTCAATTTTGAACCAATCAGATGCAGTACTGTAGGGTAGAGCAAGCAGTAAGTTTACAAGAAATTCATATGTCAACAACTGGCGCGAGCCACGGTGGTATTTTGAACAGTAAAATATCATGAATTAAGAAACCATGGATTGACCGGAATAAATCTTAAAACGAGGCTCACTGCAGCATGGTTTCACAATCTTGTAAAATGGCTGCTCGCTGTAACTCAGATCTAGTAACAGAAATTTCTGAAGCACTATGCAACGGTCGCAAACCAACTGAGATCACGAATTGTGAATATAAGTTTTTTCCTATTATACAAGATGATTGACTTAATTTTGACACCACATTTGGACCGATCTAGTAGAGCGTCATTTCTTAATGCCACAGTGCCAAGAGTGTTTAACATGTTGAGATAGGAAAGTCACAATCCTGGCAAGTATGTGTCAAGATTCTATTTTATCTAATATGTTCATCCCTCGTAATTTCAGCTAATTTGAACAATACTGTTAATCGCTCTAATGTTTGATAGCCAAAGCCTTTCATCAGCAATTTTCCCTATGTCTTTGGTATTACCAGCAATTATTACTTCACCCTAGTTTTATCTAATTGAGCTTGAATGTAAGCAATACCTTAATGAATATAAACAAAATACATCAGGAATTTTTGGAAGTAACTTTATCCTCAAAGACTATTACTAGATGTCTGGATTTGAGCATACAGTAATATCATATATGGTTTCTTGGCATTATGGTATGTTCAGTAATACACCCAGTGCAAAAAGCTACTCCCTTTTATAGCAGCAAGAAGGGTCTACTAAATTACATGGAGCATATAACTTTGGTTTTGCAATGTATTTGACTCTTATGATTCACTTGAGGTGTAGCTTAATCCTAAAATTGACTGCTCTAGATATTTTTTTTATATTTTTATTATTTGATTTTGAAAAATTAGTTTACTACAAACTTAACTGTCAGTGCCATTATTTTTATCAAAATCAAGCTTGCCCTCAATTCAAAAGTATGTTTAAATTTCTTTGTGCCAACTTAACTAGTGATATGTTTTCAAATTCAATTTTCGGAAGATTGCATTTCTGGGCTTATCTATTTGCAAATAACTTAGAAGTAGTGTCTCTTTGCAACTCATGTTGAAGCATTATTATGGTAAAATCTGTGTAAAGTGTTAAATTGCGTCTTGTACCTTTGTAGTATGCTGCTATTCATCAGTACTTATTAGCTTTTTATCTATAGAACTATGACAGATGTTTATTGCTCTATTGCTTATAATACATCTTCTGTTGCAGTGGTTGACAATGACAAAATTGCTCAGTTTGTTAAGATGTCATACAGGCATCAATCTACAATTCATCTTTTTAATCTAGATATCCAGTTATTGAACAGCAACACAAGGCTGATGGTAACAACAGACTGAAAAATGCATTTGCTATTACCTTACAAACTTATCATTCTTTGCTAGAGAAATCACTGTGTTTCCCTGAGTTAAGCTGATGAATAATCTTCTGATCAAGGTTACTTTAAGCCTGCAATTTCGAAGTCTCTAGCATAATTTTTCAAGCTTTAACAACCATTTTCGTGATCTATGAAATGTTGAATGTTATTACTTTAAGCATTTTTTCATCTGCTTCACAATTTGATACCTTGGAAAGATCACGTTCTCTGTTTAGGTAAAACATACCAAACAGCCATGTAGCAATGCGCAATAAACAGACTTTGGCAAGTTCAGAATGGAAGAGTCTTAGCCTTGTTTCATTTGTAAGGACCAGAATTTGAAGCATTGTTAACTGTTAAATCATTCTCGCACTTTCGATAAATCTCAGAGTCCAAATTCAATACATTGAATACATCATCACAAATTGCTACTTTTGTGGCTCTATGTACATACACTAGGACTGTGTATTAATTCGTAGTATTTATTTGAACTTTTTCAGAAGACATCAAATACCCAAAAAGTTCTATTAATTTAAAGATCCTTGAAAATTTTTATTTTAGCCCTTGAATAGTCCTTGAAAACTCCTTGACTTTGCTTACAAATACAACCCTGCACGAGCCCTGAATGAGACTAAAAACATTTACATTGACAGGTGCTGTTGATGCTACTTTCCTGCCAAGTCATACATCTGAGACAATTGGGAAAAGTCATGACAATATTAGTATCACAGTTTGTTCTGCTGTCATTTCAGGTAAACATGTAAATAGATAAATGAAAAGTCTGTTGGTACTACAGAACTTCACTATAGCACGAAAAAGCGGGAACATTCTTGTAGCATACTGAAAGCTTTCTTCGTCCGACACTCGTCAGAGTATGAAACGCCGGATAGCTACCGAAAGGCGAACCGAAATGTATAGTCAGATGCGGGTGCACATGATATGGTGAACACCGCGTCTATTTCGCCCTTGTGGTTGGCCAATTAGCACCTATTCACCATTGTTTGCTTGAAGAACCCAAGTGAAAAAACGAACGCTTTTTTTCCTACGAAGTCTAGTATAAACAAAAAGAGTTCGTTTTTCACTTGGACTCTTCAAGTAAACAATGGTGAATAGGTGCTAATTGGCCAATCATAGGGCCAAATAGACGCATTATTCATCATATCACGTGCACCCGCATCTGACTATATATTTCGGTTCACCTTTCGTCGTTATCAAACGTTTCATATTCTGACGAGTGTCGGACGAAAAAAGCTTTCAGTATGCTGAAAGAATGCTCCAGCTTTTTCCAGCTATAGTGAAATATAAATATATATATATATATATATATATATATATATATATATATATATATATATATATATATATATATATATATATATATATATATATATATATATATATATATATATATATATATATATATATATAGCCGAATTAATATGATATAGTACGCTTGGCTCTGAAGAAGGCATTATAGCCGACACATAGAGAAGGCAATAGATGCGTTGAGGGACTCACTGTAGAATGACCTTAAGATTCCACCGCTATTCTTTTGTGCCTGGATTGCCTAATTGATTAGCACAGGAGTCTTCTGATCTAAACATCGTGTTTTCGAATCCGCGCTGGGCCAAAATAAATTTTCCAATTGTGGTAGCCCACTCATGACTTAGTATATATATATATATATATATATAGATATATATATATATAGATATATATATATATATATATATATATATATATATATATATATATATATATATATATATATATATATATATATATATATATATATATATATATATATATATATATATATTTGTATCGAAAATATACTTCACTTAAACTGTAGACGTTTCGATAAATTTATTCATCACTGCTAACCTTACAATGATATCAGGCCTGCTTAAATTACCGGGCTTGCATTTGACATTCCTTCCTAATGCTATAGGATCTAACATTCTTACTGTCACACATAACAGAAGAAGCCCGACATCTAGACTTACCACACACATCCTCTTTTATTACAATTGCCCTCACCCCCACTATCCAACTTAGCTCTTACCAAAATATCCCTAAGGTTTTTGCAACGCTTAACTGACCAAGTGGTAGATCTGGAAACGCACGTTCATGCTCCTCTGAAACATTGAGCATAGGGTGGAGTCTCGGTGCCACTTTCCCAATACTATTAAGTGTCGAATGTTATGAAGTGATCAATGGGACACTGGCTAGCCCATCCCCTTTAAAGATGTTGTTAGAAATGCAAATTAGAGTCTCCCAGTCGTTCCTGCGTGCCTCCCGATTTGCTCTTTTTATAAAGGATTTCTCATACCCCTATCCTCTAACTATCCAGCCAGATCCCTTAACCTTACATCTAACTCATGATCTTCAGAGCATATACGGCGTATTCCAAGTGCTTGACTATAGGGTATTGCCTTCTTAGCAAGCTAAGGGTGACTTGACATGTTGTGCAAATACTGATGAGTATCTGGTGGCTTGCAGAATAAGTCTGTGGTAAAGACTCCCCCCTGTTTAGCGGTTACTTTAGCATCTGGAAAAATAATAGAGTTACTAGAGTGCTTACTTGTAAACTTGATAGTATCATGGCTACTATTAAGAAAGTTGATGAACGAGTCAAGCTTTTCCTTCCCATAGGTCCAGATGAAAAACAGATAGTCAATGAATCTCATCCATAAGAGGGGTAAATCAGCCGACTCCGTCAAGAATCTTTCCTCAACCCTAGTCATAAATAAAGTAGCACATGCTGGAGCAAACTTAGTTCCTTTAGCCGTGCCAAGCTTTTGTCTACAAAACGTATTAACAAACTCAAAATAATTTTTATCTAGAACCAAAGATGCAAACTCAAATAGTAAGTCAGTAGCAACACTAGGGTTGACCCTTCTATCAAGAGCCTACTTTATGGCTTCTAAGCCCTTCTCGTGCGGTATGTTTGGTTAGGGTGCCACTACATCAACAGTAGATACCAAAGCCCCATCAGTTACCCTCCCAATCTGACCAAATTTTAAAAGAAAATGATTAGTATCCTTAATATAAGATCCCCCATGGCTAACTAAAGGTTAATATGATAATCCAAAGAGTCCGAGATATTCTCTGTAAAACCACACGAAGTAGAAATACCTGGCCTTCCTTTAATGGAATAAAATCCTTTATGAATCTTTGGTAGCAAATAACACCTGCCCATTTGTCCAATTTCCTTTCAGGATATATATATATATATATATATATATATATATATATATATATATATATATATATATATATATATATATATATATATATATATATATATATATATATATATATATATATATATATATATATATATATATATATATATATATATATATATATAGAAACAGTCATATTTCATTCAATTAAACTACAATTACAAATCTCACTATTTGAAGGTAATTTTTAATTGGCTAGCCTGTGTTACAGTACATGAGAAAAATCGTAAATAACCAGTGTTGTATGAAAAACAAACAAAATAAAATATAAAAAAAGAAAAAAAGAAAAGAAAAAGGAAACGAAAAGTGAACATTAAAGGTAGAATAGATAAGGTTTGTTCCATGGTTTATTTCTGCAGCAGAAGATGTAGTAGGTTGCATGGATTGAAATTGTAGACAACGTAGAAATGAGAAGGCGTTTGTGGTGGTTATCAATAGAGAGGGAGTCACACATTTCAAGAAACGAAAGACAAGAGTTTGCGTAAATCCCAAGAGAGCTCATGATGAGGTTTACAAAAGTGACAGATTTGTACTGACTTCTTAGATCTGAGACTAGTTGTGAGTATTTCAAGTGCTTCCTTTCTGCATTGTTGTTTAGATTTGTCTCAAAACCAATCGTGAGTTCTAAAATGTAAAGACAGTTGTCATTGGTATGTAGAAGTAGGTCAGGACGTAAATCATTTCCGGTTATGATAGAAGGTGAAGGGACACCTGGTATGTCCTCATACATTGAAGATCCTTCAACTACTTTCAAGGATGTGGCTAGAAAATTGAGTACAGAGTTGTGACGCCAAGTGTACGGACCTTGTTCAAGGTAAACTTTGCAGCCTGCTACAACATGACGTAAGGTTTCAGGAAGAAGACAAAATTGGCAGTCACACGATCGGCTCAGCTTCCATAGATTAAGATTTTTGCGAGTAGGTAGAGTGTTACTGAGATATTTTATGGTAAAGTTGAAGATGTTTGTTGGTAGATTACTCTGTGCTAGAGACCAGATTCCATGCAGTTTTTGAATGAATGATCCAACAAGAATGAAAGTAGGGCACCTTGAGATGGCAAATTGTGCATCAAGCGCTCTTTGTTGTCCAATTAAACTGCTGTCAGTACCTCTTTGATATTGCGATATATGTCATATTGCAGGTTTGTTCCATTACTAGTGTCTTTCCACAAGGTCTGAACATTATCATTAGGGGAAGATCGAAGTATATTGCGAGAGACAGTTTGGCACTGAGTGAATTTGACAGAAGGCAATTTAAGATTTAGACCAAATTGATTTTTAGTAAGGACTAAACTTGTCAATGTTGCACTGACAGGAAGGTCAAGCCATCGGCGAATATATTTGGATACAAGATTGTCAAGATTATCTGAGACCCAAGTTTTAGGTAGATCTGCAACAGTAAAATGCCATGACACTTTGGACAGTACATATTTGTGGTAAACTAACCGTTTATTGTTTGGATGCAGAGGCAGATCATCGATTCCTTTCATGAATTTGGAGAAGAGAGAAAGTAGTTGTGATTTATGTATTTCATTACTCATGTCAAAATCAAAGAAGCGGCCAAGGTATTTAAAAGATTCACCATTTTTGACAGGAGGAACAATTTGTTTATCAATTAAAAGCTTAGGCTGAAACTGAATGGATCTTGTTGAATACTTTCTAACACCAAAAGTGATACATTTATCAACCCGTATAACAAAATTTGCACATTGACACCACCTTGTAAAGCAGTTAAATAGAATTTGGTTCTCTTTTTCGCCGCTGGTAATAACAGCCGCATCATCAGCAAACTGACACCAATGCACTGGCTGAAACATGCGATCATTTTCGTCATGGACAGAGAAACCGAGATGTTTATATTTTTCAGCTTTGAAAAACTGAATAAATGTGTTGAAACAAAGATTAAAAAGAAGAGGGCTCAGGCAGTCTCCCTGAAGGACACCTCGGCGAATAGAGATAGCTGGGGTTTGAAATATATATATATATATATATATATATATATATATATATATATATATATATATATATATATATATCAGATAGTACACGAAGAAAATCGACAATCTTTTTAAATTTCCAAGACATGTTTCGGCTTGGTACTCAAACCATCATCAGTTGAAATGACTAAGTTAATGTTACAACAAATAAGAACTATCACTATCAATCGAATATATTAATCGAACAGAGGAATGAAAGAAACGAAAAAAGAATGTGGCGGTTAAAGAACGAAAGCTAAAAGCTCAATGAAATATTATAATGTTGCAGTTGTTTATTTAAGTTAGGCCTTTCCCACATGATGTGGAGTGCTTCCTTAATTTCTAAGTTATGATAATTGCTTGCTGAATCTAGTACCTTGAAGCAATTTTCACTGCAAAGATTTTTACACGGAGTTGAAGTCTTTAAATGCTTAAAAATATGCGAATTCTTATCGGTGAACAAATACTCACGCACTCGTGTAGATAAATGACGAGATGTTTCGCCAATATAAACGGAATTACATCCCGTACAAGTAAATTTATATACTATACACGAGCGAAGCGATTTGTTCACACGATCCTTAACTGTAAGCAAGTTTTTAATTTTAAAAGAAGAAAAAGCTAATTTAATATTAAGATTATTGCAATACTTTTTAGCAAGCATACGTACCTTACGCTGGGTAAAATTAGAAAGCTTAAGGAATGGTAACTTAAAATAACTGGTAGAAGTATCAGTAGCTGATTTAGAATTATTAGAACTATGAACATTATCAAGATAAGAATGGACTACTCTACTTATTAAGCCTTCAGGGTATTGATTCTTTTTGAATATATCGAAGAGTTTTTTAACTTCATCATTAAATTTAGCAAGTGTGTTATTAATTTTGTAAGCTCTGTCAACTAAGGTGCGGATAAGACCAATTTTATAAGAATAAGAGGTAAAGCTATAGAAATTAGTATGAAGTCCAGTAAAAGTGTTTTTACGATAGACTGACGTTAAAAGATTACAAGGATCCTTATTACTGATACAAACATCAAGAAAAGCCAACATCTTATTACTTTCCTTCTCCATGGTGAACATTATATTGGGATGTTGAGAGTTAAGAAAATCAAAGAATACTAAGGCATCTTGTTCATTATTGAAAAGGCAAAAGGTGTCATCAACATATCGTCGATAGAATTGAAGAGAAGGACCTTGATATTTGTTAAGCCATATATTTTCATGATGTCCTAGAAAAAGATTAGCCAGGACAGGTGCAAGAGGAGAGCCCATAGCAACACCATCTACCTGATCATACAGTTTACCATTAAAGAGGAAGTTAGTCTGTGACGTAGCAAACGAGAAAAGTTTAACAAGATCAGCTTTGGAAAGTTTGAGATTAGGATTTCCTTCTGCAATATAGGAGACAGCAAGATCAATAGACTCTTTAAGTGGAATGTTAGTAAACAAACTTACCACGTCAAATGAGACCATGAATTTGTTGGAAAAATTAACCGTTTTAAGTTCTTCGACGAAAGAAAAGGTGTCAGAAATAGAATATGTACTTGGCAAATGAGGCTGTAGAAGATTACATAGATATTTAGCTAACTGATAGTTGAATGTATTGACAGAAGAAACAATAGGTCTAAGAGGTGGCACTCCATTAGACGACCGAATCTTATGCATTTTAGGTAATCCATAAATGCGCGCCGGCTGAGAGCCTAATGGGTAAATAGTGCTATATATATATCTTTATCAGTTTTTCCATTCTTTTTAAGTTCTCGAAGGAAACGTTGCAACTTACCTTCTCTAATAATGGTGGGATCGCTATCAAGCTCTTTAAATTTATGCTTATCATTTATTATGTTAAGAATACCTTCTAGATAATCTGACCTATTTAAAACAACTACCCCATTACCTTTATCAGGTTTAAGAATAACGATGTTATTGTTTTTATGAAGATTCTTAAGAATTTTATGTGTCTTGAAATCTTTAGGTGACAGCTTAAATGAATTAGCATATAAATGGGCTAAGTGAGAAAGGTCTGATTTTAACTTATTTTCATCATTCTTGTCATGTAAATGGCTAGTCATGTAAATTACTAAAATTAATGATGATGTTAAAAACCTCTTCGATATATTCAAAAAGAATCAATACCCTGAAGGCTTAATAATTAGAGTAGTCCATGCTTATCTTGATAATGTTCATAGTTCTAATAATTCTGAATCAGCTACTGATACTTCTACCATTTATTTTAAGTTACCATTCCTTAAGCTTTCTAATTTTACCCAGCGTAAGGTACGTATGCTTGCTAAAAAGTATTGCAATAATCTTAATATTAAATTAGCTTTTTCTTCTTTTAAAATTAAAAACTTGCTTACAGTTAAGGATTGTGTGAACAAATCGCTTCGCTCGTGTATAGTATATAAATTTACTTGTACGGGATGTAATTCCGTTTATATTGGCGAAACATCTCGTCATTTATCTACACGAGTGCGTGAGCATTTGTTCACCGATAAGAATTCGCATATTTTTAAGCATTTAAAGACTTCAACTCCGTGTAAAAATCTTTGCAGTGAAAATTGCTTCAAGGTACTAGATTCAGCAAGCAATTATCATAACTTAGAAATTAAGGAAGCACTCCACATCATGTGGGAAAGGCCTAACTTAAATAAACAACTGCAACATTATAATATTTCATTGAGCTTTTAGCTTTCGTTCTTTAACCGCCACATTCTTTTTTCGTTTCTTTCATTCCTCTGTTCGATTAATATATTCGATTGATAGTGTATAGTTCTTATTTGTTGTAACATTAACTTAGTCATTTCAACTGATGATGGTTTGAGTATCAAGCCGAAACATGTCTTGGAAATTTAAAAAGATTGTCGATTTTCTTCGTGTACTATCTGATTTTATAATATTGAGAAATTTTGGCAAAATATATATATATATATATATATATATATATATATATATATATATATATATATATATATATATATATATATATATATATATATATATATATATATATAAGAATAATAAGAATAATAATTAAAGTTATACCATACTGTCATACGCATTGTAGCATTGTATTTTTAATATTATTCTTATTCTTATAACGCTCCATTCAATTGTCGAGCACTTTAGTGTTGTAAAAGATGCAGTTGAGGTATCGCCTCTCGTTCTTATAAATATATATATATATATTTATATATATATATAAAGTTATATACTTGTGTATATATATATTTGTCCATATCCATATTTATATATCTGCATGGATGTGAGTGAGAAAGACAGGAGGCAAGCAGAATGGATAGCAAATATCTGTATTTCAAGAACTTTCATAATATCTAACATTTATATAATCGGTTGAAAATAGCTCAATGACTGAATCAAAATGCGTTGATTTCTTTCCCTCATTGTTCGCAATTGTTCTTTGGTTTTTCTCTCTGAAAAGTACATATTTAAAATAAGTCGTTGATATCTTAAGATTAATCGTAAGTAAAGTACTATTTAAATGCCATATTATTTACCGTTTAACTTTTCCTCGAGAATTCTCGGATATTATACACAGGTGATAAGTGATAGATGAATACTTAAAGGACAACTTCCATAGAGTATTCAAGTACTACAACATACCCGTAAGCTACCTGGAAATTTCTAATTACTTATTTATTTACTGACTTCATTACTTATTTTATTACTTACTTCATTACTTTATTAGTTAAAGACGTTGCATTGGCTACTGTAAATAACCGATGCCGCCACTGCAAATCAGATATTGAAGAAATAAGACACGTGATTAGCTCTTGTCCAATGATGTCAAGTTGCTACTAACTGCCTATGCGCCACCATCCAGTCGCAAAAGCCATTTTCAAGTAAAATTTGAAGAAGCATGCAGGCGAAGGGGTACAGTTTCCAAATGAACACAAATTTATCGAGAAACATGGCGGCTATGAATATTGGTGGAGTGGTCGAGCAGAACTTCAATAAAATTGACCCATAATGCGCTTGATATACTGATAAGGAACAAAGCAGACAAAACATGTACAATTGTTGAGATGAGCTGTCCTGCCCATTTGATTACTATAAAGAAACCATAAGGAAATCTTGATAATCATTCAGGTCTATTACGAAACCTACAACTGTTATACCAAGATTACAAATTTGAAATGATCCCTATAACAGTTGGTGCACTTGACAACGTCCCTAAGGAATTGAAAACCAACCTGAAAAAATTGAACTTTAATGAGAAGTAAGTAAAAAGCGTTACAGGAAAACTACAGACTGTTTCGGTCTCAGGAACGTTGAAAATCATGACAACTTTTATAGGATTCAAAATGTAAAATCGAATCTAGAACTGATGGATGTTTCTTATCCTCTGTAGCCTTACATTTTACTATTTAATTTTGAAACATTTATTTGCTCTATCTTTGCTCTATTGTTTGAAACCGGAAAATGTTTATTGTACATACTATTGTGTTGAGTTCAACGTCTTTCATAACAATGACGGTTTTTACCGGATGGTGGCGTGTATCAGAGGAGATATGGCAAAGAAATCAGCACTTATTGCTCATCAATGATCAGACTTACCATTCAGTGGTTATAATGGATTTCCCTCAATTGTAACGTGTCTTGCAACATTGATGTTTAATGTCATTCAAAGCTGTGTCATCACCACCTGGGTTTTCAACTTTGGTGTCAATACCACAGATGAATTCTCCTTGTGGACACTCCTTCCATCTACTCCACTTTCCCCACTCCTTTGCCTCTACTTTAAGGTCCTGAAATTTCTCCCAGTTCTCTATATGTCTACACCTGTATTCAACATTATCAAGTGACGTGTCGTCTCCGTCATCACCTTGGTCTGGCTCAACATTCTGTCTCCATCCTGATACGTAGTAGTTCTTCATGCACACTTTCTCATCTGACCATTCACCCCAAGTACCCTCCTTAGAGCAAATATTATCATTTCCACATTTCAAGCACACTGCATTGACGGCTGTATCATCGCCATCTGATCCCTGATAACCTTCGACTCTAAAGAGGAAGCCGTGTGCAACAACCCCCTTTTTGCAATATTCCATTCCACCCCAAGTACCCCAGGGTCCTTTAGTATACTTTTGCTCAATAATTGTCGTCGGGACCCATTTGCGGTCTAGAAATGAGAACAGTGTTTCAAGTAAAGTAGTAGGAAATAAGAGCATAGAAGGACAGCACCTGCAAACTATACAAGTAGTATAGGTATTTCGTGAATGAATAGTAATGTTTATCTCGGTGAGCTGTGTACACAGAATCGACACAGTTGTTAAACATAAATTATCCCGTAAGTCTCCACCTAGAGTATAGGAGAATCATTTTTCATCCCGCCCTGTCAATAAAGACAATAGCATCTCTTTGTCATAGAGTGCATAGATTAGTGAAAATTGCGATATATTTTTATTGTTACGTGAGTATAGGAAAGAATTCAACTTGGGTAGTAGTGACAATGAGCGTTTTAACACATAGATAAACTCTTGAGCTTATGCAAGGTAATGACGTCATAGTCTCGTATAGTTTCAAGAGGAAGCTCCTCGCACAGGAGCAAGAGACAATGATGTCATACCGAGGTAGAGGTACAAGACCTCATGTGCATGGACTTTTTTGAAACGGTAATAATCGCTACTGCTATGTTGTAATTACCTCTAGTGCATACCAATCCATTGCCGTTATACCCATCTTTGCATTTGCACCGGTAGCTTGAATCTCCATTATCAATACATTCAGCATTTACACTACAGTGGTGTCCTCCTTTGCAATTTCTTGGCGGTCCATCGCACTCAGCATCTGGAAACATACTAGTCTTCATAGTATTGCAATAACCCTGTGAAAGAGAATGTGAAATATTTCAGAAATTGCTTGTAATTGTGAGCAAGAACAAACGTTGTCTCTTTGTGTGTATTAGTTTATCGATATTAAACATTGGATGATAGTTTTCCATGACTGAATTCAAGATGGTCATCAGGGGCGAAAAGTAATTTTTCTTATCAACGGGAAGGATCGTAAAGCATAGACGACAGACAAACGAGCGAGGGGGTGTGCAGAAACATGAAACACGTAAAATCTGTTCATGTTTTATAAGCTTCATAACATTCAGATGCAAAAGCAGCAATTAATGAGTGATAGAGAGGAAATTCTCCAGAATCGCCACACCAACACACAAGAGTAAACTAATTGCCAGAATAATTCCACTTTCATATCATACGGGGTGCTGCGCTCCCACAACTCTCACTTGTCCTGTCCATTAGGGTCAAATTATTATCTGTTTGTGAAAGCAAATCTGTTAGGGGCTTGCTGTTGCTTGCCACCTATTTTACGGTATTAAACAAACGGTTCAGTTTTCAAAATGCAGAGTAAGATCCTCTTGTCGGATGCTGAGGGGAACAGGTATGGGAGCATGCTAGATCCATCTGTGTAGTTGTCCGTTTCCGGACGAAGGTAGGAGCATGCTAGATATATGAGCACACATTATCGGAGGTCTTCTACTGTACAAATTTCAAGGGTCCGCTTGTCTGCTTGTGCATCCTTTGTGACAGAAGACTTCATCATAATGTACTGTCCGCTCTAAAATGCTAATTTCGGTTAATAGTATAGAGAAGGATGCTGTTGCTAGCTCATAGGCGACAGTCAACTACACACTAGATTCCAAACAAACTTCTGTGTTCTGCATTCCGACAGTTTGTCTGTCAAGACGTGCATCATGACAAATATCGTGGTCCTCTCTGATAAAGTAACGGAAGTAGGAAGGAAACTGCATTCGCTTTGTCTGATGCCACAACCAGATGACATGAATTTCTAACGATGCAAGTGACAATAGGGAACTTACCAAAAACGTGAATTCATGTTGAGCTTTAATTTGTGTAAATGCTACGAAGTGTTGACAACCTCGAGCCATCATCGTAACATGTATCAAAGTAATTTACTGCCCTGTTTGCTGCTAGTTTGCAGCAAACCAACCAGAACATCATAGAGAACGGAGCCCAAAATTTTAAGGAGCTTCAAATCAAATTTGAAATAATACCTGTAAGTAGTTTCCTAGTTGCATTTTGACTGACTTGAAATCCACATCGATACCCTCAAAATATTTCTGTTGAAAAATATTCAGGATACTGCTAATCTGATAGCGCAATGGAAGTGGATTCTTTTTCTCTTTTGATATCCATTCTAGCGCGTCTTCTAAAATTGTGATCATACTTGAAATTAGAAATTAACCATGCATACATTTATGCAATAAAGTATGCTTCGTAAGCAAAATTCACGGTAGTAAACAAGCAGGTAGATCCTAGATTAAGCTTCGCAACTACCGTAATCTATGCTAGCAAGATATATTAATTCTGCATCGTCAACAAGGAAGTAGAGGAATATATCCTTAGAAGAACATCATGGCCATTTACAGCGATTCTCATGGTTAAGAATAAATAGATTATAAATGATATAATCTTAGAAGGACTTAAACAACAAATTTAGTGAGACTGTAAGTCTTCAAACAAAATAAACAAGAAGAACGGTCAGGCTGGACGACAGTTTACCATGTCGATTGTTGTCTGGCTCTGTTGAGCAGTAGTTCTTCTCATACAAACTATTGCTTTTCGAATGAACCTGTCCGAATTAAATGGATCCCTCCCCTACTGGTAGGGGGCCGCAGTCCAAATATCCACTACGCCTATGACTATAAGTTTTGTAACTTTAACTGGATTGAATTGTTAATCATAGTTGAATTCCATACTGTGTACTGAAGGCCATTTTAATATGGCCGAACACAGCAATGAGAGTACGAATCTCTGTGTCGTTTGCTCAGGTTACCTTGTATGCTACTTTTCTTGCTCAAGGAATTGAGAGTGTGACTTCCATTAAATTGCTGGAAGCAAAGAGGTACTTGATAGCAACAACTTTATATCCATATATATATATATATATATATATATATATATATATATATATATATATATATATATATATATATATATATATATATATATATATATATATATATATATATATATATATTTATATATATCCAAAGAGAATGTATATTATACTATTCACTTCAAGTGTTTATTGTACTGTCGTGTTAAATAGGCAGTGTATGGGTTATAAGATTACTATGTGTCCCATGGATTAGAGTGAGATGGCACCAAACAATTGCGCTGCATTTTTGTGCTTGAATTATAGTTGGTGGTTTAACTTAGTTACATGGAGCAGCCCAACAGTGAGTTTGCAACAGTATTTACAGTCTGTCGCAGTGATGAAGAAACCTGACTACCTACCGTTTGGATGAGGTTTTCCTCCAATGGTGCTAATTTCAGTGCGCATCACTGCTTTGTTGAAGGCTTCCACTGCCTTTTTGTCATACTTGACTCGACTTTCCGCTGATCCTTCCTTTCCAAATGCAGATGCTGATGCCGTAAATTGTAGATCTAAGCCGTCTTGTTGCATCTTCTCCTTTGCGCTCTTTGATATTTCTTTCAGGGCCGTGTATCTATCAATGTAACAAGCAACGAGCATGATATATCAAGTAGCAGCAGAGGTGTAGAGCTAACTTGATAACCTGGAGGCTCTGGAAGAGAGATACTGCACAGGGTGCAGCTTTAAAATAAGAGCGGGATATGGATCCATGATCAAGGATAGTATCCGAAAGGTTTGTTGGACAGTGTCCAGCTTCAGGTTGTTGAGTTGGTAATTCATGCTGCATAGAAGTTATTTGGTAGGCAGAACTATATGTACATGCGCAACTGCGTGTTTGTTTCTGATGGCCTAGACTCATGCCCTTTTCCTCAAAAAGCAAATATGGCCTTTTTCTTGGAGAATTTTGAAGCCGTGTATTGTACTTTTCTTAGATAGACATGCGAACAATCAGTACTAAGCTTGAAATTAACTATATGCTGAAAATCACGGATGATTTCTTTTGTTTCTTGCCCTGATAATTATGGTGTCAAGAACTATACTCTGTAGAAAGTGCTAATGTGAACTGCTTAATCTGCACTAGTGTGTTGATTAGAACCATGTCCTCAAAAATTCATAGTAGCATGCCTGATGGATGTGGCTGTCACGATGCAAAATGCAGATTCATGTGACATGACATAGCACTGAAGGGTCGGTTTGAAGGTAAATAGGAAAGTTTATGCAACACTTAGGTCCAAAGAGTACAGAATCACTGCAGGTGTGTCCCTAGGAACATTCTTAGGTTTCATTTTCAATGTCATTTCATTTTTATTTCAACTTATTTATACACGATAACCCTTCATCTAATTCAAGATATGCCACATGATACACAAGTATAGTTTAACATATAACCTATTTTAAGACAGCTAATCTTCCAGGGGGTTGTATGTGACTTAGTTTTAGCTAATCAAGGATATTTTCAATTGTTTTTTGAAGTGGTCCAGCAAGGGGAAGTCCCGTTCGCTCAACGGGATTTCATTCCATATTTTAAGAGCAGAGTACGAAAATCTTTTATTGGTATACTCTAGATCATACTTAGAAAGCTGGATATTTCTGCAGAATCGTGTATTGTATCTGGAGTAGTGGGGATCCTAGATGGAATTTGATCCACAGATTCTGTGGACGGAGCCTGGTAAAGATCTTATATACTATAACGGCACTATAAAATGTAATATATTGTTTAAGTTTTGTCCCACAATGTAGATTTGTTGATAATATAGCCTATCGTTAAATGCTATAACATAATTTCGCAATCAAAATCATGTTGAGTGTTGGATGCATTTCTAAACTTCTCTGGCAGAAATTTTGGTAGATAGTGGATGTTTCAATATAACTTTGTCTTCTATAGGTTAGCTCTTCCCTTTTTGTCATGATCTGCAAGTTGATAAGCTGATTCTTTCCGACGAAAAACAAGGAGGGTCCAAGCCTTTATCTATAGCGAATGAGGCTGGGCAAGTGCTTAGGGTTGTACTGTCACTGCTTTTAAATGATGAAATGGATTTGAAACTGGGGGTTGAAATTCACGGTTGAAAGTCCGTGGTGGAGCTGAGTAGCTCCAGTCTCGTTCTGCGAACGGCCGTCGACACTACTCTAACTTAGTCATAGGTAGAGTAAGAGATAAAGAGATAATTCTGTTGTTACTGATAGAGGAGCCTACATGCAAGCGTGCATTCATAACACCATACCTTACACCCATTTCTACTTGTGTGACGAAGTGTGTTCCGAAGGCATTTATGAAACCTTGATAGTCTTCTGTTTCCAGCAATGTTTTCACATATCTGACGAAATTACTGGACAGCTTTGGTGGGCTGCCAGATTGGATTAGGGCGTCGTAGACTTGGCATTTTGCTTCGGATCTTATGATAGTGTTGCCCTTCTTCTCAATTTCCTGTCGCATCTGTCTGTATTCAGTGCTCAAGGAGAATGCAGCTTGGAATAATGCGAAGCTTCCCCCTCCTTCAACGGCCACCTTGCTCGTCAATTCTTTTTTGTAGTCAGTCATAGTCATCAATGCTTTCGAGTTGCCATTATAGATGCAAGATTCCGTTCGAACAACATCCACATTGCGAGGGATTTTGCTTCCTTTATCGCTGGTATGTTCAAAAATTAATTCTCTGAAGCCCGGATCATATGTGTATCCAATGGACAAAGGATTCCCAGTGAGAATGTTGTATCCTCTGAATAAATATTCAATGTTTGGCACCGCGATTTCGTCGTCTAAAATCAAAAGTTGGAATGCACTTACTTTTCTAGAATTTACACGGAAGATAGACGGAGAAGAGGATGGAGGCCTGCAGTAAAACCCAGTTCTATGTTTGTGTTCTTTACTATCAATAAACTAGTTTTGGACGACGAATGTTTCCTTTTATATCTCTTTTGCTTACGAAAATGCAAATTGGATACATATTATGTTGGTAATAATATCGAGGAAGTTCTAGATGATTTGAATAACACCACAAGGAAACTACATTCATCGTGTGTAGATAAGAGCTTAGCAACAAACTCAGAGTAGACAGAATGAATGATAATATCAAGAAACCCTCTGGTAGGTCCTTCGACACAGCTGTCTCTTCGAGAGGATAATATAGAATTTGTGGCGGAAGCAAAGTGCCTTAGAGTGACCATAGATAGAGGATTAAACTGGAATACACAAGCGAAGAAGGTTGTTAAAGATCCTAATGTGTGAAAATAAGCCAGATGAATAGGCTGAAACTCCTATCAAAGCAGTACCTAAAGAGATCTATTACGAGTCAATAGTACCTTATGCTGTATGTGCTTTACCTGCTTCGGGGATATTCTCAGAACATTGTTTAATGAGATAGGAACAAAACATCAAAGAGCTGCAAAAACGTCAAAAAGCTACAAGCAACCAAGTAATTTCAAAGTATATAAAGACTTCAAGAAATAAAATTACACAATTTCAAATGTTTAGGCACAAGCCTTCACCAGTAATAACATAGCAGCCACATTTTGCGCATTTATAATCATAAGACAAGGGAACAATATATAGTTATGTTATGACAAAACTGCACTCTACAAAATACAACAGGAGTACAATGAATAACACCTACAATTGAAAAGAGGGGAAATGAAAGTTGACACAGAAGATAGGGGTGTTGAAGAGGATGATGCTGTCCCTCCCACAGGAGTTAGGAGAATACCGTTCAAAGCAAAGTTAGCGAGGAATGCAATGGAATGCAATAGAAAGAATGTTAAACGCAAACTAAAATAGATTATATAGAGAGCAAAGAAACATAACAAGAAAACACGCTTGATAAATGAAATATAGAGCAACCTAAATCACTGGAATAAAAGCAAAGTACACAGTAAAAGAGAGGAAAATGGAGAGGATGTAAATATAAGAAAGCAATAAACTCAAATAAGTAATAATGCTATGTGTCTAATTCCCTAACATTAAGACCATGGGATGTGAAAGTATGTAACGTATGTTGCCAGAGACTCTCACGTATCCTATACCTCACCCCCCCCCCTCAATAAGCCTATCAATCATAGTAAGACGAATGTCTTCCTGGAACCCGCATGATATCCCTCCTCAGAAAAATGTCTGAAGACGTTTATCTGGGGAACTGAAGACCCTGACATAAACTTACGATAGCAAGCCTTATAGTTATTAAACCTAAGCCTAAAAGGCGTGCTAGTACTAGCCACATATTGAAAACCATATACGACACAGGAAAACAAGTACACAACAGTCGACGAATCACAATTAAACGAAAAGTTAATCTATATTCCTTCTTAGTTACGTGGGAATGGAAACTATCACTATCAGGCATAGATTGACACACTTGACATCTGGAATTTTCACAACGAGCACAGCCCGTTTTATCACAGTTATTGTTGTAAGTAAGCCTAGCCCTAACTAATATATCCTTAAGGTTCTTGCATCATCTAAATGCAGTGACCTGAGCTTCAGGAAAAACTTCCTTATGCTCTTCCGAGTTGGAAAGCATAGGGTGGAGATCCCTTAACCCTTAGATGCCCAAGTTTTTCACCGATCGTTTGTGCTCAAGGTGGGTCATTTGTGACCCATTCAAACATGGTGAATTACCCATTGAATATGATGGACAGGAGCAAAATTGTGTTGAATCCCTTGTTAGAGAGTGAAAGAATGTCTTACTTCTTACTTTAGCTGAGTTTGGAATGTTTGACAATTGTTTTTGCAAAAAGTATTGAGACTGTAACTTGCAGCTTCATTTAAGTTTTAGAGCAATACTGAAACCTTTCATAAATACATGACATGAGATGAATGTATCCATTCACTTTGTGGCAATCAAATTCTTCAGACTTTTAGTTGAACTTTGCGTAGACAAATGCTGTTCCTTTTGTTGAGTTTGACGGATAGTATAGTTTTGAGAGTATAGACCGGAAATTGGTTACCAACCACATTTCATTTGTTTTCTGCCAGCAGATACCCACTTTCCACTGTTTTAAGAAATTCGAACATTTGGCAAAATGCTCAGCGCTTCGCGCGTTATTCTCGTTGCTGATGTAAGTCCTGTGCAATCTTACACTAGAGCTTTCTATCATAATATCTTAAATATATACAGAAATGCTAATGTCCAACTTTGAAATGAATGCGATTAATTGAATACAATACCCTCTTCGGAAATGACGGAACCAATAGATACGAAAAGCAACAGCAATGTAGCTCGCTTCATGTTTCTTTGAATTGTCTCTTCACCTCAGGATGCAACCCAAGAATGAGACCCTGCAGAGCGTGCCAGACTTTTAAAGACGTATGTTTATTAGGTACAGTTACGCCACGTAGATAATCTAATTCCGTTGACCCTACCTGCTTCATTACTCGCATTTTTGCTGAGAAGATTCACCGTTACATGAGAACTCCATGAGGTAAAGAGGTATGGCGAGCACGCTACCATCAGGTGGCCACCGGATTTCGAATTCCTTGAATTCCTTGAATCCTTTCATTATTCTGGAAGCGAATTGTTCTGGAACCCTTTTGCCCCGGAAAAATTATCAAATATTTCCACTTTTTCGAGCTTGTTCTTGAATTGTTCTTGAAGTTGAAGTTCTTAGTGTGTAAGATATGTGTTGTCACCTTTTCCTGGTATGTTTTGTTCAACTAGTGAATTTTATATTCATATTGCTAACGCTGTTGGCACTAATGAAGCTTATCTAACATGTGAGATTTGATCTCATTCGCAAGAGTTGCTAGAAAAGTTTTCTAGACTCAACTGCACTTCAGGTTTGAATGTTCTTGGACAAGGTTGAAGTGACCCGGAATTGTTCTGGGATTGCTCCTGAACTGCTTTGGATAATGTAGGAGATAGAGGAGGAGTGTCTAAGCAAGCCGTATGTCCGAGTTTCCCAATGTACAAAAGAAAACAATTCTATTCGAGTTTGAATTTAGATTGGCCGCATTGTGAAATTGCTTCGATATCATTGCTATTGTTAGTTCATTACTGTCATTATAAACACAATTGATATGAAGCGATATCGTGTTAGTTTTAAAGATTGCTCGTATAGCAAGTTGCCAACAACACACATGAGTCTACTATGTGAAGATCTCTCCCATATACCCATGTACTGGTATTTGTTCGACTTATCATTCTAGTCACATACACATTCCTGAATATGTGTTGGCAGCAATAAATTATACGATGTGCCAATAAAAAGCTGGTTTGGTGAGAGACGTATTGCATCCCGTATAAACATGTTTGCACTGAAAAACATACTAGCGATCTCGAGGGAGTAAGATATTCCTACATAGTTCCAAGTTACTCAAGAATTTGATTCCTAGTTGGTAAAAGATCTTTGGTTAGGTATCATAATCGTCTTGCTCAATGCCATTCCACATTTTAAGAAACTCATCAGTGCGGTAAGAGGAGTCATCGGTAACATATACTCCATCTTGCCTCTAACAAGTAGCGGCATATGGAGACGTAGGAAACATTTGAAAGGTAGAAGGGCTTGAGAGCTGAAGGGCACTTAAGTCATATCCTGCCATTTACGAGCCAAGTCCAATGTTTTGCAAATTTCTATTTCATACTTATCCTTGATGAAGACAGAGAATAATGGTGATGCCGGATCGAGACAAGATAATATTGCGTATAAGAATAATTACGCGTGTCATCTGTGATTTTGAATGGACTTCACTCAAAAAGCTTTACTCAGATAAAGGGCATATTTGTACAAAACTCAGGGCACTTTTTTCAACATATACGAAATATAGGAAGTACACGTACCCCCCATAGAACCTCTGCTATGACGCATCTTTTCTCGTAGATGCACAATTTTCAACTATTATAGCCTATACTTACCGCTTTATCTCAACAATAACCAATCAGAAGGCACTTTTTAAAGCATTAAATACTGTAGACTTTACCGTACAAAGCATGTTTCGATTGATGCTAAAATCATCTGGAGTTAAAATTCAAGATTTTGCTAGCAAAGATGGCTGGAGTAAGTAGTTATCCCCTAGCAGTCCCGAGGCTGGAATTAGAAAGCAAGCATTCAGTTGTCAATCATTGACACAATGTTATATTGCGCAGTGCTCAGACGTATTGCAGGCCTAATTGTGATTACTTGATAAAGAATAAGGCTTAGGCATGTGAAACTGTGAAATTTGTGTTTATACCCATCGCCTGCCTGAATATAAAATGGAACATTGCTAAGATCACATATGTTTCAATCAGGAAGCCCCACGACCGGGTAATTATAGATCGTTTAAGTAAAGTTTATTTTGCCAAGTGGATAGGGAATATCAACATATCAAATAATATGCTAAACAGATATAGATTCTAATATGCACGCAAGCGTTATCTAAGGATACGTTTCGAAACCTTTGTACCAGTTGCGTGGCAGGTTACTTCATTAGCAAACTAATCAATAAACAACCGGATGATGTCAACTGTTTGTGCTTGCACTGCCACTAGATTCCAATCTAATTTGTAAAAGACATGTGTTTAGCTTCTTTTGCATTACGTACACGCTCTGCTTGGATACCAAGATCTGATTGTGTAAGACTGGGAATGATAGAATCCTTTTGTACAATACATAAGCTTTCATCTGCAAAAATGCAAACTTTTATACACTCTAAGGCCTCTTTTGTTAGTTACATCCAGGTGTTTTTCCAACATTTGTTGCTCCAGTTTTGTTTACTGCACTTATATTATCACTAAATGATTAGACATATGTATTTGATTAAGCTTTATGTTGCTGTTACGTTAGAAAGAGGCTAAAAAGTTACAATCTCTGCCAAAAGTCCTTGGAACACCTATTGAACAATGAAGTTTATTTGACAATAGTGAATTTCCTGTCAAATTTGACAGCTACTGATCCCCTCCCCCCTTAAAACAATGTTGAGGTAAAAGCTTAGTTGCTAGAGTGCTGTTTGAGAGCCAATTGACGTGTCTGCTACGAGTAACTCCTGATTAATTCAACATTGTTCTGAGGGGGGAGAGGGGGAGATTGCTCCACGAGCCAAAAAGTAATGCAAGTGTTCCAAGACTTTTGGCAGTGATTGTAGTTGTGATTTTGAATTGGTTTCCCGAAGGTCTCTGGACAGGTGATATCTTTGGGGTATTGATAGTAGACCTAGGGAACTTGTTTGTCTTATTTGCACCCAGATGCAGAAAGTTGCTATTTCTCTCTAAATATGCGGGAATCTAGTAAAATCCGAAAATATTCTTGCAGCAATTTTAGCTAGATATGCCCATAGTATTTGTAAATAAGGTCAATATAAATCAGTAGTCGAATTAGTATTGGAAAGAAAGTTACGAGGCCTACAGGTATAAGGGAAACTCCGCGTGTTTGTATACTTACTGATGAAAGCACGGGTTATTTCGTCCAGAAGTTAGATTTTCTTTAGTGTGTATCAGTTGCTATATCCATACTTATTGCTAGGAAGTACCATGCTGCAAAACTACGCATCAAACCACATTTAGATTATGTTGTTTACGTAAAGATCTCAGTGCCGTTCCTGTCTTTCTGCCAACCTTGTGCTACCATTTTGACTCCCCAGTGGCATTATGCTCCACGTGGCCTACCATGCATTCTAGTCCTCCTATTTCTATGGTCAAAACCTTGTCAATGTTACTCAATGCAAATATCCATAGAACTCCTTTAGGTTACACAGGGTTTGACCGGGTTGAGATTGGAAACTCACTCATCGGAGAGAGCTTAGGCCGTTAAAATGGAAGTTTATCAACATTTAAATGTACTTAATAACATAAATTAACGAAAGTTCGATATTTTGACTAAGTCAGTAACTAAAACAAATTTTAATGAATTCAGCCAAAAGGTTTGAGAGACTTGAAAGGGAGCAATGATAAAAGTAATAATAATCTTAGATTGGGTTAGATAATACTATATATTTATCCATCCTTCGAATGGTATGACATTGACATGCTTTAAAATGGGGGTGTCTAAGTTCCAACAGAGCGTGGTCCCAATAATGTCAAATTGGAACCCCGTCACATGATCCCGCTGGATCCATGCCTGTACAGTACCCTCTTTCTCATGTACCAAAACATCTAGAAATTTTTAAGAGTTGTTTTGCTCCTACTCCACTGTGAATTTTAGAGCTGTTAAGTTGTAGCATGCTAAGTTTACCATTGATATGCACTATGGCCTTGCTTTGATTAGTCAGTGGACCCTGGTCTACAGAATTTCATTTAATCCTGATCCTCAAAAGCAAGCTGTGGAATTGACTTTTTCAAGGAAAAGACCTAGTATTGATAATCTTTTCATCCATTTCAATAGCATTCCCGTGAAGAAGGCCATTGAAATGGATCACAGGATTACTGAAATATCTCTCTGATTATCTACCTAGACATAACATGAGAGATCTGTACAAAGTATATGTTCGGTCTCACCTGGATTATGGCTATATTATTTATCATATTCCTGTGAAAAATTTGAATTCAAAATAACATTATCTTGCCTAATTTAATGGAAAAGCTAGAATCCGTTGAGTACTCTGCTGCTTTGGCTGTTAGAGGTACAATGAGAGGAGCATCTCGTGAAAAGCTATACACAGAGCTTGCCTGGGAGTCACTGAACTTCCGAAGATGGAATTGACGTCTTACTTTGCTCTTCAAGTACGTAAGTAATCTTAATCCTGAGTATACATAAGGTCCCATTCCCCTTATCCATTACTCTGATTATTGTCTTCGCAACGAAGATGTCATTGGGTGATTCAAGACCAGGGCAGAAAATTCAATACTAGCTTCTATCCTAATTGTTTAACCGAATGGAATAAGCTTGAATCGGAAGTGAGGCTTGCACCTTCGGTTGCTATGTTTAAGAGAAAGATCTTAAAATAGATTCGCCCCACAGCCAGATCTATCTTTGGTATTCATGCTCCAATTGGATTATCGCATATTACTCACCTGAGGCTTGGTCTCAGCAAATTGAATCTCCACAAACTTCAACATACTTGTACAAATACACTAAATCCAATGTTCCCAACAAGTGATGGCATTGAAGATATGGAACACTTTTTGTTGCAATGCCAATCAGTTGGTATACAAAGACGAAATCTTCTCATTGAAACTGTAGAATTACTACGACCATTTGTAAACATCACTATCTCTAATGACTCCTTGATGTACCTTTTACTATTCGGTTATCGGGATCTTTCTTTGGCGTGAACAGAGCTATACTCGAATTAATCCTAAGGATCATTCGAAAAACTGGTCGGTTTGATTAGTATCTCTTTAACTTCGGTCACCTATCAACCAAACCTGTTAGGTATCCAGCTCTTCTTAGCATATTTTATGTAGTTGACATTCGACAACTCGACTGCCCGTAACTCGAACATTCACTCGAGTTCCCCTTAACATGGTAGCCGATGGCTCAGCCATTTGTTAGATCTCTCAAAAAGCCATAGGTGCATTGTTCGATTCATGGAATTATCGAATTTGCGGGGTAGTCAGCGTATATTGCTCCCCTTGAAACACAACTGCCCTGCTGAACATCTCCCTTCCCTAACCACTTTGAAAATGAAATAAAATCCAGAATGAAAAAAATGAAATTAACAAAGGCCATAGAGATCACGCTCAAGCCACTGCAGAATTCTTACGAATTGTAATAGTTTTAATTTAGATCTGTTTTTGAAGTTTAGAATTTGTAGTTTTAATATATTATTATCCCCATAGACTTTATGAGGTCTACTACATTAACCATTTAAATAAATAATGCGAGTAATAATAAAATTTACAGTAATATGTAATCAATTGAAAACAATTGAATGATATATCCATCCATATCGTCGAGAGGGGTCATGTCTTAGTACAAATACACAACCATTCAATTCAACACTAGCCCTTGAGACGGTATAGATTATATGAGTTAATAATTACCATTTAGGAATATTAGGGTAGATACAGAAAAAGAGATGATATAGTTCATAAAGAATAACGTAAATTTTAATCAACTACTTCTTTTTAAAATTAATGATTAAATCGAAACAAATCTTGAATATCACAGGTTCATAATTGTATTTCTCAATGTAAGTAGAATAGAAGGCCTTAACTGCCAAAGACTATAGCAGCAAAAACCATCTACATGGATATATCGATCATATTGTGCGACCTTGAGAAGCCAATGCAACCATGCAAAGCGTGTACGTAATGCAAACGGAGCTAACCACCTGCCTTTTACAAATTAGATTGGAATCTAGTGGCAGTGCAAGCACAAACAGTTGACATCATCCGGTTGTTTATTGATTAGTTTGCTAATGAAGTAACCTGCCACGCAACTGGTACAAAGGTTTCGAAACGTATCCTTAGATAACGCTTGCGTGCATATTAGAATCTATATCTGTTTAGCATATTATTTGATATGTTGATATTCCCTATCCACTTGGCAAAATAAACTTTACTTAAACGATCTATAATTACCCGGTCGTGGGGCTTCCTGATTTCTTTCCAACACTAATTCGACTACTGATTTATATTGACCTTATTTACAAATACTATGGGCATATCTAGCTAAAATTGCTGCAAGAATATTTTCGGATTTTACTAGATTCCCGCATATTTAGAGAGAAATAGCAACTTTCTGCATCTGGGTGCAAATAAGACAAACAAGTTCCCTAGGTCTACTATCAATACCCCAAAGATATCACCTGTCCAGAGACCTTCGGGAAACCAATTCAAAATCACAACTACAATCACTGCCAAAAGTCTTGGAACACTTGCATTACTTTTTGGCTCGTGGAGCAATCTCCCCCTCTCCCCCCTCAGAACAATGTTGAATTAATCAGGAGTTACTCGTAGCAGACACGTCAATTGGCTCTCAAACAGCACTCTAGCAACTAAGCTTTTACCTCAACATTGTTTTAAGGGGGGAGGGGATCAGTAGCTGTCAAATTTGACAGGAAATTCACTATTGTCAAATAAACTTCATTGTTCAATAGGTGTTCCAAGGACTTTTGGCAGAGATTGTAACTTTTTAGCCTCTTTCTAACGTAACAGCAACATAAAGCTTAATCAAATACATATGTCTAATCATTTAGTGATAATATAAGTGCAGTAAACAAAACTGGAGCAACAAATGTTGGAAAAACACCTGGATGTAACTAACAAAAGAGGCCTTAGAGTGTATAAAAGTTTGCATTTTTGCAGATGAAAGCTTATGTATTGTACAAAAGGATTCTATCATTCCCAGTCTTACACAATCAGATCTTGGTATCCAAGCAGAGCGTGTACGTAATGCAAAAGAAGCTAAACACATGTCTTTTACAAATTAGATTGGAATCTAGTGGCAGTGCAAGCACAAACAGTTGACATCATCCGGTTGTTTATTGATTAGTTTGCTAATGAAGTAACCTGCCACGCAACTGGTACAAAGGTTTCGAAACGTATCCTTAGATAACGCTTGCGTGCATATTAGAATCTATATCTGTTTAGCATATTATTTGATATGTTGATATTCCCTATCCACTTGGCAAAATAAACTTTACTTAAACGATCTATAATTACCCGGTCGTGGGGCTTCCTGATTGAAACATATGTGATCTTAGCAATGTTCCATTTTATATTCAGGCAGGCGATGGGTATAAACACAAATTTCACAGTTTCACATGCCTAAGCCTTATTCTTTATCAAGTAATCACAATTAGGCCTGCAATACGTCTGAGCACTGCGCAATATAACATTGTGTCAATGATTGACAACTGAATGCTTGCTTTCTAATTCCAGCCTCGGGACTGCTAGGGGATAACTACTTACTCCAGCCATCTTTGCTAGCAAAATCTTGAATTTTAACTCCAGATGATTTTAGCATCAATCGAAACATGCTTTGTACGGTAAAGTCTACAGTATTTAATGCTTTAAAAAGTGCCTTCTGATTGGTTATTGTTGAGATAAAGCGGTAAGTATAGGCTATAATAGTTGAAAATTGTGCATCTACGAGAAAAGATGCGTCATAGCAGAGGTTCTATGGGGGGTACGTGTACTTCCTATATTTCGTATATGTTGAAAAAAGTGCCCTGAGTTTTGTACAAATATGCCCTTTATCTGAGTAAAGCTTTTTGAGTGAAGTCCATTCAAAATCACAGATGACACGCGTAATTATTCTTATACGCAATATTATCTTGTCTCGATCCGGCATCACCATTATTCTCTGTCTTCATCAAGGATAAGTATGAAATAGAAATTTGCAAAACATTGGACTTGGCTCGTAAATGGCAGGATATGACTTAAGTGCCCTTCAGCTCTCAAGCCCTTCTACCTTTCAAATGTTTCCTACGTCTCCATATGCCGCTACTTGTTAGAGGCAAGATGGAGTATATGTTACCGATGACTCCTCTTACCGCACTGATGAGTTTCTTAAAATGTGGAATGGCATTGAGCAAGACGATTATGATACCTAACCAAAGATCTTTTACCAACTAGGAATCAAATTCTTGAGTAACTTGGAACTATGTAGGAATATCTTACTCCCTCGAGATCGCTAGTATGTTTTTCAGTGCAAACATGTTTATACGGGATGCAATACGTCTCTCACCAAACCAGCTTTTTATTGGCACATCGTATAATTTATTGCTGCCAACACATATTCAGGAATGTGTATGTGACTAGAATGATAAGTCGAACAAATACCAGTACATGGGTATATGGGAGAGATCTTCACATAGTAGACTCATGTGTGTTGTTGGCAACTTGCTATACGAGCAATCTTTAAAACTAACACGATATCGCTTCATATCAATTGTGTTTATAATGACAGTAATGAACTAACAATAGCAATGATATCGAAGCAATTTCACAATGCGGCCAATCTAAATTCAAACTCGAATAGAATTGTTTTCTTTTGTACATTGGGAAACTCGGACATACGGCTTGCTTAGACACTCCTCCTCTATCTCCTACATTATCCAAAGCAGTTCAGGAGCAATCCCAGAACAATTCCGGGTCACTTCAACCTTGTCCAAGAACATTCAAACCTGAAGTGCAGTTGAGTCTAGAAAACTTTTCTAGCAACTCTTGCGAATGAGATCAAATCTCACATGTTAGATAAGCTTCATTAGTGCCAACAGCGTTAGCAATATGAATATAAAATTCACTAGTTGAACAAAACATACCAGGAAAAGGTGACAACACATATCTTACACACTAAGAACTTCAACTTCAAGAACAATTCAAGAACAAGCTCGAAAAAGTGGAAATATTTGATAATTTTTCCGGGGCAAAAGGGTTCCAGAACAATTCGCTTCCAGAATAATGAAAGGATTCAAGGAATTCAAGGAATTCGAAATCCGGTGGCCACCTGATGGTAGCGTGCTCGCCATACCTCTTTACCTCATGGAGTTCTCATGTAACGGTGAATCTTCTCAGCAAAAATGCGAGTAATGAAGCAGGTAGGGTCAACGGAATTAGATTATCTACGTGGCGTAACTGTACCTAATAAACATACGTCTTTAAAAGTCTGGCACGCTCTGCAGGGTCTCATTCTTGGGTTGCATCCTGAGGTGAAGAGACAATTCAAAGAAACATGAAGCGAGCTACATTGCTGTTGCTTTTCGTATCTATTGGTTCCGTCATTTCCGAAGAGGGTATTGTATTCAATTAATCGCATTCATTTCAAAGTTGGACATTAGCATTTCTGTATATATTTAAGATATTATGATAGAAAGCTCTAGTGTAAGATTGCACAGGACTTACATCAGCAACGAGAATAACGCGCGAAGCGCTGAGCATTTTGCCAAATGTTCGAATTTCTTAAAACAGTGGAAAGTGGGTATCTGCTGGCAGAAAACAAATGAAATGTGGTTGGTAACCAATTTCCGGTCTATACTCTCAAAACTATACTATCCGTCAAACTCAACAAAAGGAACAGCATTTGTCTACGCAAAGTTCAACTAAAAGTCTGAAGAATTTGATTGCCACAAAGTGAATGGATACATTCATCTCATGTCATGTATTTATGAAAGGTTTCAGTATTGCGCTAAAACTTAAATGAAGCTGCAAGTTACAGTCTCAATACTTTTTGCAAAAAACAATTGTCAAACACTCCAAACTCAGCTAAAGTAAGAAGTAAGACAATCTTTCACTCTCTAACAAGGGATTCAACACAATTTTGCTCCTGTCCATCATATTCAATGGGTAATTCACCATGTTTGAATGGGTCACAAATGACCCACCTTGAGCACAAACGATCGGTGAAAAACTTGGGCATCTAAGGGTTAAGGGATCTCCACCCTATGCTTTCCAACTCGGAAGAGCATAAGGAAGTTTTTCCTGAAGCTCAGGTCACTGCATTTAGATGATGCAAGAACCTTAAGGATATATTAGTTAGGGCTAGGCTTACTTACAACAATAACTGTGATAAAACGGGCTGTGCTCGTTGTGAAAATTCCAGATGTCAAGTGTGTCAATCTATGCCTGATAGTGATAGTTTCCATTCCCACGTAACTAAGAAGGAATATAGATTAACTTTTCGTTTAATTGTGATTCGTCGACTGTTGTGTACTTGTTTTCCTGTGTCGTATATGGTTTTCAATATGTGGCTAGTACTAGCACGCCTTTTAGGCTTAGGTTTAATAACTATAAGGCTTGCTATCGTAAGTTTATGTCAGGGTCTTCAGTTCCCCAGATGGACGTCTTCAGACATTTTTCTGAGGAGGGATATCATGCGGGTTCCTGGAAGACATTCGTCTTACTATGATTGATAGGCTTATTGAGGGGGGGGGGTGAGGTATAGGATACGTGAGAGTCTCTGGCAACATACGTTACATACTTTAACACCCCATGGTCTTAATGTTAGGGAATTAGACACATAGCATTATTACTTATTTGAGTTTATTGCTTTCTTATATTTACATCCTCTCCATTTTCCTCTCTTTTACTGTGTACTTTGCTTTTATTCCAGTGATTTAGGTTGCTCTATATTTCATTTATCCAGCGTATTTTCTTGTTATGTTTCTTTGCTCTCTATATAATCTATTTTAGTTTGCGTTTAACATTCTTTCTATTGCATTCCATTGCATTCCTCGCTAACTTTGCTTTGAACGGTATTCTCCTAACTCCTATGGGAGGGACAGCATCATCCTCTTCAACACCCCTATCTTCTGTGTCAACTTTCATTTCCCCTCTTTTCAATTGTAGGTGTTATTCATTGTACTCCTGTTGTATTTTGTAGAGTGCAGTTTTGTCATAACATAACTATATATTGTTCCCTTGTCTTATGATTATAAATGCGCAAAATGTGGCTGCTATGTTATTACTGGTGAAGGCTTGTGCCTAAACATTTGAAATTGTGTAATTTTATTTCTTGAAGTCTTTATATACTTTGAAATTACTTGGTTGCTTGTAGCTTTTTGACGTTTTTGCAGCTCTTTGATGTTTTGTTAATATCTCATTAAACAATGTTCTGAGAATACCCCCGAAGCAGGTAAAGCACATACAGCACAAGGTACTATTGACTCGTAATAGATCTCTTTAGGTACTGCTTTGATAGGAGTTTCAGCCTATTCATCTGGCTTATTTTCACACATTAGGATCTTTAACAACCTTCTTCGCTTGTGTATTCCAGTTTAATCCTCTATCTATGGTCACTCTAAGGCACTTTGCTTCCGCCACAAATTCTATATTATCCTCTCGAAGAGACAGCTGTGTCGAAGGACCTACCAGAGGGTTTCTTGATATTATCATTCATTCTGTCTACTCTGAGTTTGTTGCTAAGCTCTTATCTACACACGATGAATGTAGTTTCCTTGTGGTGTTATTCAAATCATCTAGAACTTCCTCGATATTATTACCAACATAATATGTATCCAATTTGCATTTTCGTAAGCAAAAGAGATATAAAAGGAAACATTCGTCGTCCAAAACTAGTTTATTGATAGTAAAGAACACAAACATAGAACTGGGTTTTACTGCAGGCCTCCATCCTCTTCTCCGTCTATCTTCCGTGTAAATTCTAGAAAGTGAGTGCATTCCCACTTTTGATTTTAGACGACGTAATCGCGGTGCCAAACATTGAATATTTATTCAGAGGATACAACATTCTCACTGGGAATCCTTTGTCCATTGGATACACATATGATCCGGGCTTCAGAGAATTAATTTTTGAACATACCAGCGATAAAGGAAGCAAAATCCCTCGCAATGTGGATGTTGTTCGAACAGAATCTTGCATCTATAATGGCAACTCGAAAGCATTGATGACTATGACTGACTACAAAAAAGAATTGACGAGCAAGGTGGCCGTTGAAGGAGGGGGAAGCTTCGCATTATTCCAAGCTGCATTCTCCTTGAGCACTGAATACAGACAGATGCGACAGGAAATTGAGAAGAAGGGCAACACTATCATAAGATCCGAAGCAAAATGCCAAGTCTACGACGCCCTAATCCAATCTGGCAGCCCACCAAAGCTGTCCAGTAATTTCGTCAGATATGTGAAAACATTGCTGGAAACAGAAGACTATCAAGGTTTCATAAATGCCTTCGGAACACACTTCGTCACACAAGTAGAAATGGGTGTAAGGTATGGTGTTATGAATGCACGCTTGCATGTAGGCTCCTCTATCAGTAACAACAGAATTATCTCTTTATCTCTTACTCTACCTATAACTAAGTTAGAGTAGTGGCGACGGCTGTTCGCAGAACGAGACTGGAGCTACTCAGCTCCACCACGGACTTTCAACCGTGAATTTCAACCCCCAGTTTCAAATCCATTTCATCATTTAAAAGCAGTGACAGTACAGCCCTAAGCACTTGCCCAGCCTCATTCGCTATAGATAAAGGCTTGGACCCTCCTTGTTTTTCATCGGAAAGATTCAGCTTATTAACTTGCATATTATGACAAAAAGGCAAGAGCAAACCTATAGAAGACAAAGTTATATTGAAACTTCCACTATCTACCAACATTTCTGCCAGAGAAGTTTAGAAATGCATCCAGCACTCAACATGATTTTGATTGCGAAATTATGTTATAGCATTTAACGATAGGCTATATTATCAACAAATCTACATTGTGTGACAAAACTTAAACAATATATTACACTTTATAGTGCCGTTATGGTATATAAGATCTTTAACAGGCTCCATCCACAGAATCTGTGGATCAAATTCCATCTAGGATCCCCACTACTCCAGATACAATACACGATTCTGCAGAAATATCCAGCTTTCTAAGTATGATCTAGAGTATACCAATAAAAGATTTTCGTACTCTGCTCTTAAAATATGGAATGAAATCCCGTTGAGCGAACGGGACTTCCCCTTGCTGGACCACTTCAAAAAACAATTGAAAATATCCTTGATTAGCTAAAACTAAGTCACATACAACCCCCTGGAAGATTAGCTGTCTTAAAATAGGTTATATGTTAAACTATACTTGTGTATCATGTGGCATATCTTGAATTAGATGAAGGGTTATCGTGTATAAATAAGTTGAAATAAAAATGAAATGACATTGAAAATGAAACCTAAGAATGTTCCTAGGGACACACCTGCAGTGATTCTGTACTCTTTGGACCTAAGTGTTGCATAAACTTTCCTATTTACCTTCAAACCGACCCTTCAGTGCTATGTCATGTCACATGAATCTGCATTTTGCATCGTGACAGCCACATCCATCAGGCATGCTACTATGAATTTTTGAGGACATGGTTCTAATCAACACACTAGTGCAGATTAAGCAGTTCACATTAGCACTTTCTACAGAGTATAGTTCTTGACACCATAATTATCAGGGCAAGAAACAAAAGAAATCATCCGTGATTTTCAGCATATAGTTAATTTCAAGCTTAGTACTGATTGTTCGCATGTCTATCTAAGAAAAGTACAATACACGGCTTCAAAATTCTCCAAGAAAAAGGCCATATTTGCTTTTTGAGGAAAAGGGCATGAGTCTAGGCCATCAGAAACAAACACGCAGTTGCGCATGTACATATAGTTCTGCCTACCAAATAACTTCTATGCAGCATGAATTACCAACTCAACAACCTGAAGCTGGACACTGTCCAACAAACCTTTCGGATACTATCCTTGATCATGGATCCATATCCCGCTCTTATTTTAAAGCTGCACCCTGTGCAGTATCTCTCTTCCAGAGCCTCCAGGTTATCAAGTTAGCTCTACACCTCTGCTGCTACTTGATATATCATGCTCGTTGCTTGTTACATTGATAGATACACGGCCCTGAAAGAAATATCAAAGAGCGCAAAGGAGAAGATGCAACAAGACGGCTTAGATCTACAATTTACGGCATCAGCATCTGCATTTGGAAAGGAAGGATCAGCGGAAAGTCGAGTCAAGTATGACAAAAAGGCAGTGGAAGCCTTCAACAAAGCAGTGATGCGCACTGAAATTAGCACCATTGGAGGAAAACCTCATCCAAACGGTAGGTAGTCAGGTTTCTTCATCACTGCGACAGACTGTAAATACTGTTGCAAACTCACTGTTGGGCTGCTCCATGTAACTAAGTTAAACCACCAACTATAATTCAAGCACAAAAATGCAGCGCAATTGTTTGGTGCCATCTCACTCTAATCCATGGGACACATAGTAATCTTATAACCCATACACTGCCTATTTAACACGACAGTACAATAAACACTTGAAGTGAATAGTATAATATACATTCTCTTTGGATATATATAAATATATATATATATATATATATATATATATATATATATATATATATATATATATATATATATATATATATATATATATATATATATATATATATATATATATATATATGGATATAAAGTTGTTGCTATCAAGTACCTCTTTGCTTCCAGCAATTTAATGGAAGTCACACTCTCAATTCCTTGAGCAAGAAAAGTAGCATACAAGGTAACCTGAGCAAACGACACAGAGATTCGTACTCTCATTGCTGTGTTCGGCCATATTAAAATGGCCTTCAGTACACAGTATGGAATTCAACTATGATTAACAATTCAATCCAGTTAAAGTTACAAAACTTATAGTCATAGGCGTAGTGGATATTTGGACTGCGGCCCCCTACCAGTAGGGGAGGGATCCATTTAATTCGGACAGGTTCATTCGAAAAGCAATAGTTTGTATGAGAAGAACTACTGCTCAACAGAGCCAGACAACAATCGACATGGTAAACTGTCGTCCAGCCTGACCGTTCTTCTTGTTTATTTTGTTTGAAGACTTACAGTCTCACTAAATTTGTTGTTTAAGTCCTTCTAAGATTATATCATTTATAATCTATTTATTCTTAACCATGAGAATCGCTGTAAATGGCCATGATGTTCTTCTAAGGATATATTCCTCTACTTCCTTGTTGACGATGCAGAATTAATATATCTTGCTAGCATAGATTACGGTAGTTGCGAAGCTTAATCTAGGATCTACCTGCTTGTTTACTACCGTGAATTTTGCTTACGAAGCATACTTTATTGCATAAATGTATGCATGGTTAATTTCTAATTTCAAGTATGATCACAATTTTAGAAGACGCGCTAGAATGGATATCAAAAGAGAAAAAGAATCCACTTCCATTGCGCTATCAGATTAGCAGTATCCTGAATATTTTTCAACAGAAATATTTTGAGGGTATCGATGTGGATTTCAAGTCAGTCAAAATGCAACTAGGAAACTACTTACAGGTATTATTTCAAATTTGATTTGAAGCTCCTTAAAATTTTGGGCTCCGTTCTCTATGATGTTCTGGTTGGTTTGCTGCAAACTAGCAGCAAACAGGGCAGTAAATTACTTTGATACATGTTACGATGATGGCTCGAGGTTGTCAACACTTCGTAGCATTTACACAAATTAAAGCTCAACATGAATTCACGTTTTTGGTAAGTTCCCTATTGTCACTTGCATCGTTAGAAATTCATGTCATCTGGTTGTGGCATCAGACAAAGCGAATGCAGTTTCCTTCCTACTTCCGTTACTTTATCAGAGAGGACCACGATATTTGTCATGATGCACGTCTTGACAGACAAACTGTCGGAATGCAGAACACAGAAGTTTGTTTGGAATCTAGTGTGTAGTTGACTGTCGCCTATGAGCTAGCAACAGCATCCTTCTCTATACTATTAACCGAAATTAGCATTTTAGAGCGGACAGTACATTATGATGAAGTCTTCTGTCACAAAGGATGCACAAGCAGACAAGCGGACCCTTGAAATTTGTACAGTAGAAGACCTCCGATAATGTGTGCTCATATATCTAGCATGCTCCTACCTTCGTCCGGAAACGGACAACTACACAGATGGATCTAGCATGCTCCCATACCTGTTCCCCTCAGCATCCGACAAGAGGATCTTACTCTGCATTTTGAAAACTGAACCGTTTGTTTAATACCGTAAAATAGGTGGCAAGCAACAGCAAGCCCCTAACAGATTTGCTTTCACAAACAGATAATAATTTGACCCTAATGGACAGGACAAGTGAGAGTTGTGGGAGCGCAGCACCCCGTATGATATGAAAGTGGAATTATTCTGGCAATTAGTTTACTCTTGTGTGTTGGTGTGGCGATTCTGGAGAATTTCCTCTCTATCACTCATTAATTGCTGCTTTTGCATCTGAATGTTATGAAGCTTATAAAACATGAACAGATTTTACGTGTTTCATGTTTCTGCACACCCCCTCGCTCGTTTGTCTGTCGTCTATGCTTTACGATCCTTCCCGTTGATAAGAAAAATTACTTTTCGCCCCTGATGACCATCTTGAATTCAGTCATGGAAAACTATCATCCAATGTTTAATATCGATAAACTAATACACACAAAGAGACAACGTTTGTTCTTGCTCACAATTACAAGCAATTTCTGAAATATTTCACATTCTCTTTCACAGGGTTATTGCAATACTATGAAGACTAGTATGTTTCCAGATGCTGAGTGCGATGGACCGCCAAGAAATTGCAAAGGAGGACACCACTGTAGTGTAAATGCTGAATGTATTGATAATGGAGATTCAAGCTACCGGTGCAAATGCAAAGATGGGTATAACGGCAATGGATTGGTATGCACTAGAGGTAATTACAACATAGCAGTAGCGATTATTACCGTTTCAAAAAAGTCCATGCACATGAGGTCTTGTACCTCTACCTCGGTATGACATCATTGTCTCTTGCTCCTGTGCGAGGAGCTTCCTCTTGAAACTATACGAGACTATGACGTCATTACCTTGCATAAGCTCAAGAGTTTATCTATGTGTTAAAACGCTCATTGTCACTACTACCCAAGTTGAATTCTTTCCTATACTCACGTAACAATAAAAATATATCGCAATTTTCACTAATCTATGCACTCTATGACAAAGAGATGCTATTGTCTTTATTGACAGGGCGGGATGAAAAATGATTCTCCTATACTCTAGGTGGAGACTTACGGGATAATTTATGTTTAACAACTGTGTCGATTCTGTGTACACAGCTCACCGAGATAAACATTACTATTCATTCACGAAATACCTATACTACTTGTATAGTTTGCAGGTGCTGTCCTTCTATGCTCTTATTTCCTACTACTTTACTTGAAACACTGTTCTCATTTCTAGACCGCAAATGGGTCCCGACGACAATTATTGAGCAAAAGTATACTAAAGGACCCTGGGGTACTTGGGGTGGAATGGAATATTGCAAAAAGGGGGTTGTTGCACACGGCTTCCTCTTTAGAGTCGAAGGTTATCAGGGATCAGATGGCGATGATACAGCCGTCAATGCAGTGTGCTTGAAATGTGGAAATGATAATATTTGCTCTAAGGAGGGTACTTGGGGTGAATGGTCAGATGAGAAAGTGTGCATGAAGAACTACTACGTATCAGGATGGAGACAGAATGTTGAGCCAGACCAAGGTGATGACGGAGACGACACATCACTTGATAATGTTGAATACAGGTGTAGACATATAGAGAACTGGGAGAAATTTCAAGACCTTAAAGTAGAGGCAAAGGAATGGGGAAAGTGGAGTAGGTGGAAGGAGTGTCCACAAGGAGAATTCATCTGTGGTATTGACACCAAAGTTGAAAACCCAGGTGGTGATGACACAGCTTTGAATGACATTAAACATCAATGTTGCAAGACACGTTACAATTGAGGGAAATCCATTATAACCACTGAATGGTAAGTCTGATCATTGATGAGCAATAAGTGCTGATTTCTTTGCCATGTCTCCTCTGATACACGCCACCATCCGGTAAAAACCGTCATTGTTATGAGAGACGTTGAACTCAACACAATAGTATGTACAATAAACATTTTCCGGTTTCAAACAATAGAACAAAGATAGAGCAAATAAATGTTTCAAAATTAAATAGTAAAATGTAAGGCTACAGAGGATAAGAAACATCCATCAGTTCTAGATTAGATTTTACATTTTGAATCCTATAAAAGTTGTCATGATTTTCAACGTTCCTGAGACCGAAACAGTCTGTAGTTTTCCTGTAACGCTTTTTACTTACTTCTCATTAAAGTTCAATTTTTTCAGGTTGGTTTTCAATTCCTTAGGGACGTTTTCAAGTGCACCAACTGTTATAGGGATCATTTCAAATTTATAATCTTAGTATAACAGTTGTAGGTTTCGTAATAGACCTGCATGATTATCAAGATTTCCTTATGGTTTCTTTATAGTAATCAAATGGGCAGGACAGCTCATCTCAACAATTGTACATGTTTTGTCTGCTTTGTTCCATATCAGTATATCAAGCGCATTATGGGTCAATTTTATTGAAGTTCTGCTCGACCACTCCACCAATATTCATAGCCGCCATGTTTCTCGATAAATTTGTGTTCATTTGGAAACTGTACCCCTTCGCCTGCATGCTTCTTCAGATTTTACTTGAAAATGGCTTTTGCGACTGGATGGTGGCGCATAGGCAGTTAGTAGCAACTTGACATCATTGGACAAGAGCTAATCACGTGTCTTATTTCTTCAATATCTGATTTGCAGTGGCGGCATCGGTTATTTACAGTAGCCAATGCAACGTCTTTAACTAATAAAGTAATGAAGTAAGTAATAAAATAAGTAATGAAGTCAGTAAATAAATAAGTAATTAGAAATTTCCAGGTAGCTTACGGGTATGTTGTAGTACTTGAATACTCTATGGAAGTTGTCCTTTAAGTATTCATCTATCACTTATCACCTGTGTATAATATCCGAGAATTCTCGAGGAAAAGTTAAACGGTAAATAATATGGCATTTAAATAGTACTTTACTTACGATTAATCTTAAGATATCAACGACTTATTTTAAATATGTACTTTTCAGAGAGAAAAACCAAAGAACAATTGGGAACAATGAGGGAAAGAAATCAACGCATTTTCATTCAGTCATTGAGCTATTTTCAACCGATTATATAAATGATAGATAATATGAAAGTTCTTGAAATACAGATATATGCTATCCATTCTGCTTGCCTCCTATCTTTCTCACTGACATCCATGGAGATATATAAATATGGATATGGACAAATATATATACACAAGTATATAAATTTATATATATATATATATATATATATATATATATATATATATATATATATATATATATATATATATATATATATATATATATATATATATATATATATATATATATATATGTGTGTGTGTATATATATATATATATTTATAAGAACGAGAGGCGATACCTCAACTGCATCTTTTACAACACTAAAGTGCTCGACAATTGAATGGAGCGTTATAAGAATAAGAATAATATTAAAAATACAATGCTACAATGCGTATGACAGTATGGTATAACTGTAATTATTAGTCTGATTATTCTTATATATATATATATATATATATATATATATATATATATATATATATATATATATATATATATATATATATATATATATATATATATATATATATATATATATTTCAAACCCCAGCTATCTCTGTTCGCCGAGGTGTCCTTCAGGGAGACTGCCTGAGCCCTCTTCTTTTTAATCTTTGGTTCAACACATTTATTCAGTTTTTCAAAGCTGAAAAATATAAACATCTCAGTTTCTCTGTCCATGGCGAAAATGATCGCATGTTTCAGCCAGTGCATTGGTGTCAGTTTGCTGATGATGAGGCTGTTATTACCAGCGGCGAAAAAGAGAACCAAATTCTATTTAACTGCTTTACAAGGTGGTGGCAATGTGCAAATTTTGTTATACGGGTTGATAAATGTATCACTTTTGGTGTTAGAAAGTATTCAACAAGATCCATTCAGTTTCAGCCTAAGCTTTTAATTGATACACAAATTGTTCCTCCTGTCAAAAATGGTGAATCTTTTAAATACCTTGGCCGCTTCTTTGATTTTGACATGAGTAATGAAATACATAAATCACAACTACTTTCTCTCTTCTCCAAATTCATGAAAGGAATCGATGATCTGCCTCTGCATCCAAACAATAAACGGTTAGTTTACCACAAATATGTACTGTCCAAAGTGTCATGGCATTTTACTGTTGCAGATCTACCTAAAACTTGGGTCTCAGATAATCTTGACAATCTTGTATCCAAATATATTCGCCGATGGCTTGACCTTCCTGTCAGTGCAACATTGACAAGTTTAGTCCTTACTAAAAATCAATTTGGTCTAAATCTTAAACTGCCTTCTGTCAAATTCACTCAGTGCCAAACTGTCTCTCGCAATATACTTCGATCTTCCCCTAATGATAATGTTCAGACCTTGTGGAAAGACACTAGTAATGGAACAAACCTGCAATATGACATATATCGCAATATCAAAGAGGTACTGAAAGCAGATTAATTGGACAACAAAGAGCGCTTGATGCACAATTTGCCATCTCAAGGTGCCCTACTTTCATTCTTGTTGGATCATTCATTCAAAAAACTGCATGGAATCTGGTCTCTAGCACAGAGTAATCTACCAATAAACATCTTCAACTTTACCATAAAATATCTCAATAACACTCTACCTACTCGCAAAAATCTTAATCTATGGAAGCTGAGCCGATCGTCTGACTGCCAATTTTGTCTTCTTCCTGAAACCTTACTTCATGTTGTAGCAGGCTGCAAAGTTTACCTTGAACAAGGTCCGTACACTTGGCGTCACAACTCTGTACTCAATTTTCTAGCCACATCCTTGAAAGTAGTTGAAGGATCTTCAATGTATGAGGACATACCAGGTGTCCCTTCACCTTCTATCATAACCGGAAATGATTTACGTCCTGACCTACTTCTACATACCAATGACAACTGTCTTTACATTTTAGAACTCACGATTGGTTTTGAGACAAATCTAAACAACAATGCAGAAAGGAAGCACTTGAAATACTCACAACTAGTCTCAGATCTAAGAAGTCAGTACAAATCTGTCACTTTTGTAAACCTCATCATGAGCTCTCTTGGGATTTACGCAAACTCTTGTCTTTCGTTTCTTGAAATGTGTGACTCCCTCTCTATTGATAACCACCACAAACGCCTTCTCATTTCTACGTTGTCTACAATTTCAATCCATGCAACCTACTACATCTTCTGCTGCAGAAATAAACCATGGAACAAACCTTATCTATTCTACCTTTAATGTTCACTTTTCGTTTCCTTTTTCTTTTCTTTTTTTCTTTTTTTTATTTTATTTTGTTTGTTTTTTATACAACACTGGTTATTTACGAGTTTTCTCATGTACTGTAACCCAGGCTAGCCAATTAAAAATTACCTTCTAATAGTGAGATTTGTAATTGTAGTTTAATTGAATGAAACATGACTGTTTCTATATATATATATATATATATATATATATATATATATATATATATATATATATATATATATATATATATATATATATATATATATATATATATATATATATTATATATATATATATATATATATATATATATATATATATATATATATATATATATATATATATATATATATCCTGAAAGGAAATTGGACAAATGGGCAGGTGTTATTTGCTACCAAAGATTCATAAAGGATTTTATTCTATTAAAGGAAGGCCAGTTATTTCTACTTCGTGTGGTTTTACAGAGAATATCTCGGACTCTTTGGATTATCATATTAACCTTTAGTTAGCCATCGGGGATCTTATATTAAGGATACTAATCATTTTCTTTTAAAATTTGGTCAGATTGGGAGGGTAACTGATGGGGCTTTGGTATCTACTGTTGATGTAGTGGCACCCTAACCAAACATACCGCACGAGAAGGGCTTAGAAGCCATAAAGTAGGCTCTTGATAGAAGGGTCAACCCTAGTGTTGCTACTGACTTACTATTTGAGTTTGCATCTTTGGTTCTAGATAAAAATTATTTTGAGTTTGTTAATACGTTTTGTAGACAAAAGCTTGGCACGGCTAAAGGGACTAAGTTTGCTCCAGCATGTGCTAATTTATTTATGACTAGGGTTGAGGAAAGATTCTTGACGGAGTCGGCTGATTTACCCCTCTTATGGATGAGATTCATTGACTATCTGTTTTTCATCTGGACCTATGGGAAGGAAAAGCTTGACTCGTTCATCAACTTTCTTAATCGTAGTCATGATACTATCAAGTTTACAAGTAAGCACTCTAGTAACTCTATTATTTTTCCAGATGCTAAAGTAACCGCTAAACAGGGGGGAGTCTTTACCACAGACTTATTCTGCAAGCCACCAGATACTCATCAGTATTTGCACAACATGTCAAGTCACCCTTAGCTTGCTAAGAAGGCAATACCCTATAGTCAACACTTGGAATACGCCGTATATGCTCTGAAGATCATGAGTTAGATGTAAGGTTAAGGGATCTGGCTGGATAGTTAGAGGATAGGGGGTATGAGAAATCCTTTATAAAAAGAGCAAATCGGGAGGCACGCAGGAACGACTGGGAGACTCTAATTTGCATTTCTAACAACATCTTTAAAGGGGATGGGCTAGCCAGTGTCCCATTGATCACTTCATAACATTCGACACTTAATAGTATTGGGAAAGTGGCACCGAGACTCCATCCTATTCTCAATGTTTCAGAGCAGCATGGACGTGCGTTTCCAGATCCACCACTTGGTCAGTTATGCGTTGCAACAGCCTTAGGGATATTTTCGTAAGAGCTAAGTTGGATAGTGGGGGTGAGGGCAATTGTAATAAAAGAGGATGTGTGTGGTAAGTCTAGATGTCGGGCTTCTTCTGTTATGTGTGACCGTAAGACTGTTAGATCCTATAGCACTAGGAAGGAATGTCAAATGCAAGCCCGGTAATTTAAGCAGGCCTGGTATCATTGTAAGGTTAGCAGTGATGAATATATTTATCGAAACGTCTATAGTTTAAGTGAAGTATATTTTAGATACAAATATAAATATATATATATATATACTAAGTCATGAGTGGGCTACCACAATTGGAAAATTTATTTTGGCCCCAGCGCGGATTCGAAAACACGATGTTTAGATCAGAAGACACCTGTGCTAATCAATTGCGCCATCCAGGCACAAAAGAATAGCGGTGGAATCTTAAGGTCATTCTACAGTGAGTCCCTCAACGCATCTATTGCCTTCTCTATGTGTCGGCTATAATGCCTTCTTCAGAGCCAAGCGTACTATATCATATTAATTCGGCTATATATATATATATATATATATATATATATATATATATATATATATATATATATATATATATATATATATATATATATATATATATATATATATATTTATATTTCACTGTAGCTGGAAAAAGCTGGAGCATTCTTTTAGCATACTGAAAGCTGTTTTCGTCCGACACTCGTCAGAATATGAAACGTTTGATAACGACGAAAGGTGAACCGAAATATATAGTCAGCTGCGGGTGCACGTGATATGATGAATAATGCGTCTATTTGGCCCTATGATTGGCCAATTAGCACCTATTCATCATTGTTTACTTGAAGAGTCCAAGTGAAAAACGAACTCTTTTTGTTTATACTAGACTTCGTAGGAAAAAAAGCGTTCGTTTTTTCACTTGGGTTCTTCAAGCAAACAATGGTGAATAGGTGCTAATTGGCCAACCACAAGGGCGAAATAGACGCGGTGTTCACCATATCATGTGCACCCGCATCTGACTATACATTTCGGTTCGCCTTTCGGTAGCTATCCGGCGTTTCATACTCTGACGAGTGTCGGACGAAAAAAGCTTTCAGTATGCTACAAGAATGTTCCCGCTTTTTCGTGCTATAGTGAAGTTCTGTAGTACCAACAGACTTTTCATTTATCTATTTACATGTTTACCTGAAATGACAGCAGAACAAACTGTGATACTAATATTGTCATGACTTTTCCCAATTGTCTCAGATGTATGACTTGGCAGGAAAGTAGCATCAACAGCACCTGTCAATGTAAATGTTTTTAGTCTCATTCAGGGCTCGTGCAGGGTTGTATTTGTAAGCAAAGTCAAGGAGTTTTCAAGGACTATTCAAGGGCTAAAATAAAAATTTTCAAGGATCTTTAAATTAATAGAACTTTTTGGGTATTTGATGTCTTCTGAAAAAGTTCAAATAAATACTACGAATTAATACACAGTCCTAGTGTATGTACATAGAGCCACAAAAGTAGCAATTTGTGATGATGTATTCAATGTATTGAATTTGGACTCTGAGATTTATCGAAAGTGCGAGAATGATTTAACAGTTAACAATGCTTCAAATTCTGGTCCTTACAAATGAAACAAGGCTAAGACTCTTCCATTCTGAACTTGCCAAAGTCTGTTTATTGCGCATTGCTACATGGCTGTTTGGTATGTTTTACCTAAACAGACAACGTGATTTTTCCAAGGTATCAAATTGTGAAGCAGATGACGAAATGCTTAAAGTAATAACATTCAACATTTCATAGATCACGAAAATGGTTGTTAAAGCTTGAAAACTTATGCTAGAGACTTCGAAATTCGAGCATTTAAGTGTTTCTGGGTAATTTGCTTTCTGTGGGAAACTTTTAGGTCCAAGTTGCCAAATTTTGACCATATGACTCGATCCTAGAAGCCATGGGGAATATACCTTGATAGATTAGGTTAAGTCTGTTATTGCTCAAAACAGAAATTCTAGACTCCTCTTTGAGTTTCCTGAAGAAGGAATTTGTTGTGTACAAAGCTACATGTTGCAATTTTGTGGCAAAAATTCACTCTGGAACAATAAGTACACAATATGACATACAAGTATACATTCATGGATATCATGCAACATTCCACTCGGCATTTTGTCTTGTAGGATCACTTTGACTGTATTGTCAAGAATCTAGGTTAAAATACAATCTGTACACTTCCATAACAAAGGTATTCGAACGGAAGCCATATGTTGAGATGAAATGTTTTCTACATGTTTGAAATAATAGAAAAGTAAAAAAGAGGTCACCAATGATTTCTGTTGTTTTTTTCAATGTTTAGTTGTCTCATAGTTCTCTTAGGATGTTATAGCACATGCGTGAATACCCAAGAAGCCTAAAATAACGAAAATTAATGGAACATTTCTCGGGATATAACGAGTTTACTCGTACGATCTTCTGTAAACTATCTGCATTCTCTATTGCTCTGAATGAAGTAAACAGTAAACAGTCATAAATTTCAAGGAATGTGATCAATTTTCAAGGAAAAATTCCCATTTTCAAGGAGTTTCAAGTGCCCTTGAAATGAAATTTCAAATTTAAGCACTTTTCAAGGAGTTCAAGGACCTGCACGAGCCCTGCTCATTGTATGCCAAATCTAAAATTGCAGTATTGAAAATTGCAGACTTAAAATAACCTTGATCAGAAGATTATTCATCAGCTTAACTCAGGGAAACACAGGGATTTCTCTAGCAAAGAATGATAAGTTTGTAAGGTAATAGCAAATACATTTTTCAGTCTGTTGTTACCATCAGCCTTGTGTTTCTGTTCAATAACTGGATATCTAGATTAAAAAGATGAATTGTAGATTGATGCCTGTATGACAACTTAACAAACTGAGCAATTTTGTCATTGTCAACCACTGCAACAGAAGATGTATTATAAGCAATAGAGCAATAGACATCTGTCATAGTTCTATAGATAAAAAGCTAATAAGTACTGATGAATAGCAGCATACTACAAAGGTACAAGACGCAATTTAACACTTTACACAGATTTTACCATAATAATGCTTCAACATGAGTTGCAAAGAGACACTACTTCTAAGTTATTTGCAAATAGATAAGCCCAGAAATGCAATCTTCCGAAAATTGAATTTGAAAACATTGCACTATTTAAGTTAGCACAAAGAAATTTAAACATGCTTTTGAATTGAGGGCAAGCTTGATTTTGATAAAAATAATGGCACTGACAGTTAAGTTTGTAGTAAACTAATTTTTCAAAATCAAATAATAAAAATATAAAAAACATATCTAGAGCAGTCAATTTTAGGATTAAGCTACACCTCAAGTGAATCATAAGAGTCAAATACATTGCAAAACCAAAGTTATATGCTCCATGTAATTTAGTAGACCCTTCTTGCTGCTATAAAAGGAAGTAGCTGTTTGCACTGGGTGTATTACTGAACATACCATAATGCCAAGAAACCATATATGATATTACTGTATGCTCAAATCCAGACATCTAGTAATATTCTTTGAGGATAAAGTTACTTCCAAAAATTCCTGATATATTTTGTTTATATTCATTAAGGTATTGCTTACATTCAAGCTCAATTAGATAAAACTAGGGTGAAGTAATAATTGCTGGTAATACCAAAAACATAGGGAAAATTGCTGATGAAAGGCTTTGGCTATCAAACATTAGAGCGATTAACAGTATTGTTCAAATTAGCTGAAATTACGAGGGATGAACATATTAGATAAAATAGAATCTTGACACATACTTGCCAGGATTGTGACTTTCCTATCTCAACATGTTAAACACTCTTGGAACTGTGGCATTAAGAAATGACGCTCTACTAGATCGGTCCAAATGTGGTGTCAAAATTAAGTCAATCATCTTGTATAATAGGAAAAAACTTATATTCACAATTCGTGATCTCAGTTGGTTTGCGACCGTTGCATAGTGCTTCAGAAATTTCTGTTACTAGATCTGAGTTACAGCGAGCAGCCATTTTACAAGATTGTGAAACCATGCTGCAGTGAGCCTCGTTTTAAGATTTATTCCGGTCAATCCATGGTTTCTTAATTCATGATATTTTACTGTTCAAAATACCACCGTGGCTCGCGCCAGTTGTTGACATATGAATTTCTTGTGAACTTACTGCTTGTCTTACCCTACATTACTGCATCTGATTGGTTCAAAATTGAAATCTAATCCATTCCATTAATCGTTCTACGATAAGCTCGGGTACGAAGAGGAAGGGAACTAATGACTCTAAAAGCATTGATATCCTTACTTTCATTTCGCATTTAGGTACTGGAAGTAGATCTAATAAATATGGTACTGAAAATCTGACCGTCGCTTAAAGCTGAATTGGCATTAAAAGCGGCGCGGCGCGGCGCGGCGCGTCATAACGCTGACCTTATTTGGTATGAAACACGTGGTATTGTGCACTCGCATAGCACTTCTTTGAGCTGTCCGTCACGATGAGTCAAAGTTAAAAAAATCTAAGTTTGACGCATTGTGACTCTTCAGGACAATAGTAATTGAAAAGAAGATGGCCGCCAAATTGCCATGTTTTTGTATCATGCAGCTGAGTACAGAGCTTGTTAGGGAGAACGCATGGAAGAACGTGTGTTCAGAGGATTTTAAGCAAGGGTATCAAAATGAAACTGGACTCACTGAAGGTAATTCACGTTTGGTTAGCTTTGTACACTTGTTTTGGCTTTTCAAAGTTGGCTTTGTTTCATAGATAATATATGATTTTAAACCGCACTGTTTCATACCCTTGAAACTATCATACTAGATAATATAATATTTGTATGTTTTGCATCACCACAAACAAATGTAGCCCGAAGAGACTTTAAAAACTTGAGCGATCGATTCATGAACATAGGAAAAGAGTACAAGCCATCTGGTCGTGCTAGTGGTGTCCCGATTGGGTCTACATGGACGTACTACAAGCAAATGCTTTACCTTGTTCCATTCATGAAGCATAGATTAACAAAAAGGCAACTTCAGAATTATAGAGAAGGCCCTATTACAAACTACATCAAACGATGCTACGAAAATAGAGGAGGAAAGTTTCTGTGATTTGATGAATGAGGCATACGACTTGGACAACTTTTCACCGTTTGAAGTAGAAACTGTAGAAGAGGCTCCTATATCCCAAGAAACCTCTTCATCTTATGATAGCACCTCACTAAAAATTAAAAGAGAGAAGAGAGTTTGGAAAATAGCAGGAAAGCTTCAGTTTTGATAAAACAAATATCAATTTCACGCATTCCTAACTTGAAGACTCTGCAATATAAACAACAGGCCAGGTACAAGTTTTCATATAACATTCCTGCCTCCTCTGAGGATTTCTAATTTGGTACCGACATGATTTTCTAAAGTGATGAGTTATGGCCTGCTTTTTAATGGATAGTCTAGGAGGCAAACTGCTTGTCTATTCAGGACCAGGAATAAATAAGTATATATGTATGGCATGACTTGGAGAGTTTTATACTATAAAATCTCTTAAAAGATACTTTTTCCGACAGGAATCTTAATGCTCATGTAACCTCTATAAATTACAGTATTTCATGAAATAGATCATGGCAGAAGAGGAGTTCTCTGTGTGCTTCAAACTTTCTTTATGGGTGCAAAGATTCGTTTCTCTTCAATTAGATATAAGGTATAAAGTTAATGACCACACCCTATAACATTTGACCACACCCTCTCCTAAGAACAAGCTATACTCAGATATTTTCCCTTGGTTCACCCTTGTACTCCTCTATCATATAATTGTCGATTGGCCTCTTCTATGTAATTCTCCCAATCCCATACTACTACTGCCCACCCCTTATCTGCTCCCTTAATAAAAACATTCCTATGATATCTAAGATCTTGTAGCGCAGCAATTTCAGGTGCAGAAAGGTTACTAAAATTCTTACTAATGGGCGACACAGACATCATCTCATGTTCCAAGTTGGAGAGAAAGGCTTCATGTAAGGGATCACCACGAGGAGGATTCCAGATAGATTTAGAATTAAATCAAAAGATTTCCCAAGTTTGTGTTTGTTTCACGGTCTCGAAAAACCTTCGTAGATGCATTCTGCGTTTAAAGTAGTCAATTTCCGTCTTCAGTTGAGCCCTGTCTATATCTGTCGGTGTAGGAGAGAACCTCAATCCCTTTGATAAGCGTACCACCTCTCCTGGTAACAGATGTCTTCTTGAAAATTCATTACATTCCTATCTATAAATCTTCCCCGAAATCTTTCGCTTCCTCCAACTGTTGTATGTTTCTCCCTCAAATGACTTGCCCCACTCTGTACCACCTGGGATTGGATAGCTATGCAATACGGTAAGCCTTCTAGACTCTGACTATCCTTGTCAAAATGCGGAGTTCTCTCAAGCCCATTCAGACCTTCCTGATACAAGTCGTTTTCTCCCATCATCCTTCTCGCTTTTCTAAATCTCCTGTCTCGACATAGGTTGTACAGTTCTTTTAGTTTCTCTCGAATGTGCTCTATATCTTTCCCAGATAGAAATCCACGATTATTGTTTCTCATTTCGTACGCATTCGCTTTTTTTGAAGATTTCTAGTGACCCTAAGTACCGGGAACAGGACCTTCAAATTAGGCCGGCCTTCCACCATCATTCATTCACAACCGGCCTTTTCCATTTTTGGCAAGCCATCTCACATCTTGGCATCACCCTTGTCATCACATCTTACAGGTAATTCCTTTACTTACGTTTATCTCATCTAGCCATTTCGATTACTCAGCCCACCACCTTTTTATATCTATTTATTAATTTGTGTGCAATGTTTGGTCAGCAATATTTACGTATATAAGAATGTAATTTATGTTGTTTAATTCAGTAACTAGATCAGCACGTTAACTCAGCACAATCTATCTCTGGCTCCGTGTTCTCTGCACGTTAAATAAGACAACTTCAACAAACAAAGAGGAAAGGCTGGTTGTCACTGCGAAACTTCATATTACTAAAGATTCATGGAATTTGAAGATTCAATTTTTAAGATTCAATTTGAAGATTCATGGAACATATACAAATGGCGATCAATTATCGTTCTTCTAAAATTCATATGTGTATAAATATATATACATATGTATATATATATATATAAATATATATATATATATATATATATATATATATATATATATATATATATATATATATATATATATGTATATATATATATATATATATATATATATATATATATATATATATATATATATATATATATATATATATATATATATATATATATATATATATATATATATATATATATATATATATATATATATATATATATATATATATATATATATATATATATATATATATATATATATATATGTTGATAAGACATTGGGCAATTTGGCAGGTTTTATTTGCTACCAAAGATTCATAAAGGATTTAATTCTGTTAAAGGCAGGCCAGTTATTTCTAATTCGAGTGGTTTTACAGAGAATATCTCGGACTCTTTAGATTATCATATTAATCCTTTAGTTAGCAATGGGAGATCTTACATTAAGGATACTAATCATTTTCTTTTAAAATTTGGTCAGATTGGGAGGGTAACTGATGGGGCTTTGGTATCTACTGTTGATGTAGTGGCACCCTAACCAAACATACCGCACGAGAAGGGCTTAGAAGCCATAAAGTAGGCTCTTGATAGAAGGGTCAACCCTAGTGTTGCTACTGATACGTTAGCTGAGTTGGTATCATTAGTTCTAGACAAAAGTTATTTTGAGTTTGATAATAAGTTGTATAGACAAAAGCTTGGCACGGCTAAAGGAACTAAGTTTACTCCAGCAGTTGCTAATTTATTTATGACTAGGGTTGAGGAAAGATTCTTGACGGAGTCGGCTGATTTACCCCTCTTATGGATGAGATTCATTGACTGTCTGTTTATCATCAGGGCCTATGGGAAGAAAAGCTTGAATCGTTCATCAACTTTCTTAATCGTAGTCATGATACTATCAAGTTTACAAGTAAGCACTCTAGTAACTCTATTATTTTTCCAGATGCTAAAGTAACCGCTAAACAGGGGGGAGTCTTTACCACAGACTTATTCTGCAAGCCACCAGATACTCATCAGTATTTGCACAACATGTCAAGTCACCCTTAGCTTGCTAAGAAGGCAATACCCTATAGTCAAGCACTTGGAATACGCCGTATATGCTCTGAAGATCATGAGTTAGATGTAAGGTTAAGGGACCTGGCTGGATAGTTAGAGGATAGGGGGTATGAGAAATCCTTTATAAAAAGAGCAAATCGGGAGGCACGCAGGAACGACAGGGAGACTCTAATTTGCATTTCTAACAATACCTTTAAAGGGGATGGGCTAGCCAGTGTCCCATTGATCACTTCTTAACATTCGACACTTAATAGTATTGGGAAAGTGGCACCGAGACTCCATCCTATGCTCAATGTTTCAGAGGAGCATGGACGTGCGTTTCCTGAGGCACCAATTTTATATTTTATATTTTCATATGTTTAATATAATCCATGATACTCCTTCAGTTATACACTTAAACAAATAAAGGTAGTTACATGCGGAACATAAATAAAGGCAGTTATGCGCAAAACAAAAATAAAAACTAAACAAACTTTAAGCAGTTCTACCAGGAGGTCATGCTAGGGATCTCTTACTTCTGTGTTGATTTTAATTTATTGATCCAAGAGGTATGTTTTCATGTTGTGCTTAAAAAGGCTAGTAGATTCCAGATTTCTTATGTCGTTTGGGATATCATTCCAGACCTTTGCACCGACGTATGAAAAACTTTTCTTTGAGAGTTCTAGCCGTAGTTTAGGTATTTGGAGACCATTTGTTCTGCTGGTGTCATATTTTGAGATCTGAGTTCGCCTTATGAATTTCCCTATAAGAAGTTCCGGGCACATTTCCTTGATAATTTTGTGTACCATTGTGGCTCCATCGTATTTAATAATCTTCTCAACACTTAATCTTTTGGTTAGTGTCTCATCCTTAATAGGGGCTGATTCAATAAGGTAAAATGCCCTGTTGTGTATCTTTTGCAATGCGCTGAGTTTCTTGTCGGACAGATGACCCCATATCAGGTTTCCATATCTCAGGTGGCTTTCTACAAGTGCTTGGTATACTAGAAACAGTTGAGATTGTGGCAGTATATCTCTGAGTTTTCTGATGGAATTGAGCCCTCCCTTCAGTTTCCCTTTTTCTATTTTACATTGTTGGTTCCAGGAAAGACTCTCTTCTAGAGTAAGACCTAAATATTTTGTCTGTTTTACCTTCTTAATTTCATCCTTGTCATTTTTGATGTTACCAATATCAGAGGTTTTACTTAATTGTTTGTCATTACCAAGAAACATGTATTCACATTTAGCTACGTTAAGACTCAGCTTAGTTTGTCTTAGCCAGTTCATGATTCTCTTTAACTCACTTTTAAGATCTTCTAGAAATTGTAGAAGATTTTCACTGCTAGAGGAAATACTTGTGTCATCGGTATACATATTGGGGTAAAATGTTGATAGGAATGTTTCAAAATCATTCGTATACAGAATGAATAGAAGAGGTCCCAAACATGACCCTTGTGAAATGCCGCACGTGACCTCTTGTTTCTTTGAGTTCTTCCCCCCAAAGTAGCAATGTTGTTTGAGGCCAGTTAGATATGATGTAAACAACGTAAGTTTATTTTGAATGATACCATATTTCCCTAATTTACTTAACAATATTTCATGGTTAATAGTATCAAATGCTTTACTAGGGTCCAGGAACAAACTTATACTAATCTTTCTTTCATCTGTGTTCTTGTACCAGGTATCCGGTTCATTAACGACGTGATCGTTGAATGTAGCTTGCGATAGGCAAATTGATTATCGGACAAGAGATTGTTTGCAGCTAGGAATTCGAAGAGTTGTTTCATTTAAGCGTTGCAAAAAGCTTAATGATATTTTGGTAAGAGCTAAGTTGCATAGTGGGGATATCGGGCTTGTTCTGTTATGTGTTATAGTAAGACTTTTAGATCTCAAAGCACTAATAAGGAATGTCAGATAAATTTATCTTTTCATTGTGATTCTTCTGATGTGATATATGTGATAGGATGTAGAGTCTATGATGTACATAGCATACATGTACATACAGTATGTTGGTAGTACATGCACACCTTTTAGGAATAGTTTTAATAACCATAAGGCATGCGGTCGTGAGTTTATGGTGGTTCTTCGGGGATTCATCAGGCAGAGTTATTCCGGCATTTTACCGGTTGAGTGCGTGAGGGGTTCCTTAAGGATGTAAATGCTGTCATTATAGATCGGCTTAGTAAGAATGACAGGCAACGCAAAGGTTTCTGGCAATGTAAGCAGGGAACTTTTGCGTCCCAGGCCTTAATATTAGGCAGGTTGAGAAATAGGATGTGTAGTTTGGTATTTCTGTCTAGTATTGTTTTCTTGTTCCCTTGCTTTACACTCTACTCTACTCACACCTCTTCTAGCTCTCGTGGTTTATGTTTTTTTCTGTATCTTCAGCATTGTGCCTTATTATAACTATTTTGCTAGGTGCTACTCTACTTGTTTCTTTATATGCTTCTATTTTCTTTTTTCTTTCTTTATGTTCCATTTTGGCTTATTTCTTATATCTGCGTGGATTTACAGACAGCATGTCTCTATTCAACCTCTACCATTTCCTTTCTTCAGGGAGCGGTCATTTTTTATGGCCGGTGTGGGGACTGAAGAGAAAGTATTATGTGGCCTCAAAAAAATTTTACCCCACCGTCTGCTTTAGTCAAAGTTCCTTTACACCACCAAAGGAAAACAGTAGAGTGAGGCTTCTTTTGCGCTTTGATATGGTGTATGCTTTTACACTACCCCTGTGTTCAAAAATTATTCTGCTACCCCACCTAGCACAGCCTATTTTTTCTGTTACCCTTCCATTTTATCTTCAGTCCCCATCCCGGACATAAATAACGACCACTCCCTTACCGTATCTGTTGTGTACTTTGTACTTGCTCTCTATCCTTAGGGTTAGGGCCTCTATTACTTTTTCAACTTCGATTCGTCTATTGTTGTTATTGATGTGTTTCCTTTATATTTATTCAATTATAGTTATGTATATTTGTGCGCTCTGTAAAGTAAAGGTAATAATATTCTGATTAAGCTATTAGCGAAACGTTAACCATTTCAGGGTGGCCAATCCATCTTACGTTTTTATTGCTTACTGAGAAAGCAAACTAGAATAAATATGAATTTGATCTGCCATTTTGAAAGACTATTAGAAACTATCGAATAACGGATATCACGATAACTCAACGGTCACTATTGTATTTCGAAGGACGAAGGTACTGCATGTTTCAAGAGAGGAACACTGAATTTGAGCGAGAATTTCATTTAAGGAGACCTCCAGGAAGCTGAAGCTCCAGGAAGATGGTAGCAACACATTGGCAAAAGATTGTTGCGGGGTATGCCGTCAAATGGTGTCTTCAATCTATTTGGGCTAATATTGAACCTATGTAGACTGTAAAATGCAATTTTCAGTGTGACGAAGGAATAAGATGATCGCTAAATGCTTTGAAAGTCTTAAAATAACCGGTTTTGCTGTGATTCTATCACTTTTCAATAGGTTTTTTATGCTGACTTAGGGTTTGTATCCCGATATTTAATAGCCCGAGAGATCCAAACAGTGACAGAGCAACTAAAGATAAATCATCCACGACACAATTCACGTTGGTTTGCTTCATAGCTAGTTGAACCACTTAAGTAAAGTACTTTTAAGCGAGACATCAATCTCTGGCAGGATAGGCCAAGTACTTTGTGGAGAAGTAGTGTTAATTGTTGAAATAGTACACTCGCTATGAACTTCTATTGTTTTGTTTTGTTGTTATTTTGACTGACAGCCGAGACTGTGGACATTTTCGAATTCCATAACATGATTTTCATATTCGGTTTTTGCGATTTACAATGCTATCACGTTTTATACTAGTTTTTGCTATCGATTATTGTGTTATGATTGGATATTGAATTTTATCGCTGTGTTATTGAATAAAGATCTGCAACAGGTTATGGGCCCGGCGACAAAGGTTGTGTACGGCTAGCGTTAGTATACTTTTGTGAAATTCGATATTGCCAAGCAAGTGATCGAAGTCGCCGTTACATTTGTTGGCAGACTTATTTAATTCTTGCATGATAAAATGGCCTCAGAAACGAAGGCTATTAGCATTGTACCTTTAAATGGAACGAATTATCCTACATGGAAAATTCAGTGCCGTATGGCATTAATGAAGGATGGCCTATGGAGTTTCGTCGATGGCACGGAAATTGTACCCCCTCAAGCGGAAGCGGAGAGGTATTCTAAATACGTTGCAAAGAAAAACAGAGCGCTGGCAATAGTTGTTTTGTCGATAGAACCGTCCCTATTGTATCTGCTTGGAGACCCTCAAGACCCCGTGGTTGTTTGGGATAAGCTTTCAGCTCAGTTTCAAAAGAAAAAATGGGCGAACAAGTTAGCTCTTCGACGAAAGTTATATTCTTTGCGACTGAAGGAAAGTCAATCTGTTCAACAGCATATTAAGGAAATGACGGAGGTATTTGAAGAATTGTCAATCGTTGGCGATCCGATTAAAGAAGAGGATCGTGTCGTTCATTTGTTGGCAAGTTTACCCTCAACGTTTGATGTATTGGTAACGGCACTTGAGGCTAGTGAAGATGTTCTGAAAATGGAGATGGTGACAGAGCGCGTGTTGCGCGAAGAAATAAAGCTTAAGGAAAAGGAAGCCTGCGGAGGAACAACTCATGATATGAAAGCACTGACATCTAAGCAACGACCTAGAAAGAAAGGACCGATTTGCAATAACTGCGGAAAAGTTGGTCACATAAAGAGAAACTGCTACGAGCTACAGAGGAAAAAGGAAGAAGTTTCTTATAAGAGCAAACAGCAGAAAGCATATAGCACTGTTGAGAGATTCCAAAGCAGACATGACTCAGACAGTGATGTGGTAGCCTTGGTGGTGCATGAAATGGCACTCAGTTCTGGTAATAAGAATGACAGCTGGATCATAGATTCTGGAGCAACATGATATATGTGCAATGACTCAAATGCGTTTTCAGAATACAGTACGTTAAAACAGCCTCAAGAAATTTCCCCTGGTGACGGGCATATAGTGAAAGCTACTGGAAAAGGCAAAGTGTTGATGAAAATTGCCATTGGTAAAAGCCAGTTTCAAACGTGTGAGCTAAAAGATGTACTGTTTGTACCAGAGCTCTCCTACAACTTACTTAGTGTCTCTAAAATAATTCAGACAGGAAAGATAATGAAGTTTATTGCTTCTGAATGCACAATTCAAAATGGGAACCAGAGGATTGTTGCTACAGCAAGTTTAATTGGAAGTTTGTATCATTTGAATGTTACTGATGAAAAAGAAGTTGCTCATGCTGCTATGAAAGATTCGAATGAAATACTTTGGCATAGACGTTATGGTCATGTTGGATTCAGAGGTTTGGAAATTTTAGCTGCAAACCAAATGGTGGATGGCTTTGATTATCAGAAATCTAGTGAGACAAAGTTCTGTGAGCCATGTATTGATGGGAAACATCGGAGAAGCACACTTCCATCAACAGGTGGGTAAAGAGCCTCTGAGATCCTTGAGTTGATACACAGCGATGTTTGTGGGAAGCTTGATACAAGGTCACTAAGTGGAGCTGAGTATTTCCTAACATTCATTGACGATAAGTCAAGGTTTGCGTGGGTATATGTGCTGAAACAAAAGAGTGAAGTATTTTCAAAATTTGTTGAATGGAAAACCGTGATTGAAAAGGCCACTGGAAAACAAGTGAAGACACTGTGCTCTGACAATGGTGGAGAATATGCTGCAAAGGACTTTGAACACTACCTGAAAAGCAATGGAATACATCACCAGCTCACTGTACGGAAAGCACCAGAGCAGAATGGTGTTGCCGAGAGATCCAATAGGACACTAGTGGAAACGGTTCGTGCTATGTTGTCTGATTCAGGTTTGTCAAAAAAGATCTGGGCAGAAGCAGTTTCAACAGATTGTTATCTCCGAAACCGAAGCTCAACAACTGCAGTGAGAGGAATGACACCAGATGAGGCATTGTATGGAGAAAAGCCAAATGCACAACATCTCAAAGTCTTTGGTTGTGACGCATATGCCCATGTGTCTAAAGACGAGAGAAGAAAACTTGATGCAAAGGCACAGAGATGTGTACTTCTCGGATATGGTACAGAAACCAAAGGTTATAGGTTGTTTAATGTAGAAAAGGACAAAGTGTTCTTTAGCAGAGATGTTAAGTTCAATGAATCAACTTTAGGAAAGCAACCTACAGAGTTAACAGAGATTAAAGCTGCAGAGTGTGGAAAGTACACATTTGAATTAGAAAACACAAATGAAGAAGCTTCAGTTGAACAAACATTTGAGAATCAGACAGGCGAAATTGAAGGAGAACACTTACGTAGATCAGAAAGAGTAAAACGTCCTGCAGATTCTTATGGTGAAAGAGTTTGCATTGCAAATGGCAAGCCAGGTGAGCCAAGAACGGTAGCTGAAGAAAGAGTGGGAAAGTGCAATGAAAAGTGAAATGAAATCACTGATGGAAAATGATGTGTGGGACCTTGTTGAGTTGCCGAATGGAAGAAATGCAGTTGGGTGCAAATGGGCTTTCAAGAAAAAGTCTGATGCAGAAGGAAATGTTGAAAGATACAAGGCAAGGCTTGTAGCACAGGGATTTGCACAGAGATATGGACAAGACTATGATGAAACCTTTTGTCCAGTCGTACGGTTTGAATCAGTTCGTACTGTTATAGCCTTGGCTGCAAAATATGGATTAAAGCTACATCACATGGACATCACTACAGCTTTCTTAAATGGTGACTTGAAAGAGAGTATATATATGAAGCAGCCAGAGGGTTATACTGTCAAAGGAAAAGAGAAGTTTGTTTGCAAACTGAAGAAAAGTTTATATGGGCTCAAGCAATCTCCCAGGTGCTGGAATGAAGCACTAAATAAACACCTGAAAAAGATGGGCTTTGAGCAAGCAAACAGTGACCCATGTATCTACACTGCTTCAGGAGGAGAACTTTTCTTGATTGCAGTATACGTTGATGATATAATTCTTGCAGGAAGATCAGATCAACGCATGAAAGAAGTCAAGGATGCAATTGCAGGTAAATTCACGTTCAAAGATCTAGGTGAATTGCATCACTTCCTAGGTGTGAAAGTGATACAAAATAAAGGAAGCAATAGCATTTGGATTGGCCAAGAAACATATGCAAGAGAACTGATAAAGAAATTCAAGATGGAAGAATCAAATGCTGTGTCAACACCTACTCAGTTGGGTTCCAATCTTGTAAAAGCAGTTGAAGAAGACGACATGTTTGATCAAGAAAGTTACCAATCAGCTGTAGGTAGTTTACTGTACCTGTCTACTAGAACACGTCCAGATATCAGTTATGCTGTAAGCAATGTTGCACGTTTCACTTCAAAGCCAACAAAGCAGCACTGGACGGCACTAAAGAGAATTTTCAGATATCTTAATGGAACGATCAGCCTTGGATTGTTATACATCAAAGACAACGAAAAAGAGTGCACTGGATACAGTGATGCCGATTGGGCAGGCGACGTGAATGACAGAAAGTCAACTTCTGGCTACGTATTTAAGCTTAGTGGCGCTGAAATCAGCTGGAGGAGCAAGAAACAGAGTTGTGTAGCTCTCTCTACAGCCGAAGCAGAATACATTGCTTTAGCAAGTGCTACTCAGGAATCTGTATGGCTACAAGAGCTGCTATCAAGTATGAAAGAAACAATTGTGAAACCAGCTACCATCTTTGAGGACAACAAGTCAGCAATTTGTTTAGCAAAGAATCCACAATATCACGGAAGAGCTAAACATATCGACATAAAACATCATTTTATAAGACAAAGAGTTCAAGAAGGTGATATCAAACTAGACTTCTGCAAGTCTGAGGACATGATAGCAGACATGCTGACTAAAGGTTTGAGCTCTTATCAATTTGCAAAATTAAGAGAAATGGCAGGGTTGAAGAAGAAGCCAAACAGCGAGTGAGGAGGAGTGTTGAAATAGTACACTCGCTATAAACTTCTATTGTTTTGTTTTCTTGTCATTTTGACTGACAGCCGAGACTGTGGACATTTTCGAATTCCATAACATGATTTTCATATTCGATTTTTGCTATTTACAATCCTATCACATTTTATACTAGTTTTTGCTATCGATTATTGTGTTATGATTGGATATTGAATTTTATCGCTGTGTTATTGAATAAAGATCTGCAACATTAATGTGGATAATAAGAATCTATGTATATCTAGTATCAATTGTATACATCTAGGCTAGTGTGCACGCCAATGCGGCCTACTCCGGAGGTATCCAAGGAGGACTACATCTTTTTCTAGGAGTACTGGCGTGAAAATTTTTTATTTTAGTGCTAAGGTACAAGAGCACAATAACAAAATGACCTATATGTGTGTCATATTGGCGTGAATACAAAGTAACTGAGTGAATCTCTCGCGTGAACCTTACACGGAATGCACCTAAGTAGCTTGGTTGTATCCTAATCAAAGACATAGACATAAGGGACGGGTCATTAATTACTTTAGGGGACTGGGGCAAAGGCAACTTTTGTAATAGCCAAGCAAAGGCGATCATCAACAGCCAATCGGAAAGCTGAACGGTGACGTCACATTGTTTACGTTTTGCCAGTCAACCCCTCTTGCAATGGTAAAACACGGTTGCAGAAGAAACACCGTCATCAATACAATACATATTTGCTTTACCGCTTACATTTCGCTTATTCATGATGGGGTATAAGATGTGTTAAAAACATTTCCATTATAAAAATCTTTGATATATTTAATAGGAAACATAACTTTTTGATCTGTGTGCATGCAAAATGTTATTGGAAATAACTCGCAAGTGTTCTTTGTTACTTTAATTCCATATCTTTTCCAGTTTCCTTTCTCTTATATGAAAGTTACGTCTTTAGTTGCTTTCAAGCTCTTGGTCTATACCTGAGGTCCATGACTGAGTTATGCTAAAAGCTTTTCTCGGTAAATCGTTTTGCAAAGTTTTCCTCTATTAAATCTCACTTCATAGCCACACTATTAATTTTCCTTTTGTAGCCTTTTCAAACAACTATTGCAGTAATGACTATGGAGGACAGTGCATGAACTATTTAGTTAGCGAACTGCTTTATCTTTTGCAGCCTTTGCTTTATTTCCTCCTTTTCTGCTTCCAATCCTATTCCTTATATCCTACTCATTTCAAATATCCATCTGTCTGGTCTCTAGGCAGAAATACATGGATGCATGACATGAGTAGCAAAATTACTGGGAGGAGAATTTTTTTCTGCATTTCGAAGTAGGGTTTCAGATAAGATTATCCTTAGTGAATGGGGTAAGGAAACTTTTCATTAGACAGCTCCCTTACTACATAAGCCTGGGATTTCATCAAAAAGTTTGTTTTTAGCCTCAGCACGGCAGATTTTTTCATTCTGAAAAGCACTTGGGAACAAAGAACAGGAACAGAAGGACTGGGGTCTTTCGTCATTTGGAGCCATATGTCTGCATTTTAAAGAAAGAATATAAAACCACTCGATTTTACAAGGAACAGATGTAAAAGAAATAAGTCACAAAACAAACAAGTTCCTTTGTAACGATAAATGTCTCGAATCTTTAACGATAATATTAACAGTGACAACTCAATAATAACTTTCACTGACGGCAACTACAATGCAGCAATAACTGACGGCAGCTCTCTAACAAACTTGATACGCTAACGGCAACTTGCAACAACACACGGCACTCAAAAACACAACAGCGATTTTGACTTTACTTTAACGCCTGCCGACGACTTCACATAACGACTGACTACATACAACATTAAACGCTTTATCTTTATTAACGCGCATGATGTAAGAGAATAATTAAAGCATATAACGGAACTAAGGGGGCAATGCAGTGGCATGGTAACACACCACAACAAACAACAGTATACTAAGAATAAACAGTACGCCACGGACAAGTAAAGCAACATGATGACAGTAAGCAGGCCCGTAGCTATGGGGTGGCATGGGGTGGCAAATGCCACCCCTGTATTATAGGCTGTTAGCTTTTTGCCACCCCTGGAAATTTTTCTGCAGTTCTTTGTTATTGTCCTATCTTGTAGCTAAGGAGATATCTCGTGAAGTTTGACTGATCTCAATTTTGGCCCTTCCGAGACAGTCCATTCTTTCCTTGCGCACACATTTACCAGTTTGATTTTGACAATTGTGAAAGCAAATAAGTCTGAAATAGGCTCTCAGATTTTGTGTCGCATGATTTCCCAAGACGATTTTGCCACCCCTGAAGCATACGTCTAGCTACGGGCTTGACAGTAAGGCCTGGTTTAAAGGTCACATTTCTTCCGCATCGTGTTAAATACAATTCAATTTTATTTTTTTTTTATATATCACTTGAAATATTAAAATAAAATAAAAATACAATATCATACTTTGTTTGCACCACATACAGCCGGAAAGGACTCTGAGTCATCTGGTCCCAACTGCATATGGCGCTTACTATTTAGTATAGTTACATCAAAATAAGAAAAGGTCATCTCACATCAGAAGTCCTATGATTAACAATTATTTGATAAAATGACATGCTAGATGTCCAGGAAAAACAATTTAAGCATATATGTTGAACATTTGAAGATGTCCAATAATACTAGACATTTGATGTGAGATGAGCTATTTACTATTCTAAACAAACCCAACGACGATAGAAAAATTAAAAATAGATAATGCGCTGCTGTTGTATGTGCTCACACCACCCTTCTAGTCGACAAGATAAATGATATTGTTGCCTCCAGGATTAATTTATTAGCTATATAGTTAAAACGCGGATTTCCAAAAAGGAGAAGTTCACAAAGGGCACCGGAGCTTAGATTTCCAAGCTCAAGTCCAGGGGTTCTCGAAAGCTGGTCAAGGAGGTCGTTTCGCATCTGCTCAATTCAATTCAATTCGACTGTAATGTGGCAAAATACGACAACAGATTAAAAGGTCGCATTTAATTCTATCGCAGCAAATTCCAGAGTGGCATCAAAAAACTGAACGCATGCGCTTTTAGCAATATGGTGTTTAGCAATAGTGTAGTTGCGCGCTTATGTTCGAAATTCGTCAAAATTGTGCAACTTCCACCAAAATCATGAAGTAGTGTTTCCTTTTCTCGTCTTTTCTTATGTTATTCTCCCGCATTTTTCCAATTAATTTGAAAGAACTTAAAGACATGAGCTTCGCTGCCTTGATCATTTTAATTTGACGCAACACAAACGTGACCATTAAATCGAGTCGCATTTCTGCCGTTTAATGCGACAAGCCTGGTGAACTACTGTCGAATTAAACTATTTAATTCGGCAATGGATTTAAAGGTGAGCTTCTGCCGCATGAAATTGACACTTAGTTTTTCAGACTGCTTTATTTAATTCGAAGCGGCATAAATGCGACCTTTAAACATACCATAAATCCTCGAATTAGCCCCCCTGGGGGTTATTTATTTTTGCTGCTTTTTGGGTGGGGGCTTATTCGAGGGGGGCTTATTCGAGGAGAGGGCTTATAAAATTATTTGAGAAATGTCATATAAAAAGCTCATTGCCAAAGCTCCTTTTCACCATACTACTACAAGAACAGTCTATATTTAAGCATTAGTCTTTATTATAGTCTTCATCATCACCTAGGGTGGGGGCTTTTTGGAAGGGGGCTTATTAACAATTTGAAGTTTTAGCATGGGGGCTTATTCCAGGGGGGCTTATTCGAGGGGAGGGCTAATTCGAGGATTTACGGTAGCCTAACTGTGGGAGATGATGGTGATGCAAGACTTAGAATTATGAAGACGAGGCATCAAAAACCAGAACACATAGAAACAGAGAACCAACGTTACTTAACATGATGAAAGCAAAGACAAAAAGCTGCCCCTGTCTATATCTGCTCAATTTCTACCGCTTATGACGGTCAGCGCTTTTTCAGCTGAAGAAAATGGGCAGCATTAGTTTCCTGATCGCTGGGGGATTCTCATTGGTCATTAAAGTTTGTAAATGTAAAGCTCTTTTAAACTTGTCTTTATCTTTAATATATATATATTTTGTTTATTTTTAATATACATATATATATATATATATATATATATATATATATATATATATATATATATATATATATATATATATATATATATATATATATATATATATATATATATATATATATATATATATATATATATATATATATATATATATATATATATATATATATATATATATATATATATATATATATATATATATATATATATATATATATATATATATATATATATATATATATATATATATATATACAGTAGAACTCGCATAATTCGGATCGGCTTTATCCGGATTTCGGTGTATTCCGGACAGAATTACTAAGTCCAATTAATTTCCTATTGAATTGTACTAAATTAATTCCCATTATCCGGATTTCCTAGTCCGGATAAATGCATAAACCGGACTATATGTTTGGGCAATTATGCTATTCTTTTACCGTAGTCCGGATAAACGATCTTAGAAATATGTCAATGAGCATAGGTGTATTCTTCACTGTATTACCATATCCTAACTGCATACATTATAACCAATAAGTGACATGAATCCCTGCTTCAAGCAGAGGCCAGCGTGTTGGCAACACTTTAAAACAATACACTTTCATAATTATCATGGCTTCATAGCGAAAGCATACAGATCGTACGTACCAAGAGAAATATAGAGTAATTAAATTTTGCGATGAGAATCCGGGAATAAAAAGAAGCGACATAGCGTTAAAGTTTGGAATAAAACCACAGACTTTAAGGCATATGATGAAAGTAGAAACGAAGAAAAAAGTTTTTAATGTTGTGGAAAATCCGCCAGATGCAAGAAAGGGTACAATAAAACGTGTAAAAAATGTACGTTTTCCAACATCGAAGCCGCTTTTATTATTTGTCTCCGTCAGTATTGTACCGATCCGGATTTGAAAATTGAAGGAGACATGCTTGTAGCAAAGGCTGACTATTTCTGAAGGAATTGGGTTGTGAAAGTTCGGAAATGACCTCGGGATGGATCCACTGATGTAGAAAACGCTACGGAATGGGGGAAATTTTGAAGTCAAGCGAAGCAGGGGATACTGAAGTGTGAAAGAGTGGAAGGTAGGAAAACTAAAGGAGATCCTAAAGTTGTATGAACCAGAGAACATTTTTAGTGCTGATGAAACCGGTCTGTTCTGGCCACTGTTACCAGAAAAAGCCTAGGATTCATCGGTACAAAGCAGCATGGTGGTAAAAAAACAAGACTAGGATTACTGCATTAGTTGCGGCAAACATGACTGGAAGGGAAAAATTGCTGCTGATAGTGGTGGGCAAAAGCCAAAAGCCTCTGGCTTTCAGAAATGTGCTTCATATTCTCGTTACTTACAGGGCAAATAAGAAAGCGTGGATGATAAGGGAACTGTTCACTGAATGGTTAATGAAACTAGACAGACAAATAAAACTTAAACATAGAAAAATTGCAATGGTAGTCGACAACTGCACAACCCATCCGTCAATAGGTATTCAGGAGTGACTTGAATTATGACATTGTACGTGAATCCGAAATATGCTGGGAGTGATCTCCAAACAACAACACAAATTTAACGGGGTCACAGAAAAAATTTTAGCGTAATCCGGATTTGCTTTAATCCGGACGAATTTTGGCGGTCCAATTAGATCCGGATTATGCGAGTTCTACTGTATATATATATATATATATATATATATATATATATATATATATATATATATATATATATATATATATATATATATATATATATATATATATATATATATATATATATATATATATATATATATATATATATATATATATATATATATATATATATATATATATATATATATATATATATATATATATATATATATATATATATAGGGTAGTTTATTTTTGAAGATTGTATTTAGGATTTTTGCATTTTGTAAGCTTTGTAGTAAATTGCAAGTATTTAAATGGAGGGCCCCTTGAAAATCAGCTAAGCTGAAGAGCAACCCTCCTAAAATATGTTAATGAAATGAAATGAAAAAAATTATAACAAGAAACCACCATCATCATCATCATCATTTCAATTCTTTATAGGAGGGTAGCTCTTCAGCAAAGCTGATTTTCAAGAGTCCCTCCGCTTAGAAAAAGTTTGCAATTTATATAATATAATACTTAAAATACATAATTACAATCAAAATTTATTAAAATCTAAATCAAAATTAAGCTAATCAGAAATAAAATTCAATACTAAAAATGTCCAGATTTACATAGAATATAAGCCATAAGGTTTTCTAAATAGAGGCTTTAAAGCTGATCAGGTTTACGGCTTGTTTAGATTCAACTGAGAGACTGTTCCAATAATTTGCACCTCTGAATGAAAAGCATCTTTGACCAGTTGCAGTTTTCATCAGTGGCAACTTTAGGTCATTTGAAGTATTTCGCAATTTGTGAACAGAGCTTTGCGAGTTTCTCGAGAAAAGTTCAGTCAGATATTGTGGAGCACTATGGAGTTCTTGAAATTCTTCTGTCATCTTTCAAATACCAACGATTGCCTGTCACTGCATACAATTTTAAACTTTCAATTAGCTACTTTTGTCTTGGCTTCGAGCAGCTTTGTTAACTCTGTCGTCATTTAGAAAAGCTTTATTTACTCTTTCATTATTTACATACTTTTCTGATTTGATGCCGAATTACCGCATGCACAACTCCCTTTGGGATATTTCGTACTGTTTCCCCTGGTTGGTTTCACGAGTTTATTCGGATTGTCAGAAGATGCATGATTTTCTACGGCCGATTTGAGACAACGTTTCAACTGAGTTCTCATCACACTCTTCAAAATGACTGCGAGCAGCAGATAACTATTTCCGCTATAGGTGTTTACTAATATCTATCATTAAAAAGGCCTCCTGTCAATAGTGAGTATGAAAAGTCTAACAAACTGATTTTCTGAAAGCAAGCAGAGCATTGGGAACAGACATGAAAATAGAAGGTGAGTACTATATTGTTCTACGTATGTTTCATAGCACTTAAATTATTTACAAGTGCACCCACACACCTGTGTCAGCGTTGAACGCATTCTGAGAACAAATTTGTTCAATAGCATTTCAATGAAAATTAAAGTTGAATTTACCGGATTTATGCATCTCAGCCTGTGTTACATTTAGTGTATAGTCACCACACGGACTAACATAACGGCCTTGAAAATTAGCGGTAGATCACATTACTGTGGGCGAATGGAAAATGATAAAATGTGCCTAAATATCAAATCTAATAATGATTTAGTTCAAAGACAACTTCGCTGTGAGGGACTGGCGGATGTGCAGTTTAGGGTAACAGCCAAATCGCGTTAAAGTCTATACGAAATTACTCCTTACGATGAAGACAGTCGAAACAAATGATAAAAAGTGCGGTTCTACTTACCAATTACTTAGGGTTCGGGTTAGGGTCAGGATTAGGGTTTTGTGCAGGGTAAGGGTCAGGGTTAGGGTTAGTTGTAGAATTGGCGGAAGTTTCTTAATGGACAAAGGGATTTCAATGTTGATTGAGGGAAAAATAAGAGTAAATAAGTAGTTAGTAAGTAGAACCGCACTTTTTATCGTTTGTTTCGACTGTCTTCATCGTAAGGAGTAATTTCGTATAGAATTTAACGCGATTTGGCAGTTACCCTAATCTGCACATCCGCCCCATAGCTCTTCATCTGTACATTCATATTCTGTCTCATTTCGCCCCATAGGGAGAGGGTTGGGTTGGGGTTAGGGCGAGCGTTAGTTATTTTATTTCCGCCATTATTAATATATGAAAAATAAGTAGAATAGTCATAATGGCGGACATGAAATACTATCGCTAACCCTAAACCTTTATCATAAATTGCACCATAACCTCGCCCTTTGTGGTAAATGGAGTAAGGGAGCGGTCATTATTTATAACCGGGGTGGGACTGAAGATAAAATGGTGGGGTAACTGAAGAAATTACGCTTGGCTAGGTGGGGTAGAAGAATAATTTCTGGCCACGGGGGTATTGTAAAAACGCATACTACATTTAAGTATTAATACACTATTGTTCTACTGTTTTCCTTCGGTGGGGTAAAGGAAATTTGACTTTAGCAAATGGTGGCGTAAACTTTTTTAAGGGAACATAACACTTTCTCTTCAGTCCCCACCCCTGCCATAGATAATGACCGCTCCCTAACAAATGAATGTACAAATGAAGAGCTATCGAATTGTGTATAACTTATGGGGGTGGGCCCTTGTAATCGATAAAAGTTGCAAATGCACAATAGCACCAACACAAAAATCTGTGTGTGCTAGAATTGGTACAATATAGTAACATTCCGTGAGGACAAAGTGCATTGATTTAACTGTTATGATTTAGTATTGTTATGGTGATTGAGAAGAGATACAAAATTTGAAATTTTTGTTTTAGTTGTGTTTTCTGACTAATTATATCCTCAGAACTTGCGAAAACTAATGTCACTGAGCCGAGGTGGTTTCCCGAAACATGGTTTTCTATCGCCCATAGGAAGTATGATATTTCCTTTGGTTTCCTTCATACGCTAAAGCATTTGTCCTTGCCCACTCTATACACATCCGCCAGCTATTGAATGGTGTATAATTTATGAGGGTAGCTCTTGTAATCGATAAGATGTGTCAAAGTGCATTAGTGTCCTCGCCCCTTTTGGTCTGCTATATGGACCCTTGGGAACGCTTTCCAAAGTGTATTTATTTCGATCCATTCCCATAAAGTCTGGAGTAAACGGTTGGAACTGATCCAAACAAGTACACTTCGGGAACGAGGCATGCAATTCATTTTTCATTAAAAAATTGTTTACTTCATTATTATTTGGCAGCTTGTGCAGTATATTGTCCATTGATTTAAAAGTTTTAGCGTTTATCAGCTGTGACCAATCCCGGGGTCCCTCTTTGTGAATAGAACCGACGGAAACAATCATGAAAAGTAGAAGTAGCCTGATCTGACTGTAATTCTAAATGCACAGCTCCTTCCACAGTACATGAACAGATACAAAAATATGCTTTGCATATGTTACCATTATTCTTGAGGAACAAACGATGGATAGTCAATTTTTACCGAGATGAAAGCTGGGGCTTTTTTGACCCAAATGTCTTGATGAGGGGCGGGCACTGATACATTGGACGCTTTGAAATCTAACAATTTACAACGAAAACATGGCTTTATTGTATTTAGCACACTATTTTCCCTTATACCCCCAAACTCTACAGCGCAGTTCACCCAAGGTTGCACCCACCATCAAATGATAGACTCTTTTATGGCAATCCAATATTACCAAGTGTATAAACCTGTGGTCTCTGGGCAATAAAATGGGGAGACCGGATTTTACTTCGAGTTCTGCATTACGTAATCTGCCATGGCAAACATATATTTCTGTTTTATTAACTATGCGTAAATTAACCTCTGTTTTCTCAGAATTTTCACTATTCTTCACATCTTCTTGTGCATCTGATATCCAATTTCTCTTTGCCTCTTCCTACTCCACAACTTCCAGCTCTCCTAGTCTACTCTTTCTCTTCTCATTGGCTCTTCTTAGCTTGTAATTGAACCTCTTTACCCAAGCAGCTACTCTAAGTAGTCTTTCTAGTAACTGAATCTATTCAATGCTATAACATTTTCTATTTTTCTAACACCTGCTCCTTCAATAACTGTAAATATGCATACCTCCTTTCTCTCATTGCCTACTTCAGTTGAATTATGCAATACCAAAAACCGATAAGCCATTCACTTTATGTCTTCCTAACCACTCAGAAACTTTCCACAGCAACTGGCTTGTGTTAAGATAGGGTGCTGTTATCCCTCTTGAGCCTATGTCACCAGGGTTATCTTTACCAGCTACAACTCCCCGTTGCTCTTTCTCTATTAACTTCAAGTATCTCTCTTAACCTAGAACTGCACCGATTGCTTCTATTCTCCATTAGTATATACCCATACAATGCCGTCTTGCCTTCTAACCAGAGTCGTACTCTCTCAATCTTAGTACTGGAGGATATTGCTTGAATCATATTGCTCATTAGGCCAGCGAAAACTCTAGCGGACATTAATTCTACAAAGGACAAGAGAGGCTCCTCAATGGGAGCCAATCGTTTTTCACCACAAATCAATTTGGTAAAATACCTTCTGCGCTTCATACACTATAGAAGAGTGTACTGTAGGTCTCTAAGCTTGCGTCTCCCAAATCATATGAGTCATAAGGGACCGGTCATTTAATATCTACTAGGGGGGACCGGAGTGATTTGGCATGGGCCATGAAATTTATTTTGGGAATGAAGATGGGCTACCAACTTTTTCTTAAACAACAAGATGGGCCATGAAATATTTTTTGAAAGATTCTCAAACATATGTCATCATTGAAATAAACTAATAAACTGAGGAAATTCTCAAACAACACACAAAGTAGAATTTTAGCACCTAGTGTCTAGTATTAGGATCAGGAGTAAATGTCAATTTCATCTGAGTTTGAAGAGGAACAGGTTCCAGAATCAGACCCTAAATCTGAAGGATCAGTCTCATCTAAGGCAACAGCTTGGACTGCTTCTGTCTGGGCACTAGGTGTTGTTCTCTTTTTGATAGTCATCATTTGAATGATGCTACGCTGCTTCTTATTAGCAGTTGCCCTCAATACCTTTCTTTTGCTTGCTTCAAGTGTAGTTGTTTGCTTTACAGCAAGAGCACTGACCATCTTCTCAACAACCGCAACAGCATCTACATCAAAACAGCCATTTGAAATTAGAAATTTCAATGCCTCCAAGTGATATCTGGGAACCACCCCATCTTTTCTTTCAATCTCTAGTATGTTTAGTGCACTTATCTAGGTATGAATCATTTATATATGCCTGGAATGGGTATTGTAAGCCCTATATTGAAATGTTCATTTGAACATGAAAAAGAGGATATAGTTCATTTTTATGTTTTTCAAGGAGTTTAAGTAGTTGCAGGGGGGCCGTGAAATTTTTTATATTTTATCAGATGGGTTTCAAAATTTTCTTGAGTGCTGGAGATGGGCCATCAAATTTTTTCACAAAATTTACCAAATCACTCCAGCCCCCTCTAGTAGATATTAAATGACTGGTCCCTAATGGGAAATTTCACTTCCAACTTAACTGAAGATACTTCTTTAGCATGGGAATTAATTTCGCTTGATCAATACCACTGTTTCATTCTTTCCGCTCTTCCTTCTTTCTCCAGGGATTGTGCTTTCCTAGTCAAGTTTTCTAGTTCACAGAGTCTGAAACAAAACTCTATCCTGGAATCCAATAGGTGGTATTAGCCCTAGGGGGTCAAATAAAATGTCATGGGACCTCAAGATTACTTTTTTAGTAGCCTTTTTAACTTTTATACTTTTCCCTGTGTTAGCATGGTCAATTGTTATAGGTACCACGATCACATTGCTTTACTTGTCCATCACACCAAGCCAAGCTTTTAACAAAATTCTCTGTAGCAATACTGGGTTGTTGTTAAATAGCTAGATGATGCAAATCCCTATATTTAAGACTTACAGCAGGCAACTTCAATATTGGTAATGAGAAACAAACTTCGTATATCAGGACTTATATTCATTGGCATGCTTTAGAACTTTTGAGTAGAAAATGCGGTGGCGAAAGAACTCCACACACTGGTTTGAACAAGGCTCAGTGGAGCAGTAGAAGGTAGTTTTGGTAAAATTTTCCAGAATATTTCATGCATTATGGTCTCTGTTAAAAATTGGAATTATGGTAAGGGGCAGTGGAACGCTAGAGGATACTCTTCTAGATCTAAGGAAAAGTGGAGCACCCTTAACATCTTAAACCTCCTTCCATATCAAATTATTTGACAGGATGAGTATGAAATCAAGATTCCTACTGAAATAAAAAATGGGGTACAGTTGATCTAACATTCTAAGCTGAATACCCGAGAATCAGGAACGTATTCAAAAATTCTTACAAGGGAGTGATGAAATATATTAGTGATGTAGAAAACACCAGGTTGGGGTCCAACACGATAGAAAATTTTTAAATTTTGTCTTTTAGAATAGGTAAAAGACGTCTCCCAGATTACAATTTCAACCAATATGCACTTTTTATATGACAATCACTTTTTTGTCTGAGTCTCAATTTTTTTCATATTTTCCAGAAATTGAGGCAGAGATTTTCATACGATCTTCTCAATTTTTACTGGAGTAAGCTTGCTAAATGATGTGAGTATTATTTGTTGTAGAACAGTTTGCTCCTTGCTTTTGTGGGGAATTTGCATATAACAAGTGCATGCCGGCTGCGAGGTAGATATTAAAGGAGCTTACAAAGATAAGCTAATACAGCAGAAACCCACATAAAAAGCCTAATTGTCATAAAATCCTGGAGGCTGAAATTTCATCCGTTGAATCGCCTAAATAAGAACATCAAGGAGACTGGAGCTGGGATTGTTTGTCATGAGTTGTTTGATGGTTCTACTACAATAAACTTGATAAACACATTCAAAATCAAGTTCCTCTTTCTCCTTCTTAACTCTGATCGGATAATTGTGGTAACTGTAAATTCCAATCAGTTATAGTCTACAGGTAATTCCAGACCCTTTACAGCTCCAGTAATATGCCTGCTTCCATTGCACTGTGCCTCTCTCTTGCCATAGACTCTTTGCAGCTCCAGTAATATGCCTGCTTCCATTACACTGTGCCTCTCTCTCGCCACAGACCCTTTCCAGCTCCAGCAATATGCCTGCTTCCATTACGCTGTGCCTCTATCTCGTCATAGTCCATTAAAAAATTGGAGAAAACCTTTGACTTTCCAATTGGAACGTAGCCAACCATTTTGCCATGAATTCTTCAGATATTGATAAGAATTTTCAGTTGCACAACAAGCTATAAGATTGTTAAACAAAGATTCTGGCCTACAAGTGTTCTCAAGAATTGTCAAGAATTCTAGAGCTGAAAACAGTGTTAATCTGTTCATGGCATGCACTGTATATAGGAGCCTTTTTAAAAAACCTAACCAGCTGGAATTAAGAACACCAAACCATTAATTAAGAACCCATTCAGGTTGCCAGGAAAATCCTGGGCTCTGTTATGGGGATTTCTACTTTATCGATTTCTGGCACGTAGAAAGGATTGACTTCAGAACTTGCTTTTTCAAATTTTCTTAACAAGTTGACCTTTTGTACCTCATTTCCTTATAGATGGTTGTCTTATCGAAAGTGCGTGTAGTGTACGGCAATGCAAAGGCAATGTCTATAACCTTAATGTGCATTTGCATTGAGTCAAACAGTATGCATGGAAAGCTGTAACTATGGGAGATTGCATCAAAGACCTTTGGAATAGGGCTATTAATGACAAACGGAAGTCGGCCTCTTTGAAAAAGTTTGAGAAGATAAAAAGCTTTTGATTTCAGTTCAAAACGTTTTTCCTCAGAGCTCAACTATGATGAGAATTTTAGAACCAAAGGCTAAACTATGATGCAAATTTTAGTACATTTACACGATTAACATTGGTCATAATTTTTTTCCAGCGCAACGTAGAAATATGAAGCAAATACACGTTTCTTTTTTATAAGAAAAAAGTTTATAAGAAAATGAGGCTCAAATTGCCAAAATCTTAAGAAAATCCTAGGAAAATCATAATGCTCAAGTTCAAAAAAGTGCTAAGAAAATCACAGTTCATCTTCTTTACATGCCAGAAATTGATATTGGCTCATTTTTGCAAACTCTCGTACAAAGGTCAAGACTTATTGTGGCCCAACAAATACAGAATAGCCTGTTTCAGCCAGTTTTTTCCTGCAAAAGTTAAGAAAATCTTAAGAAAATTTCAGCCTCAAATTCGTGAAAAGTTAAGAAAATTGAGCCTCAGGAAAAAAGTTGTTTTTCTTATAAAAAAAAGACGTGTATGTTTCGAATTTGACCGTGTAAACACACTTTGAGAATTATTATGCCTCCTGGTATATATCTGCACTGCGAAATTTCAGGCTCTCTTGTCATATTTCATTATAACAGTTTATTACAGCACTTCAGATTATGAAATTTCTTCTTTTCTTCAAAGATTTGCTTCATCCAAGTAGGATTTAGGTGAATCCTGATTTGCACAGGAAACTGCAGACTCCTTTGATTAAAGATTAGATAAAGGCTGTTTGGGAGGAGTGCCTACTAGAGAGAATACTTACCTTAGGTTGTCGGCATAATGCTGTGGGGTCTTCAGTTCCTTTCCTCACCGCTTTTATTTCCCAAGTGTTGCAACTAGGCAACCATTTGCTGAAAGGTCACCCAACCTAGGCGTGCAGTGAGGGCGCATCGGATTTGGGGAGCGTGGGGGTAAATATCTGTGAAGTAGATAAGTTGAAAGTTTGACACATTGTAGCAAGGTTGTAGGAACTACGATATATGAATAGTCGGTAACTCTGTTCATAGCCCTTTGCAGATTTATGAAAATTCGCCGCCGCTGCCAATGAATAGTATAGATTTAAGGATGAGATCAACGATGAATATCATTACGTGACAAATTAGAGAAAGTAGCCATGTTCATATGTTGTTAGCTGAATAACATCAAATACTATGTTGCCGGGTGGTTCTTTTCTAGCTCTGAACCATTTTGTCGTAGTTAAATGTCATAATATTGTCTGTAGGCCATATTTTTGGTGTTTTTGCATCTTGCTATAGCTATTGTACCACTTACCACTTTCTAGAGATCAAAATTGCAGGAGTATTTTCTCCATCGTTTGACTTACCAGTATCATGCCATCTTTGTTTATTGTGCACTCTTCTTTTTATATGAATACCTAAATTTTTTCCGAGTTTCAATATTTTTAAATTTTTTCTGACTTTAAGCCTTGAATTATTCTTAAGTTGTTCTTAAATACAAAAGGTGTAACTTCGCCTAAAAATTTAAGGAATATAGTCCAATCTTTGTTGATGTTTTTCTACATCAACAAAAACTAAGCAAGAGTTTATATTTGGTATCAATACATGCAAAAGTACATCTGAAAGCAGTGTTATACCTGTGTTACAAAAAGTTCCTATGTCTTGATGAAGCTGGAGCCTTGCATTATTCTTAAATTATTCATAAATTTCAGTGAATTTGAGCGTTAATATTCTTATAAACTGTATTCTTATAATTAAAAGAGTGTACTGTTCTATGTGCTGCAAAGTACGGTTTTCGCTTCGTCATGAAATTGCCTTGGCTACAGTACCTCTGCTGGCTTATTATTGGAGTACTGATTGATTTAGAAACTAGCATTTTGAGTTTGAGAGGCATCTGTCAAACAGTATCTGAAGCTACTGAAAGGATCAACTCAAAAAATGTTTGGATGTAGAGGAGTTAAAATCTGTAATGACATAGATAGTGGTGTCAAAAAGCCCTCATCCTTCTGCTCATTTTCAGAGAAATATAAAAACCAAAGTACAAGACCAATCTATGACTACATGGTTTTTAGCATAAGAAACAAACTTCTTCCCTTCAGACTGGATATTTCATAATATTTTGTCATATCCAGCCTTAAATGTTTCCTAACTGTTTCTTAAACTTCTTGACATTTCCTATAACGGCCATGTAACTGTGAGACTAGAAATAGAATTTTAGTTCAAAAAATTTCAGAGATGGATGCTATATTTACTTTGCTTATAGTTTAAAAATACTTTTCGTGCAACAGCAGATCTTTCAAATTTACTCTTGACACTCAGCCTGCCTGTGCTTCTTACTTTTAACCTGACATCTGAGCTTCATATTTCTTAAAGGCTTGAATGGCTTCTCAAACAAGAAAATCCATGAAATACATGAAAATATACATATATATATATATATATATATATATATATATATATATATATATATATATATATATATATATATATATATATATATATATATATATATATATATATATATATATATATATATATATATATATATATATATATATATATATATATATATATATATATATATATATATATATATATATATATAGATATATATATATATATATGTACGGCTAGCTAGTGATTGCATATATTAGAATGTGACAACCAAACTAGAACTGCGGCTTCATCAAAGGACACAGCGCACCATTTTCAATCGAATGCGCTTTGTACACGTTTTTTTTATAAGAAACCTAGCTCAAGGCCTAGTACTAAAAGTTTCTTAATTTTTGGCCACATTTTAGTTCTAAAAGTTTCTTAAAAGTTTCTTTATTTAATGAACAAAGATTGGATTGAAAAAGATATAAAGCACGTGGATATGGTAAACTATTAGCATGATAGCAGACAAAAGACATTAGTGCGGCTCTAAGCCTAAATCAACCTCATGTCCAAACCGTTAATTTCAGTAAACTTTATATAATCTTCACTTTGGTCCTCGAAAAGGGTACATTATTGGTTCAATTTTGTGTTGAACTAGGTAATGGCTCCAATGCACCATTTGTCGCAAAAATGCGCATATCTTCCTATCAACCAAAGGATCTTTCTCACATCTTTTAGTTGACACTTGTTACATCCATGGAGGAAATATATTTCACAAACCCCAAACTTTGAAATAGCACAGAAATTTCTAAAGTTTCTTAGCTCTTTCATTGTAGTTCTAAAAGTTTCTTAATTTTTTACATGTCTAGTACTAGGTTGCTTATAACTGGTTTCTTATAGAAATAAACGTGTACACTAAACTCTGAAGGCAGTTTCAATCTAGCTGTTGACATTACAAAAAATATTGCTCGGCTTTTCCGCCTCCCGGGAAAATGGTACTAGTCTTGTAGCATTTGTACCACTGCCTGCCGCCCCTAAATCAGTGGCGTATCCAGACCGAGGTCCTTGCTGCCTAGAACTTAGTCAGATTTGCAAAATAAAAGTTAGCTAAATATATCACGGGTTAAAATTTAGTTTTCAAAATTCAATGATGGTTACGAACACTGCTGTTTCTTTCTTCCTTATGCTCTCTCCCCTAAACGTTGAATAGTACAATTATATCTTTGTGAAGACAACAGGATTTGGAAGAAATGAAAAGTGAATGTGCGAGAAAATAACCGACCCGAGCGTGATATTGCGGAATATTGTCATGTTTTATATCTGCGGTGAAGAATACCCTGGGAACTCACAAAACTCAGAAATAAAATCGTTGGACATCGGAAATGATCAGGAATAGACAATACAATTTCAGTTTGTACTCGGATGGAACCTGGTCAGACACAATGGTTGAACTCGGAAATGAAATTTATCAGAAACAATCAGTCAGAACATAAAGTCGCCAAGTGGTCTACGATTGTTTTGAAATTCACCTTTGTTTAGGCACATCCGGTTCCAATTCACTATTGAACTTGACGACCTCTAGTGTACGTTTATTCACTGTAGCTGCTTCCGTCCAGAGTCCAGAAAAATGCCTAACCTTCCTCTGGCTGTCAAATCTTCATCAAAAACCTTCCTCTTTTAGGGCTATCAAAACTAGCCAAAGTTTTTGAACTCTGCTTTGTGTATGTCACGGAAGCTTTTTACTTTAAATGGGTTATGCCCTTCACAGTCGATATCGCTTTATATAAAAACTTTGCTGAAACTGGATTGTCGATACAAATTTCAAAGCCTTCCTCAAATACGACATAAAGAGCAAAATTTTCCTCCTGCTCAGAACCGTGGAGCCGTGACTTTTTCTGAACTCTGCTTCCATCAAGAATCAGAGACATAGCTATCTTGTGGATTTGATGGAAAAGAAGGGATTACATTAAGAACTTTTGGCGCTGGACTTTTGGACTTGCCATTGAGTTGTCGAGATCGAGATGTCACAGAGAGCTTTGCTAAGGACTAGTCTGCAGAGTTGAGTATGGCCTTTGACTTTGATTGTTTCTGCACTTTTGTGTTTATTCAAAATCCTGCAACAATGAATTGATGGTACCCCATAATACCTCTACCTTGAGCAGGTAGTGCAAATCTTAGCATTCTGGTTACAGGAAACCTTTAGGTTTCCGCTTTATGTTTATCAGCAATTTTGACTACAGGGGCGGTTGCCTTCTGTATAAAGGACATAGAACCGTTGGCCTCATCCTTCATAGAAAGACTTATCATATTGAATGACTTATCATGGATAAAAATGGTAAATGAAATGAAAATGAAACGAATGAAATTTAGCATAGGAAGAGAATGACAAAGAGTTGTGGAAAATCTATGAAAATACAGCATGTATAGAAATGAAGATAAAGCTAAAGCATCTATATGCTCTTAAGAGTGCAGGTGACGAGAATATCGGCGCGCTGGATCCGTTAATCTCTTCTTTGCTTAGTTCCATTAGGCAAAAAATACTGTAGGTATTACAGTGCTACGACCCAGGCCATAAGAACAATAGACTAGTTGCTTTAGTATCTGAATTAGAAGAAAGTATTTAGTGTACTATTATTGCATCAAGCTTGTCAACATCTAACTGCTCGTGACCTGCGATTATGATTTGACTTTTTTCATTAGGTCTCATTTGTCTAAGATCCTCTCGTAAATTGAATAATTATAGAAAACAGCGTGACATTTGGTTTACTATCAGCTGTTTTAAATCAGAAACAGGGTGCAGTTATCTAGCTAATAAAGTAGTAAATAAGCGTTCATTTCATATTCATGTTTACGTGAAGAGCAAATTTTTGGCGGGCAGTACTTCAAAAATCTCACCATTTAATGCAAGCTTGATGACATTCCATTAGCTAAAGCTTATTCAGTAATATCCTTTTAGAGAGATTGTTAACGATTGATTATAGTCATAACGTTTGATCATAGTCATAACATTTGATCAAAGTCATAACGGATCGCTTGGCTATACTCATGCCATTAACGGTTGGATATGGCACCAAGAAGTTATGATTCATTACAATGTACTATTATATATGGGATCAATCGATATTTTAGAAAATACTAGATAAAGCTACGGCATGTGTTTTGATCTATGGAAAAGCATGCCCTTAATCAACAATAACCTTGGAATCGTCTTAATTATTGTTTACATTTCAAAAGCGTTATCACTAGGAAAGCTGCTTAGATTTCTAAAAGGAGCTTTTATTTTTATTATTGATGTAAAGTCAATACAAGGGCGTCAACGAAAAGCCCTTAAATACTTGATTGAAATGTGCCATTATACTTATCTGTAGAACTTAATATCCTATATGATCTATCCTAGCCAGGCGTAGTTGCAGGAATCCTTATTCAATGTCATATCTATAAAATGTTCAATTATCAAGCAAGAGCAAGAGTGTATGACACATTCTTTGAATGTTAGGTATAGTGCCGGTCTGTATTGCATGGAAGTTTTCAAGGAAACCATTTATGATAGCTGTCAAATACTCTTGTTTGACAATAGGAAATGCAGTGTGATCAACACCGAAGCAGCAAAAAAATCTGGAAAACAACTCTAAATTTTGTGATAGCAGGACATTTGCATGGAACATTGCAGTTCACATAGCACGGTAAGTCTTCCAAAATTCTTTATGCCTCAGAAATATACGCAGGGCCGTGGCTGGAGATTTTTTTATGATGACGGAGGAAGCATGCATTGCTGGTTCATGTTTTGATGAGTTGGGATTTTGCTTGGTACGTGATCTATTCCTTTTCAGAGTGTGAGACCAAAGGTTTTTAATTCAAGGCTAAAAGGCCTTTGCTACGGTTCAGTTAATTTGGGTTAATTTATTACTTCAATCTTGAAAATACGTTGACATATAGTTTCTTTGTTGTCAAGGAGCCTCACCATGGTCGGGTGCAACGCAGCAGAAGAAGACAATTGAAATTTGACCCTTTACTGCCCTATGAACAACCATGGTTTGGTCCCACAAGGCTGAAAATTTCCGGTTAACTCTCCCTGTATCACCTAAAAGCGTATTTCCATACTATGTTAAACGGTGCAAATAGAAATTTTCCGAGTAACACGTGAAAATTGTATGAGGGGGATGCAGCACCCCTCACACCAACGTAGCCGCGGTCCTGTACATCTGGTTAGATTTGTTAGCACATCATTGACGGATTGCAAAAGTTGCTCTAGAACTGAACCCATGATTAGACGAGGCGAGGATCGCCTTTTAGTGCAGGCATTTTTCCATATTAGTATTCACTTTGACCTCTAGGCAAGGAGCGAATGGCCGAGTAGTTAGAGGGTTTGACTGCTGTGCCAAAGATCGATGATTTGAGGTGAAACTTTGTCACATAATTTAGAAGCTTGTTCAACTGTTCACCCAACAGCAAATGGATTCCTGCTTGCAGCACTGAGCACTAGGGAGTTAGAGGCAGCGACGAAAGGAGCCAGCCACATTACTTCAAAATGCGGACGGCTCAGGGTTAATTCCTTTCCTAGCAGACATTCCCCAACGTACAGAATCATATAACCCAGCTTCTTGGGATCACAAATTGTGGCCGTTGGTAGTATTAACGGCGGACCACATAGGCATGGGATTTTATTAAACTATGCACGACCTTTTTTCCAGGCCAGATTAAAGTGAGAGTAACAATGAAATGGTCGTATTGACGCAGTGGCCGTTCGAAGGAGGTCTTTCATATCTTATCATCCCAAGATATCGTGGAACGTTTTTAGATGTTTCTCCATCATGCTTCTTTCAATCAAGGGAACTATCAATGCATATTACCTATTTTGACTTTCCAGTACAGCTTGCTTATGCTTGGCCAAAACAGTCATTGACAGTGTTTTTGTCACGTTCACAGATTGCTCGTTCCAATTTTGTCGTCCACAATGCTTGCAAAAAGTAGTTCGAGCACCTGTACATGTTTATGAATTTCCGACTATTATCGCTTTTCCATGACACCAAATCCTACTCCTCTTCCTAGTTTAGGGAGTGGTCATAAAGTATCTGGTATATGGGGGCGGATGATATTTGCCTGGACCATGAAAAATTCTACCATACCCTTTTGGGGCCACAAAAACAGTCAGACCCATTCTATGGGCCATTGAAAATTTTATAAAGATGTCATTTTCTAAATCAAAAATATGGATGGCTAATTTGCACTTGATACTAGCAATTGGCACTCCAACAGATATGAGCAGGCTACAGTACCACTACACTGTCCAAAGTTGTAACCTTCTCAAACCACAGCTCAACACCTCTCACTACAACTGATTCATTGTAATACAGAAAGCGCTATGCTTTTAAGCTACACTCTGTTTTATACAAGAACAATTTTATATAAACACGAACTTCAAAACTGGTGGGAAAATAAGAACATATTAAGAACAAGCTGTGGCCCAAGCGCTATCATAAAATGAAATGTTGATATTGCTTGAAAGGGGAACGATAGGAATTAGACTATCAGTGTGTAGAAAGTTATAAGTGTACCAAGAAATTTGGCAAGGATTATACATCTATAGGAACGCATATCTTTCATTTTCAACTAATATTATTGAAAGCGATACCCGTCTTATAAACATACAATATTGTTTGTATATTGTCTTATGTCTAATCGCAAAAGCTTGGACCTCAACTTTACTGGTTCCTATTGAAGAGTGTAGATAAATTACAGTACAAAAAAGTCTATCTGTGTCTCAGTTGCTAATAATATATATAAATGCAAATTATTTGTACTACAGTTATTCAGTGTCTGACCTTGAGTTTGAGAAAGATGTATGCTCTGATTATGATGTATAACTGTAACTTGCAAATGCAGCAAAAACTGACTTCTGTAGTTTATTTTTTTCGTCTATTCCATTTCTTATTTCCTGTGTAATTTATTTCCCATGTCCTATTTATTGCTATTTATATTTCTTGTATTCTCTTGACCTTCTGCTTGGTGTTCCTTTGGCAATGAGACTTTATTTCCAATATCCCATATCTACAATAAAGATGTCTGAACAGTGATCTTTTAGTACCTATTCTTTACTTCTCACAATCTTTATTTAACAATGCTTTATGAGGTTCAGGCCCGCAGCTATTGGGTTGCATGGGTTGGTAAATGATATCCCTGGACAACAGGCTGCCAGCTTTTTGCTATACCTGGAGATTTTTCTGAAGTTTTTCATTATTGCTTTATAGTAAGGATTTGTCTCCTGAAGTTTGGTTGATCTCAGTTTTGGCCTTTGCGATGCAGTTTTTTCCCCTTGTGCACATATTTACCCAATTGATATTGAGAATTATGATAGCATAAAAGTCTGAAATATGCTCTCAGATATTGTGCCACATGATTTACCAAGACAGTTCTGCCACCCTTAAAACACAGGCCTGACTACGGGCTTGATGGGTCGTGAAAAACATTCTGGGCGTGCTATTGGGCCACAGACAGTTTTACGGAAATCTAGTATGGGCCATAAATTTGGTAGGTAAATTTTAGAAAAATCACCCACCCTCATATAGCAGATACTTTATGACCGCTCCCTTACATCAATGACCCCCTTAAGGCTATACAGTGTTCGACTGTGTCTGTGTATGCTGATGATACTAGCCTTTGCTTAAAGTCAAAAGATATTTTTCAACTTAACAGAGCTATGAACAGAGCTTTTGAGGATGTGAGGACATGGATTCCTGATGGGCAGCAAGCTTTCTCTAAATACTGTGAAAACATAATCAATGTTAATCATAGAAAAGCCAAGGTACCAAGTGTTCATTAATGCTGAAGAAAAATGAAAGCTTGAAATACTTAGCAGTGAGCTTTTCGTTGTCACTAAAACCAAGGATCGCAGTATGCAAGATGATAACAGTTTAGATAGTTGGAAGGAACACATTAAAGCGATATCTTCGAAAGTTTCCAGAGCCATTGAATTTCTAAAAAATATAAAAGACATCCTCCCTATTTGTTCAGTGAAAACATTGTAGAAAAGTATTGTGGAGCTCCACTTTCTTTATTGCTGTTCAGTTTGGGGCTACTGTGGGGAAACTACTATTGATCAGCCCCGAAACTTCAAAACAGAGCTGCAAGAATTTTGATGGAAAGCAGCTCTAATGCCTCCACTGGAACACTTGTCGACCTTCTCGGTTGGGAGACCATTCGCGAGCTTGTCGACGAAGAATCGAAATCTCAACGGTTTAAAGATATATCAATGGGCTTGCTCCACAACACTTGCGCAATCTTTTCATATCAAACTCTGTCTGCAACTCTTGTGCTCTTCGAAATACTACAACTAATTTGAAGATTCCAAAGAAAACATCATCCAATGGCCATAAATCGTCATCATTTTGAAGTACGGAACTCTGGAATACCCTACCAACTGATACAAACTGTAGCCTTCCTTTTGTGTTTTCAATAACAGTATATAATGGATTGGGAATCTCCCTAGTGGTTGGATGGTAGCTGTCCCTGTCAATATGTGCTCGATTTCTATCGATCCTGTGGCGGCCGGCTGTTTTGTGCAAAGGGAAAAAGGGCAGCATCAGTTCATGGATAGCTCGGGTGGTTCTCAGTTCACTCATTTGGTAGTTTTATTTAAGGCATTTGACTGACGTTTGTAGTTTGTAATTGTAGTTTGAATTTTTAATAGGTTATTTGTTTTTATATTAGTAAAGTAAATTTTAATTTTTAAGTTGTTAACGGAGGGCCTCTTGTAAATCAGGTAAACTCAAGAGCTACCCTCCATAAATATGAAAAATAAAAATGATATAAAATAATAACCTCAATCAGATTTACAGTATGTTAGTAGTCAAATCGTACTTAAAAGTTGCAGCTACTTAAGACATGTTTAAAAATTACCCCACTAGGGACTCAATATATGGTAGGAATAATTTACATGATCTACAGCTGCATAGATCACCTGTCTAGCACTTGGCTAGCCTTTTGAATGTCGCGGGAATATTCCATTGTTTTATCAGGTAGAAATTTATGAGAAAGTATTGAACTTGGCATATAATCTATTAGATTTTCAAATCGAAGAGATTCATTTAGGTTCACAGTAGTGAGAACAGAACATTTCCGTGATTATTTGAAGAAATTTGTTTCGGTGCTTTCAATTACTATTTGACGATCTGGTTCTCACTTCCTTGTGATTCAGGTTTCTTCTACTGAATGTTTACAGTTCTGCGTATCATTCTATAAAGAATTTCATATTGAAAGAAATGTGTAAGTGCTTGTCAATATTTCGCCCTTACGCAACGCGTTTGATCACCATCCAATTGCTGGCATGATCGATTCACTGTATATAGGTACTGCATATTATCCTATCTATCGGTCTCAGCGGCGACTTCTGTAGTGTCCAATACAATAATATCTACCTTCAGAGGGATATTAAACAATAATAAAGGTGTGAAAAATTCTGTTCTTTTTGTTTATTCGCTGGCTTACGGCATTCTTTCAATTTGCCAATCGATTCATTCCAACCCAAGTATCTAGTAGTGTTTTCGGCACTTGGCTGGTTAATTCTATTCACACTTATACTGATATGTTCGTCGTTCAGATCGTTACCATTTGATGAATGGTGACTCAGTGAACTCACTTAATGCAGCGCTCATAATAGCTGTTTAATTCTTCAATGGCATCTGTTGAGATAGTGTCTAAATTTCACTGATGTTTATGTATCTCAGCCAGAGTATTTTAAAGTTCTTTTTAAAGTTCTTAATCAATTTTCAGAACATTTTGTTTCAAAATGCCTTCCTTGATTTATCTTTATCATTTAGCGTGGAAGCATTGCGATCCTATTGCTTTTCTGCACTGATAGGAGAGAAATTTGAAATTTTTCTATCAGAAATTATTGCAGATTGTATCATTTATTGGGTACCTAAACTTATAAGTTCCCAATTAGTCCCAATAAATTTTCTTCCTGATTTCATTGACTTATAAATAGCGTCAATTGTGAAAAAATTTCGTCCTTGAAAGAAAGTTCCCTCCTATACTTCAGGCCTCCAAAATAGGGACCACGTTATAAGAAAATTTGGCACAATGCCATTTTAAGAGCTTTATAGTTTCTATACAAGCCATTCCTTCCTTCCGATTTTCTAGAAAATGACAGCTCACCATACAAAGATTCACCAATAATAAACTTTGATATATTTAATCAGTTCGAATTTTAGCCATGATCCCTTAAACGTTTAACTTCTTGCTTATGAAAATAAAATTCTGCCTTGTTCTGGCTGCCATTATGGCTCAGATATAGCAGAAATCATCTTTTTAATACCTTTTCCTGAAAGTACAGCTGAAATTATTCTAGAGAATCAAACTTGAAGAAGCTACCAAAATTCATTCAAGAAAGACAGGATGTCAAAGTTTGGAGAAAGTTTGTCTCCTTTACTTAAAACGCCGCATTCGAAAGTAACTTCAAAAATTTTACGACTCATATCTTTGGAACGGCAAAAGATACCTATCTGACATTTTTGCAATGATCCTATCTTACATATACAAGCATTACCAAAAAGTTTCAAGAAAACCAGAGACTGTCCATGTAGAACCCCTAGTTCACTTGGCATGGAATGACCCAGACTGAATAATTGTACAGATTAGTAGCTTTTACTTATCATACTAGAAGGTTTGTGAATTTGAAACAAACCTAAAGCTGGTGCTGAGTATCTATGCTTACTGACTAATTTCCGAGCATCTGATATACCAATGAGAGCGTACAAATTGGTAACCAAAAGTCATATTTTCCAACTCATGTGCTACCCTGTCTATCTCTTTCTTCCTTCTCTTTAGCATGAACTGTAATAAATCCGGGTCTAGAATCCTTACTCTTTTTCCTGTATGAATGTTTAGTCCATTTATAATGTTTTTATGTCATAAAGATATCTTTGTTGCCGCGGCATGTTGTGAAATGTTTTTCTGACATTCAGATGTTCTTAGAGCAAAGTTAGTGAAATGCACTGGCGAAATTCCGCTGGCTACTTGGCTTCTTGAGAAAGAGATTAAGAAATCAAGTCAGATGTAGGCCTAGGAGACCCCCTTTTAATGAAATGCACTCTTTGTCTGAGAACAATTTGATTAGAACACGAACTTCAGAATTGATGGGCAATTGAGAATAAATTAAAACCAACCTAGGCTGAGGCACTATCGTATAATGATAATGACTATACAGGGCCTCTAACATCGATGGGATGCGATTTGCTGGCCTTGGTCTGAATGTTTGCATTACGAATGGTAATTTTCTCATAGAATTCCTAGGCTTTGACTTATGTAAACTATCCTTCTCAGTCTTTTTTCTTGTTATAATGATTATGATTACTATGATTATTATGGCTGATGTATGTAAACTGTTTGATTGTGTTTCTGTTGTCTCTGTTAGATCCATCACTATTTGCTTAATGCCATCTCCTATTTCGAATCAATAAGGTACTTGCCGTAGTCACCTGACCATTACGTAATCTCGATTATGATTGGCCAAATCGGTCTGGTGGGCAAAACAACTTGTTGCAAAGACAGGCAATGTTTGAACTGCAAGTAGTTGTTTGTGAATAGGTGAGCCGCTGCTATCATTCAAAGTGAATGCTTCCAGAAGGAACCTAAAGCTTTTGAAACCTGTCGTCACATTTCAGGTAGTCAAATAGCTAAAATTATCAAGTTATTGACTACGACTATGATCAAGCTTTCCTAGACATGAGTGACTTTGCGGAGCTGAAAGTGGAAATCATAAACGCATTCAGGGTCCTTTGTTTGCATGAGAAAATGCTGACACGACGTGAATGAAATAGAATGTGAACAGAAATATTTAGAAATTGCTTAAGACTTGATGAATTACTGGTGAATGATAGCAGCGGCTCAGCTATTCACAGCCAACTACTTGCAGTTCAGACTTTGCCTGTCTTTGCAACAAGTTGCTTTGCCCACAAGACCGAATTGATCAATCATAATCGACCTGTTTTTTAAGTGAGTAAGTACCTTATTGTTAAGTGAGTTAGTTCAGGGGTGTTTCCACTGGAGAACTGAAGCATATTCTTGTGTCTTACTCTGTCGTACCCACGTAAACCTAACACTGTCTTAAGTCAAACGAAAAGAGATGGTGTACTTCTGGTTTATGTTTGTTACTTTACGAGCAAGTGTAAATTGATCTCAGAACAGATATTTCCCAATGTCAGTTTCGACGCTTTATTACAATCACTGGCGAATTGGACTGAAGCATTTCTTTTTGACAGATGTAAAAGGCTGTAGCAAGATATTCAACCATTTTGTATTCATGCATATTGTGCTTACTAATTTTAAAGATGTGACTAAAATTTATCTGTTTTGAGGTTGACAGATTAGAGCTTTCAATTATATAGCTTATCATAGGAAAACTCTCCACATACGTTTGCAAGAACTCTAGGCTTATTAGATGGGACCCCCCGTGCGTTCCACACGATCACATGGATCTTCAGCATGTAAATTTCTCACTTTCACTGTGGCTCTCTCAATTTTAAGCCTGGTTTTCATTAAATGTTAGTTCATCACCTGGGGTGAATTACGATGCGATTCAATGAAAGCCATGCTTAAGGCTTCAGTTGGGGTTCTGCTTTAAGCTATTATTTCCTCATATCTGCCAAAGCATGTCATTGAGAGAACAGGCTGCCAATATCGAAAAAACTGTGCAGAATCGATATTAAAAGGATCAGATAAATATATTCTGCTTCCTGAGAGACTCAAGCTGTTGGTAAAACGATACTATTTGGGTGTCACACATTAAGACTCTTTTATGTTCTTCATGGGTCTCACGTTGACACCCGCACTTTAAGATCATAGGAATTTTAAGTTCATTGCATAGAATTACTGTATTTCTTCGGTTATAAGCTGCTCTTGTTTACAAGCCCCACTAAACTACGCTCACAAGCATTGGAAAACGTCCTTGATTATAAGCCGCGCCCGCAATACCCATAACTGTACTTTGTTGAGAAACTATCGGTCGTTTGCTGGTGTGTATTGGAGAATAGATAACGTCTGTCTAAGTCTTCAAGCTACAATGGCCGCCAAAAGTAGTTGGAACGGTAGCATGGAATTGTTAGGAAATAGATATTTCACGCTTCATTGTCGTATTTCACACAAACAGCCCCCCTTCCCCCCTGAAACAATGTTGAGAAGAAGGAGGAATATATCCTAGGATGTTTGGTGTACTTGGTCAACTTAGAACTCAATTTTTCTTCATTTCCTAGCCATATTACAACATTGTATAGGGGGGAGGGGAGATAGCGTATAGAGGTAAGAAGCATAGTGTTCCTAGAGTTTTGGCGGCCATTGTAGGTAGGGAAAAATGGAATAATGACTTCAATACACCTGGCTTTTCAACCTCAAAGGAAGCGGTTTGTCCTGAATGTGCAGTTAAAGTTGAAGTGTCATGATGGTTTCACGGCTTAGCTAGAAATATAAGCCACCCTTGTTTATAAGTTTCCTTGATTATTAGCCGCACAAAATGTACCAGGGAAAAATATAAGCCGCATCTTATAATCAATGAATACGGTAGATGGATAACAAAAATCAAAGATGAAATTCATCGAATATAGACTGAAGTTTGGTGTACTCCAAGAGAATAGTAACTTTCCGGTTGGAATTTCACAATGTATTTGATAGACCTCATCTAATAAGTTGAATGGAATTGGCTTGCCTGGTTTGTAACATATTTCGTATACGTAAATTTACTCGTAAAAACACCTGTATGAAATGCGATGAGTATAAAGAGCGTATCAGTTTCTGGTAAAGTAGAAGATTTCAGGAACTATGAATGGCGCAGTCCTATGGCGTCGTGTGACTGAGCTTGATAAAGTACAGTCGTGTGGATGGTCGTGTTACAGAGTCTGCAATCGTGCAAATGTTCGTGATAGAGAGGTTTAGATCTAAGGGATGATTGTGTTGTTGAGTTTGGAATAATGCAAATGATCGTGCAATAAAGTTTGCAGATGTGCGAATAATAGTGAGTGAGTTTGGGGACTGATCTTGTTTCAGACCCTGAATTGATCTGATTGCCAGAGCTTTACATATGTCAGTAAAAGAGAAAAAGAAAGGCACAACATTTATAGGCAAAACAGGAGGAGGAAGAAAGATTAACATTCCAAGAAATCTTTCAGAGAAGTTAGCGAACTGTGAGATAAGATTTTGCATAAGATATAGATAAATATTCTTCCATCTTACCCTCGTCGTTCACATTTATGTAAGTATCAAAACGATCTGGGCGCTCTAGAATATGACGCAGAGATCAATATTAATAGATATTTGAGCATTGGTCTTATAGCCATTGGGGAAGATGTTTAATAATGAGTATTGACGTCAGGTACATCGGTTCTCCGCTAGGCACGTCGTCAAGCCTTCACAGGGTGAAGAATATGTTTGGTAGAGGACAAAAGAAGTAGTGTGTTAGGGTTGTATAAAATTCCGTTTCTTTAGTTTGTTATGAGTGGAAAGTGAGATTTAAAGGCACTACTTTTTTAAACTTTTTTTGGCGTGTTGCATGGAACTTAGGTTTATATGAATTGATTAAATTGAAAGAATTTTCAGAGATAAAAGAAAAGATTGCAGCTAAGGATTTGGATCAAGGATGTCCATACTGTAACTCGCGGGCAAACTGCAACCTGCAGTCTAGGCCTTATTGATTCACAGCAATGATTTATACCGTACTTCATTATTGACTTACTTCATTTTGAGTCTAAAAATGCACGTTGTATATGTAGTGTGTTGCCTGACTTTTTCTTGATTTTTCTCTGTTTGACTCCCACTAAGAAAGCTTTCGACAACCCTATTTTGATGCCTTTTGTAAATTTTCAAAATTCTCTAGACCAGCTGCGTTTAATATATCCTTAGGATATTCAATCCATAAATGGTTTATTACATAAAGACTTCATATGTTTTGAGAAGATGGACCAATAATGTCATCTACGTATATGAGTTACTGTATCAGTTAGTCAAATTAGATTCAGAAGATTCAAGATTCAGAGTAGAAATGGAAGAGAACTGGTGTGATGGAGGAGATCAGGTGTACTTACAATTATGCATAACGCAATAATTTGTTTTGCTTTACCTCTTACGACCTACAATCATCAATATGATACTTCCTGACATCACAGTTCTATCAATGATTATAGATCGTATGAGACAAGGTAAAGCAAATTGTTGTGTTATGCATTATTGCAATCATACCAGCTCTTTTCCACTTCGGAATCTTCTGAATCTCAAGTGGCTAAATGATACTCAGTAACTCGCATGCGTAGAATTTCCTAGTAGTCAATTTTGAAGAACGATTAAGAGGACATCACACAAGTAGCTTTAATACCACATTGTCAATACACATGATTTACCATTACCTTGTTGCAAACAGCTGCAACACCATTGTATTGCGTTACAGTATATCCCAAAACTGCAATATTCCATAAACTCCTGGTATTTTGGCTGCACTAGTTCCGAATTGAAACAGATGGGCAGACAGTACGCAAGATTATGAAAAGAGTACTGGCTGCAAGGGGCATCGCGCTGCAGCATGGTGAGAATTTGTATGAGTACAATTGAGGCCCAAGTCTTCTTATCAGTCAACGATTGTGCAGATTGTGCAATTCTCGTTCTATAGAATAACATACGCGTAAACAAAGAAAGAGTAATAGCTCCAAGAGAAAGCGAAAGTATAGAAATAGACGCTGTTGCAAACCAGAAAACAAGAAGTCTGAGAGAAGGAATATCTGAACGAAGCGAAGAACCAATCCAGGATTAAGAATTTGAATAGATGGAAGGAATATAGACAGGGAATGATGGATATGGTTAGAGAAGGATCACTTGAAAAATATATAAAATTATTGATCAGGTAGTTCAAGAGCAACTCTTTGACATATTTAGCAATCAAGGCATAGATTGAAGAGAGCCAATATGATTGTAAATGTTGCGTGTGTAAGATCAAGGAGAAAGTTGCCCACAAAGAGTATTTGTGAGGCATGGCTGCGTGGTTAGACCATTGCATTAGGATATGCATGGGCAAAATGGTTTTCATCATTCAATTAACTGGTATTAGCATACACAGAGGCAGTTGTTCAAGCTGATAATTATCACTTCTTATGAGACTTAGCCATAGAGACAGATGGTAACATTGAATATTACAGCCAGAAGATACGACATTAGTTTTCTTGATAAAGAACTCAGCAGCTATCCAATAGTGAACATAACGGTAACTGGAAATAATAAACTTGCTGGAAATTATTGTGGCTTTGGATTTATGTGGTTCAATAATGTAAGTAAGTGTATAATCAAGCATTAGCAAGTTTTCTTTCTACAGAGTAAGTCTGCGAATGCTTTTGTATTTGGTTCAATTGTTTATGTAGCCCTAAGTCGTCAAGTCAAAATGTACTCGATTTTCCAGCCAATTCAGCTGTTCCTGACCAGTTTAAGTATTATGGTCTGGTATAGTAAATTTTAGTAAACTTCTTTACTTCAGGGATTGTGTTATGTTAATATTCATAGTGGAGTTTTCAAACCGCTTAGACGTGCACTTGCAAGAGCATTGGTGGCGGGGATCTAATGATTAGTGTTCCGAAAGCGTTTTATTCTAGTGATAAGGATTCTGTACTTTAATTCATTTTATAATGACGCCTACTCAGCACAAAAGCCGTCTTACTTTTTCTTGCTGTCAATGACATAGTATCTGAGAACTGGTAATGTTAGAGAGGCATTGGACATTCGTCTAATAGAATGAACAGTGCACTTACAATCAAATTGCAGCAGTAAGGCAATAATAAATTCAATGGTGCCAATTGAACTTGCTTTAAGACATAAGAATTGCTTAGACAAACGTTGCAATAGCCAATCACCGATATTGTGTTAGTATTTTAAAGACACTTGATCAAATCGCAAGAAAGTAGCTTGACAGCGCTCAGCTAAAATGCTTCGTAGAACTTGGAGATGACAACACAGGCTGGAGTCAATGTCTCATCAACATGAGACCTATATTTAAATCGAGACGTGGATTTGAGATTTTGCTGGTATGATATCTATTGTGCAAATAGTCACCTGTAGTAAACCCTCATTTTTGAAATAGGCAGATTCAATTTATTCAAAGTACTATGTATAGCATGATTAGCCGCATAGACACTTCCGTAGAACGTCTAGGGTATTCAAATAGTGAAATAATTTGTTTAATTCACAAGTTTCACACAGCTGCTTAGAATATCTGTTTTCCGACAGTAAAATGGTAATCAGTAAATGCATGCGGCATTGGCTGAAGCGGTATTCTTTGTTGGTGGTGGTGTAGTTGTCAAGAATGCGTTGTTTGCAAGAAACACATCTTGTTACTTGGAGCAAACTTGCCTATGATACATAAGAAAGCTAAAATGATTGTCAACAGCCTTTCATCAATATATAATAGCTCTAGGCCTAAATTCCAGGATATGTCTTCCACATGCACTGCTTTTCTGTTTGTTCTTTATAAACATAACTGTCTTTTTGTTTAAATCCTTATCATCATAGGCCTCTCTCTTGAGAGGACACCTTCCAGTCTTCCCTCAAGCATCATATCAACTACTTTCCAATGTCCGCTACTTGAAAGCAAGCAATTCCATTTTTATCCTAAACTACCAAAAGCAGGTTTCTTTCATCGTGTGATATGCTTAAAACCGTGTCATTTGTATTTGTGTTAGTTTATTTACCTCTCATCATACGTCCACAACATGTGAAGTGCACGTGCCTCAGAATCTGGAGAGTAATGTCATTGACATCAACAGCCAGGACTCCCACTAAAACGGGTTCTGTTGATGGTCTGGAAGGCAAATAGTATTCTCTTGAACAGCTTCCATTATCACTTAATGGCATCAGGGCCATAGAGCATTATCACTAGCATCGGTTTAAGATAATCTGAATTGCAGTATGCATTTATTTGAGTCTTTGACTGTTTTCATGACTTTAGTAAGCTATGTGTTGAATTTCTCTCCGTTCAGTTGCAATCTACTAATTTAAAGCATGATATCTTTTCAACAACTATTTGAAACGTTGTGCTATGATAAACAGTAAGATTGTGCAGTAAATTTCTGTGGTGATAGGCTGTAGAATTTTGCAGCTTACATAGTAAAGTTGTGTGGTGATAAGCAATAAAATTGTGCATTGATACACAGTTGAATTGTGAGGAGATAGAGAGTAAATATATGTAGTGATAAACAGTAATACTGTCCAGTTTAAAACAGGAAAATTGTGTAGCTTAGCTAGGAAAATTGTTTGGTGATAAGTAGCAAAATTGCTTAATGATACGCGGTAAAATTGTGAGGAGATGGAGAGTAATAGTATGGAGTGATAACAGTAATACTGTGCAGTTTTATACAGTAAAATTGTGTACCTCGATAACGGCAAAACTGTGCTGTCATGAGCGACAAAATTATCAGTAATAAATAGTAGAAGTGTGCAGTGACAACAGCAGATAAAAAAGCAATTCTTAATTCTGGATACAAAAGCATGGCAAGGCGAATACTTACTCATGACGAATGTAGCTAGCATAATTCCCGAAACGTGACCTGCTTCTGTTATAAAACTTTGCGCTTGTTGTGAATTACTTAGAAATTTTCTCCGTTGATTTACCGAAATTGCAAATAAGACTTTGAATTAAATGATTTGGCATAGATGGCAAAAGATCTTTTCTTAGAAAAATTGAAATAAAGTTGGATGAGAGGCAGGTAGCAAACATGAACTATAAAAGCAGAAGAGTCAACTAAGGTAGAAAAGAAAGGAGATTATTTCAATAAGAAATGATGAGACATTGATAATGAGATACATTGATGACGAAAAAGAGGAGAATGGAAGTTACAAGATTGAACATTATTGAGACATTAGTGCAAATGTGACAAATGATATTTGATATTGACGGTTTCTCGAGGTGTTCCCAAGGTCATTAACCAAATATCAACTTATGAAGATAGCAAATTTTTGGAAAAACGCAAGTGCTTTTTGAAAGTTATTGAAAGGCAAACGCTTTTTGTTGATTTTCTATTCCTATAGTCTGTATGTGCAGTACACTAAGCTGTGATTCTGTAGAAAGTCTTGTGCAGGGTAAAAAGGTAATGGAGACCCTATCTACCGTTGCCACATTTCTTCAAATCGAGTTTGTTGGGGAAAACTGTGGGGGTTTCATTGCCCTTCATTTATCTATTTGGCCAATAATTAATCTCTAGATCTGGAGTTGGCACTTGCAATAGCAATGCCAGCAATAAATGATAAGGTGGATGAATGATAAACGTATTGAGTAACAATGAATGATTGTTCACTTTAGCTGGTATTTTCCCCACATATTCCTAAACTCAGCTATCGTCTATATCTCTATTGTTAGCTTTCTTCGTACATTCCCTTTTAATAAGAACAGACAATTTTTGCTAGGCTTGAAGCTCTTAATGTTTTTCTGATATTAGACTCAAGTGTTTTTAAGATTGATTTATTTCAAGAATGACTGTTCCGTAGTTTTAAGAAGCTATATGTACAGTATTTTGCTAAAAATTCCATGGGACACTTACAAAAACTGATTAAAAAACACTTTCCTCTACATATTGTCATCGTTGCTACATACACACCACTCCTGCCTCCTAGAACAATGTTGGTTCGTTTGTGGGACATCTGAAATTGGTGTGCACATAAAAGTTTCCCATTGTCGAATGTATATCTCACAAAAATCAACATTGTTTTAGGGGAGGAGGAGGATGGAAGTACATTGCTGAATACAAAAAGTGAAAGATATACCAGGATTTCTGGCGACTATTGCAGTTTCGGTTTCTGAGATATTCGGTTTAGCTACTTTTCAAATAATGCAAAGAATGCTTATGTTTATTAGCAATTGCATTAGAATTTGTCTGCCTATAGATTGTGGGTAGTTGAGCGCTAGTACATAACATTATGAATAACAAACTCATCTTTTTGTTGCTTTTGTACTTTCTCATCTGAGACTTTTCAGAGTTCTAGCAGTGTTATATTATTTTTGGCAAATCGAACCTCAGGGCTCATATCTAGCGTGTTCCTATAAAAATGAGTGCACATTGTCATTGCCATATATCCCTATCTCTATCGTGATTTGCCGAGAATGGATTGCTTAATATTGTTCCTTTGCTTAAATACTTGAGCTGCTGTACACTTTGCGTGTGATCTGAACGCTCATTGCTCGAAATGTTTAGCTTATAGCAAGTCATGCAGAGTAACCGATGATACCGTTATTAATGTTGCTTCAGAGAGCAGGTATCGGTTGAGATAACACTTGGTCATTAAAATAGGATGTTATAGAGCCGTATGCTTTCTCACTATCTATCTTCTCAATTATTGATAGTTCTACAAACAGATAGTATGCTTTTAGCTTAAAAGTCATTATATCTCTTGCGGTTTCCTTGACAATTAGCTATCCTCTGTTTCATCAGTCGCTCAAACCCCGTTACATCTACGCTTGTAAAACTTGGCTTATACCTCGTATCATAGCATTGATTCAAATGTATCAATTGACAGAAATTTGATTTTCCCTGACATTACACCATCGTAAGAGCTAGGAAGTTTTGTGACAGATTACCTGTACTGCAATAAGTGAACACATACCGAAATTGCATGAATGGGTTGCTCTTTGCAATTTGTTTTTGTCATCTTTCCTTGTTAGTAGGTTTACTGATAGTAACCCAGACCTTCCAAATGTCCTTGATAGGACTGATTCATAGCGAGAATAATCGGCCTCCTATGGAGGAGTGTGTGTGGTCTTACTAAGAAAACGTTGAAATGCTTATATTCAAGAATGGCTAAAGTTGCATTTCATGGCATATCTGTTTTTGAGTTACATAGTCAACTAACGATCTAAGTATGCCTTGTTTCAAAACTTTTTTCCAGTGTTTTCAAATAACTTCTAGTGACCACTAATAGCATCAATCTATATAATTTGATAAGTCATCTTTTTATATACGCGCATGCACTTTCTTTCCATGCGTGCGAGAGTAAGCATGCATCAAATTGCTTGTGTCTAGCTTAACCGAAATCTTATTGAGCATAGGAAAATTTGTATTCACAAAGAACGTCAAAATTGATCTATATCCATTGGCTTCTCTTTTGTAGGGCCTAATAATAGTGTAGATCTTGCTCAATTTATGCAGTTATCAATCAAAGCTGTAGATTTGTAATTGCGGAAAGGGTAGATTTATGAATAGGACATATCTACTTATTGAAAATAATATTTTGATGTCGGTCATGGAAATTAGCATATGTGCTAATTATATGGATTAATTATTGATACGATGACATTAAGCTTTACTATTATGCTTTTCAGATAATAGTTTTTAGCTCCTTCCACGCCCCTTGAACAATTTCAAGCGAAGACCAGAGCTTTTACTTTTTTATAAGATTGGTGATTCTTAGATATGTTTTATTTCGGCTTTCCTCAACGCTGGATTTGATTTTTTTGTATCTAATTCATTCAAAGCAATATCCCTTCAATATAGTAATAGATGTCTGCTACAACATAAGCAATTTAATCCAAAAACTAAGACAATATATAGACCGCTGTTCTCTCAAGGAGTTGTTCTCTTGGGGAGTTTGAATTAATTTTCATGGCTCATCAAATGCCTTTTCAGATGTCTTTTGAATATGCTAGCGAAGAAAGTTCTCTTATGTTTATAGGAATGTCATTCCAGGCCTTAATACCCGAGTACTGAAATCTATTCTTGGAAAATTCGAGTTTTAGCATTAGAATATGGAAGTCTCTATCGTTCAGTGTATTATAATTCGAAAATGAAGCTCTGTATTGGAACATATTCCATGGGTTCTCAGTGTAAAGCCTGCTCACAATCCTATAAGCCGTAACACATAGATCATAACAAATAAGATTTTCTACACTTAGCTAGTTTTTTGCAATGGGTCCTTAAATCTAGCACGCTCGATAATTGAAAATGCCCTATTTTGTAAATTTTGAAGTGCATTAAGTTGAGATATGGAGGTGATTTCCCACACTACGTTTACGTAGCGAAGATGACTCTCAAACGGTCAATGGGTGCGTGATATGTATCACATAACTTTGATAGGAGAAGGACATCTTTAAAGTGTCTTCAACGATACTATCTTTGAAGTGTAATGGGGCTCTGGTCTTAAAAGTCACTGGACCTCAGGTGTATTGAAGAAATTAGATTATTGCCTTGTCTGCAGATGTCTATTGGATAAATGACTATGTTTAGCAGTATTCTTTTTCTATGCACTTTCTTGATACAATACAACACTAGTAATACAAGAACAAAACGATACCACTGGGTGCAATATCAATGTCATACCCAGTGGCCATTACATAAAAGGCGCAATTCACACTAAGAGCGAATTTGCGAAATCACTATACAATTTGATAAACGTAGTGGCTTCATACCAGAGCGGCCACTTCAAAACGTTTTACCATTTAGTATTTCACAAGCCGTTCAAAATTTTGCTATGGAGCCCTTAGCTTTAAGAACATTAGATGGTCCTGGGGCACTGGCCCAGTTAGCCCATTGGTAAATGTAACACTAGCTTTGCTTCATTGACCCTTGCATATTCTAAAACCTTAACATTTCCATCGTTTTGTAGTTGCTACTCATGACCCCAAATGGTTTTTATAGATTGTTCTTCACTACTGCTTTGAATGCTACGCTAAATGCTACATGTCATCTCATAAAATGGGTTTTTGTAGTTTCATACATTCCCTGATTTTCCCCACTGAAAAAGCCGTAAGAATGCTAAGAAATGGTATGAGTTTTGGTTTAGAAAGTCTGTCTAATTTGTCTGCACAATCTCGAGCGCATGAAAGAAAATCTACTGTCAAGGCTTGTGCAGGTCATTCGTGGAATCATGACTCTGTTAATGATATCAATATTTAGACACCTTTAGAATTAATTTGCGCAGAGTTTTATGAACTCGTCTTTCATTCAAATAGCGGCATTACTATATTGTTAATTGTTAAACAACAACATATCTTTAATGAACTCTACTTGAATACATGTTAGTTTTATCTCTTATGTACAAATTTTCACTTCTGTCTGTATGTCAACATACTTCCGTGCTCACGCGGTTTGACTCACTTTCAATCTCTTAAATCCTATTAAACAATAACATTAAAAATACATAGGCATGTGGCCTAATTGTCTTTTCAGCAGATTATTTTCTTTTCAATCAAAACAAATAATCCTGTATTGCATATATATGATGAACTCAACCTCTTGATCACAGAGAGATAATCTTGCAGATTGTGCGTTTGAAGAAATATCAAAATATTCAATTCAAAAAGAGCAGTATGATCTTTTGAAGCTGGATTTGGACTAAAATTAGCCGTTAAAGAGGAAGATTTTAGCCTGGAAGTAGAATATTTGAATGATCTATTCCAAGAAATATTAGAAGAAATAAAGTCAAAGCAGGTACTGTTGTAGGTATATAGCTATCTAAGTAATCTGAGCAGCCCCGGATATCATTGTATGTTTATTACTGATGAAGAGATTTATTGTAAACTCTACATTCAAGAAAAGTATTTGCTTTTGATGTAGTCTCTTTTATATATCATCATTAGGTTCCATCGAGCCGCATGCGATTCCTGGTGATTCCCATAATCATTTTTCTCCAGAGATCCCGATCTTTGGCTGTGTCCTATATTTGTATGATTTTCATTCCAGCTGCTTCTGCTATACTATACGTCCATCTGATGTGAGGTCTGCCTCTTCTTCCAGTACCCTCTATGTTATCTAACATTAGTCAATTTTCCATAGAAGGTGGCTTTCGGAACACGTGTCCTACATAGCTGAGCTTTGGTTTTGTAATCACGACTTCTAGATTATACTCCGGCTGATCCTTTCAGTAATTCTAACTCTTCAAGTAAACAATGGTGAATAGGTGCTAATTGGCCAATCATTGTGTCAAATAGACGCATTATTCGTCACATCACGTGTATCCGCATATACTCTGACGAGTGTCGGACGAAAAAGCGCTTTCGGTATGGTAAAAGAATGTTCCAGCTTTTTCGTGCTATAGTATAATTCCAACATTCGTGAGCTTTTTTGTCCATGGATTTTCACGATTGTTCTCCATCACCAAAGCTCGAGGTCATCGATTTACTTTCTAGCGGCGTTTAGCACAGTCCAGGCCTCTGCTCCATAAAAAACAACAGGAAGCATAAAAGCTTTTACAAGTATTTTCCTAGTTCCTAATGAGACATCATTGCTTTTCTAGATTTTATCCAACCTTCTTATTGCAATACCATTTTAGAGACATGTGTGAGCATAATGTACCATTTAGCAAGACAAAACGTTTCTCGAATACATACTTTACAGAAGTTCTCCATTAATGGAACTTGCTTTATGAAAATATTTGGAATTCTGAAACACTGGCTGAGTTCAAATGTAAGTCGCCCTCCTCTATAAGACCTGTTACAGTCTCCTTCTTTGAATTATTCGATATCTGTGGTGCTAAAAGATTGACTATGCTTCGTCTTGAATTTAGTACATTGAACGAGCATAAATTAAAACAAGATTTTCAGTGTATCAGTCCAATGTGTGCTTGTAACACATGAGTTGAAGATAATGCGCACTTCTTTCGGCATTTTCCCTTGTTTGATACTATGCGTAATGATCTCCTTGGCCGGCTCTTGTATCTTTCAGAATTGGATTACAGTAATATCGACCAACAAGCCTTATTATACTTACTTTCCTACGGCAGCCCAACATTTAACAAAAAAAAATTTCTCTTTCCATATAGGGTTCTAGTCTCTTCTGAATGGCCTTTAGTAAGATTTTGCTTGTTTGAAACCTAAGGGCGCTTGTATGATTATTTTCACAAAGTCTTGTATCACTTTCTTCGGTAAAATGGCATACACGGATCTATTGCATTCTTCTGGCCAACGTTTAGTTCCCGGATCTTATTATGCAAGTAACGTATAGCATTAATAGCTACATCACAACCAGCTTTGATAAGTTGTATTTATATGTTGTCTTCCCCTGGCAATTTTCTATTTCCCAGGTTATCAATAGCCCACCAACTTTCATTTCCTAGAATTTCCTGTTCACGACCATACCCTTTATGTTGGACGAATTCATATATGACATTTCATATCATATATATATATATATATATATATATATATATATATATATATATATATATATATATATATATATATATATATATATATATATATATATATATATATATATATATATATATATATATATATATATTTATATATATATAGAATTCAAGAAATAAAATTACTCCATTTCACACGTTTCCGCACAAGCCTTCACCAGTAATATCATGCCAGCCACATTTTGCGCATTTATAACCATAATACAAAGGAGCAATATATTATCATGTTAAAACAAAACCGTACTCTACACAATACAACAGGACTACAATGAATAACACCTAAAATTGAAAAGAGAGGAAATGAGAGTTCGCACAGAAGATAGGGGTGTTAAAGAGGATGATGCTGTCCCTCCCACCGCAGTTAGGAGAATACCATGCAAAACAAAGTTTAGTAAGAAATGCAATAGAAAGAAAGCCAAACACAAACTTAAATAGATTATATAGAGCGCAAAGACACCTAATACGAAGAAAGGCTGGATAAATAAAATGTAGAGCAACCTAAATAACTGGAATAAAAACAAAGTACATAGTAGAGAGAGAAAGACGGAGAGTATGTAAATAAAAACAAGCCTATAAACTAAAATAAATAATAATACTATGTGCCTACTTCCCTAACATTAAGGCCCTGGGGTGTGAAAGTGTCTAGCTTATGTTGCCAGAAACTCTCACGTATCCTATATATATACGTACTCTCACGTATATATAAATATACATATATAATATATATATATATATTTATATATATATATGTATATATTTATATATATATATTTAAATAATATATATATATATATATATATATATATATATATATATATATATATATATATATATATATATATATATATATATATATATATATATATATATATATATATATTATCGTCATAGTTGTAGCCCACTCATGACTTAATATTTACCTATGTCAGCCTTAGCCGAATGAGGAGAATTTATATATATATATATATATATATATATATATATACACTCTCCCCTACGAATAGTGTGGAAAAGATTGGGAGGCTATTATTGTAGAGCAACTGTCAATCGAAAGTTTTGATTCATATTATATGTGTGATGTGAGAGCTTCTGTGATGATTGAAATGCGCGAAGATAGGAGCCAAACGTGTATTTGCCCTTGCAGGTGTATGAGCAGGCAAGCAGCCCTATCGGAAGGCAGGCATATCAGCAGGCAGGCAAGCTAGCAGGCGAGCAGGGTTATTGGCAGGAGTAGTAACAGGCCTATTGGCTGGTGAGCTCCCAAACAACCCGCCTCTGTTTTGAATGTACGAGTGGATTCCAAATTGGAACTCTCAATTAAGCTAATGGGAGTGAATTTATGAGAGTTTTGCAAATGGTCATGTTTCGATCTCGGTTTACTCAAATATCCCTCATTATTATGTAGATTAATGTCACCAAGAGCTTTAGGAAACAAGTCAAAGCGGGGACCATAACTGTGCTTAAATTATGACTATTTGACTTTGCACGTTACTGTCCGTATTCACATATAGCTTTTCTTCGCGTGGTTGGTTGATGGTTGATTTTGTTTGCTTTACCACTATATTCAAAATAGGACTATTTGCAATGCGGACGATTAGTTATACATAACAGTTAACTTCTACTGGCAATATTTGCTATCCTATTGACATGACAAAGATAATAGTGTGGTCAATTAACCGTTAAGCATGATAACCTTCCTAGTTGAGATGGTATAAGTATTATAACTGTATACCCACTTCCACTCTTTGTGTGCGCAAGCTATTGCTAAAGACAACGTTTAATATATTACGTTCTGCGTTAACTTCACAGGTGCAAACATTGAAGCATAGATATAGCAGGAGAGTTCCAACTTGAACACGTCATGAACGTAATGGAAGAGGTTAGTAGTTGGAAGTTTCAAATGCAAGGTGTTCTCATTGCACGGTTAATCTAATTGCTATTGGCAGGCGGCAGACGAACTTTAAGTTGAAAAACGAAAGGTCTTCATCGTTGTCTGATACCCGATAGTTTATTCATAGAGTGACAGTCAAAGTTACCAATTTTAAATGACCTGTTTTGTGCGGTGGAAAGAGCTCAGGTATGGGCCTGTTCATATGAGGCCGCTTACCGAGCCAGCTCACTTAGAAAAATCCAGCTCAATCATAATTTTCCATACAAAATGCTTTCTCTGTTCATATGAAAAAGTGGACTGAAACTCTTTCATTTGAACAGAATCTGAAATTCGTCTCACTAAGTGAGCTGACTAAGTAAGAGGGCTCATACATATTTTCGCATAAAAAATAACCGATACCAGGGTATTAAATCGCCAGAATGAATATGACAGGAAATACTACTTTCTTGTATTCCAACTGCTTATTCTGCTGGCACTATTTTCTGATAAAATTCAATTTTTCCTGTCATCGATTACAGTAAATGGAATAGTTTAGTTTTTAAAGTGAGATACTTTTTACAATGCATTGATGATGACAAATTGTCAGATTGAAGAATTTGAATGCCATACCAGTCTTAATTTCTTATAAAACCTGTTCAACATTCCTAGTTTCTTAGCAAAATAATGGATGGGAAGAAACTCCCAAACTAGTACTTTACTTAGGGGTCATTCAAAATGTACGTAACGGACAAAAATTGTCATGTTGACCCCCACTTCCCTTGTAACGGCTTGTCACACTGAAGGTGATGCCACCTCATTACATCTTTGGAGAAATAAATTCTTAAAAGTTTTTCACTTATTTAGTTAAATGGCTATGTGGGACTTGCCAGCTCAAAGAATCATTGATTATCTGAAGGAGTCAGTCCTCAATCGTCTCTCACGTATGGAGCCAACATCTCCATTGAACGTGGTGTTTCAATTTTACGGCGATCGCAAAAGATATTTACAAGGTCATATGCATTAACATCACCGTCATAGATCTAAGTCCGCTATATCTCTTACACAGCCATTTCCCATAATAATTTGCGTTGTCATTATGCTGTAATTCGCACATTTAAAGCGACAAGTGGAAATATTGCACCTATGTCTTGGCATTACTGAACAAAGGGTAGCCTGACAGCCTAATAATTTCACACGAACTTGTCACAAAAATGATGCATACCAACCCACCCCTCACTGTTACATATGAATGACCCCCTTATACGCCACTGACAAATTTTAAAATAATATTAATGATAATGCCTACTGATGATATTTTAACTGTGCTAAGCTAATTCAAAATCTCTTATTCAAAAATCCTCAAGTATGAAATTGTAGAGAAACTATGAAAATTTAGAGTCTGTAATCAAAGTGATGAATTTTAGGGTAGGCTTTTGATCATCATTTTGAAGTTACATGTGTTTCAATGTATATCCTTAAACCCTAGTTTTGGCAGGTTGACTTTACAGAATTATCCAGTCCTAGGGAGATTTTTGTTAGATTTTTAGATTCTCTTAGTCTAGGTATGATGATCTTCGCAGCTACACTGTAACCATGGCCGGACGATGTGGTTATGAGCTAGCATGTTATTTTTTATGTTACCTCACTTTTGTCAACGCCTAGCAACAATGTTATGAAAAATTTTGCCACAATGCTAGTAGCAAAAGGAAAGTCTTTCAACTTTGTGTCTAGTATTACCTATCTGTTTGTATTCTCTTGGAGAGCTTTTATCACTATTCATTGATATTCTTTGGGTGGTCAACGGAGTGGCATTTATTGACGCACTAGTTAAACTGGGTTGTTACGCACGCTTGGAAATTTCAATTGCAAAGTATTTATGTAATTCAGGGCTTATTCATTTGGATACATTTGCATCATCAATGAGAGACCTGCGTCATTGTCATAGGACAAAGTTTATTGCCTCAATTGAGAAGAATGGATTTAGATGGAAATCACGAGTGTTAGTTTGTACTTATTCTGGATGTCAGGAATACATCAAAACCACACATTTCTTAAGAGATTGATACTTTGATAAAAGGAACTATGCTTTGCAATTTAGAAATACAGCAACTTTGACTTTATCTATGTATACCCCAGCACAGAATTGACATTTGGCTTTGTTCACGGCCAGATATGAGACATTTGGCAGTTTTAGGATGCTCACGAGAAGTGTCTCTTGAAGGTCAAACATTTTGACAGGATTTTGGCCGCACGCGGTTATTTGGCAATTTAAAGCAACAACAAAGGAGAACTGGGTGAAATGTTCTATGACATATTAGGAACTAAATCGGCGACAGCCAAAAAGCTGAAGACAAACTGATTTTAAGTTCATCCTCAGAAAGAGTCTTAGTAAAGCATGAAAATCTGCATCACCATCCCATCCTGGCCATCATCATCATAATCATTATCATAATCATCATCATTATCATTATCATCATCTTCATCATCATCATCATCATCATCATCATCATCATCATCATCATCATCATCATCATCATCATCATCATCATCATCATCATCTTCTTCTTCTTCTTCTTCTCCTTCATTCTTTACATAATGTCGTAAACAGCTCTATTATTCAAGAAGAGGTGACACAATTTCGACAGCATTTCCCTCTGAAATGGGTTCTTTATGTCCTTATGCTTGAAAGGAAAACTAAGTTATGGTCAGAAGCAGATACCAACGAGGAATGTTATTATTCATGCTATGAGCTCATGTCCAGTTATATGCCGGTGAATAGTGAGATTGAACCAATTCAACTACAAGCCCCCTATAATAGTGCTGCTTCTGTCTTAGACATTTATCATAATTCTGTTCTCATGTTGCTTATAAATATGTACCTTTGGCTTTAGCTGGCTGCCAAATTTATTTCATCAAAATGGCATCATTTGCCAATCTAAGCAAGTAATACTCATTCCTTCTTTCCCTTTCATCATAGATTAATCTGCTGATAACCATGTACTTGCTTGGGTTTCCATCGTCTTCCATTCATCTTTGTTCCGATTTATCTGTTCTCCAATTTTAGGAAAAAGTTTAAACTATGTAATTGTTTGCTGAAACCGCATTACGCAGATATTTCTTTATGGCCTGTGGTTTGCAAGAGAGGACAATGATCAGCTCTTCATAATAAATAGCGTTGCTATATGGTTACGACTGCTCTTTTCCCTTGTTATTAGAACAGCACAAATTGGATGGAGACTAACACACTTTCATCACTGGAAATATTCTACAAGACACAAGCGGACATGACTCATGTAAGTAACAAAGACACATAACATACCGTTTATATTTCACGTCCCTTTAAAGATTTTTTAAGTTAAGGACAATGTAAGCTTTTAGTTGTTATTTTTCTGTATGTTTTGCTTGAATTTGTTTGGACGTTCTTTGCAAATCGTAGATAGATTCATTGACACTTTTTCCTAAAATTTACGTGTGAGTATTACTGTATTTGCATGATATGGCTATATCGCTATATCGTGTCTTGCTATCTTTCCAATAAATGTGCTGCATTGAATGTTTTGCGGTGATACCCTTCCTCGCAAACTCAAAAATCATGGATTTGTCCATACCATTGTCCTTATAGTTGGTGACGTTTGCTTGTAGTCAGTGAAAAATGGAGAGCTGTTGTGGACAACTACTTATATTGTTAGTATACTCAACTGTTCACACCCAAAGTCTTTATCAAATAAGAGTTGGGTTTGCTCCTGATAGGAAAGTATGGAAAATATATTTGAAAACAATCTGCAGTGAAACCAGGTTTATATTATCAGTTGTTGAAGGGCATCGGGAGAGAAGTTATGCTTGGTGTTTAGGTTTGTTGAGAGATCAGTGGGCTGGTCATTTAATGCTCAACCCGCATCAAAACATACTTAAACCCATTTGGGCCATACATTGATTCTTCTATGCTCATGTTCATCAACTGCTGAGCATATTGCCATTCAACGAAGCAGCACCATTCGTCTTTCAGTTGATTTACTTTGTCCCTATTGTGTGAAGCTTCATCCTTGTTGTTCAACGTCATTCATTCTTAGTGTGGTAATAACCATATTGCTCAAACCCAGAAAGCCGCTATTGCACAAAACTGCTTTGTGGTGTGCTCCTATTAGGGATAATTGTCCACTTGAAATATTCAGATATCTCTTTGGTCAACTTGAAGCTACTATCTCATTCATCGAGAAAACTACAGTAAGCGGTTTCGTTTAAATTGTTTTTATTCAATATACAACTTGCAAATAGAAGCATACACGTTGCTTGCTACACAACTCCACAGCCAGGCCAGTGCTTCAGGGGTTGCAAAATTATGCTGGAGAAATCGCGTGGTACAGAATCAGAGAACTTATTTCGTACTTTATATTACCACAATAAAATAGATAATGTGTATGCAGGAAAAGAATGAATTTTCTCGCAAGTTGCGAAGGTCAAAGTTGAGATCAACCATAATTTCTGGAAATTTCTCCTTAGCTACAAATATAAAGCAACAATACGACAAGGAGACTTCCTAGGGTGGCAAAAGCTAACATCCTGTTGCCCAGGGATGCCATTTGCCACCCAATGCCACCCCATGTCACCCCATGGCCACGAGCCTGTTACTACACTATGTACAATATACATGATTACACACCAAGAAGGATACTACGGAGTGCAAGAAGCTGCAACACCTCCACAGCCATTAACATAAAAAACTCGACATAAGAAATAAAAACATAGCTACAGAAACGACATATAAATACACATAAATGATTTTTATTAGTAGGTACTGAGGTTCCTTTCATATTGCATACTTTCAGCTTCCAATTAAACGGAGGATCGGAAATAATTTTAAAACTTAATAAACGGGGGGAGGGGGGTTAGTTTCTTTTGTTGTTTCTGAATGAATAGCATATATTATTAGCGCCATAATGGATTTTGGTGGGGGCACGCATCACCCGTATCACATATAACGTATGGAAACAATTTCCAGACAGCTCTGACTTGTGGCCGTTAGTCTGGCAAAGAGCTCTTGTGACAAATACGTGAGGTAGGTTTTCGTTAACCAAAAGTCCAGAGGTGTCTACTCATGAAAAATCCCTCTTATACAAGCATAATGTAGATAAGAGAAATGCGATGTGACGCATTGGAACTTTGCACAGTAAAAGAACTTTGTTTTTAATTTTTATTGACACTCTTCACTGGCAGTTGAAAATCTGGTTATGTATATGATATGATGAAGGCATGTGAGACCTTTTAGTAGACAGTACTTCCTATATTTTTTTCGACATCTCAGAGTTATTGATAGATAAACCACCTCTGCTAGCGTGAAATGAGTTTTGATGGTAGTGTACTATGAGAGAATCACTGTCAATTTAGCTGTACATTTCTCAGAGTCCAAATGAATAGAGCAATTTTGGCCTACTCTTCTGGAAATCTAGTAAAAATTATGTTCAAGAATTATTCTATATCGTGGCTAATGACTGATTTCAGATTGGTAGTAGAGAATTTGAGTGCAATATTTGAAATATTTATACTGGGGATCATGAATTAATTCATAATTGCAGAGCAGTATTGACTTAAATATAAGCGCACACTCATGTCTCTTCTATCTCTTGTGCCATTGCATAATTGTGGTTAATATGTTTGCATATAATTCTTCTGTTATCTTTTGGAAAAAATGGCATTTCATCAGTGTATAGTCTATGGTTTGGAACAGTTATTTGCCTTTCGAAAGAAAACACAGCTTTTGTTTAGATTGTGACATTTGAATTTATATAGTCTATGTTTTCCAACGAACCACAATTGAATTACTTCACTATTTGTGTTCGCCGTGTTTATGATCGTAGCACTATTTCCAGAACTGATCATATGCCTGCTTTGATTAATGCACAGATTGCACACAACGTAGCAGATTTGTTGCTTTACTGGTGTTTTATGTTCATACTAATTTTGACACGTGTATGGTAGATTGGTATTAATATTATTTTAGATGTCCGAAACTACCATGCTACATAATAAGACTACAACGTTAAAGGAAATTGAATGAAATGTGGCAAAATTTGTTTTCTAGACAACAACCAAGCACGACACTGTGTTCGATCCATTTGAGGAGAACCCTGTTCCTACATGCATTGGACTCTTTGCACTGGCATTAACCATAATTGTCTTGAATTCAATTGCCATTATCGTGTTTCTGCGAAAAAAGGGCAACGTAGCGCCTTTTGATTACCCTTTGCTCAGCCTCCTTGTCGCGAACCTACTTCAAGGCACCTTAACCCTTCCTGCTTACGCCCTAAAGAAGATCAACTCATTTGGTGATTCTGAGAAGGCGATCATCTGTGACGTATACCGGTTTTCATTTTTCGTTTGTGCTCATGCCTCGATCATGAGTCTTTTAGTGAGCAATGTTGATAGACTCCTAGCACTTTTGTACTCTTTACGGTACTGGGAAATCGTCACAAAAACCAGAATATCTGCAGTTGTTGCGTTTTCATGGCTATTTGTTATATGCTTCGACATAGTGCCTTTGTTCACAGCTGCAGGGGAAAAGCTCTGTCACTATACACCAACGAAGCAATGGAGTATTTCAATGCACATCGTGATGAACATCATTCCACTGCCACTGCTATTGGCTGGTTATATCGTAACCATTCGAATTGCATATAAACACGCGCGGAAAAATGATCCCTTCAAGTCCAGGAATCTGAGCCGCAGAGACAAAGTGAGGATTATCTGCGGGATTCGAGCCACAAAAAAAGTTATGATGATTATTGGAAGTTATTTCATTTGTGTTGGGCCAGCATGTGTATACTATTTGCTTCAGTGGCTTTGTCTCTCCTGCTTCACACGAGATTACGACATGAATCGTAAGCAGTACACACAATTTTTCCTTAAAGTTCTTGTGAATATTTATGCGGTCGTTTCTGCGATTATATTTTACTGGAACAGCAAAGATTTCCGCAGAAAAGCTCGAGAGATTTTGAGCAGACGGGAGAAATCATCGACTCTCTTGGATAACTTGAATAACACTGAGAAGAAAAGCGCGAAGAATGAGGGAAGCTGGGAAAAAGATTCAGACTGTTCCTCATTTGTATCTCTGAAGCTGAAGGAATCTGGATCACACTGTTTGGATGAATATGACGTGAATGAGAAGCACGGAGCAAAAAGAACACTTGTTAAAACAGATCTTCTGCGAGGTACTTTGCCAAAGTAACTTGGCAACTAAAGATTTGACAATGTTTTATTGTCAAATGTATTGATGTTATTAAATAACTGCTCCTATATCACCAAAAAGTGATTTCCTTATAAAGTATTTGTTGAAAACTCCTATTCCCGTGAATTTCAAATGTTGAACAACTGGAGATTTTCAAGGTTGTAGAAGTGAATGTTGAATCATTTCATCATGCTATCGATACTTCAGTTCAATTTATTACCTTTTAATCTGCTTTTGTACTATTTCGTAAGAGAGGCATTTGCTCCTTTCCCTGATTTTCCTTAGTATGATTTAAAACATTGAACATATCTCAACTCGCTGCTGGATTCTGCAGTCTTCTAACCTGACTACTGGTGCTCAAAGGTCTTGCTGTGATAATGATTTTCACGTTTGTGTTGCAGGTTTTTGAAGTGAAGAAAGAATTGCCGACATAGTATAATTAAAACTTAACTTTTCTTTTACTACCTTTCCTTCGTTTGCAAGCAAATAGGTTTCTACATCCCATATTGATCCGTCAATCTTTGATGGAGTTTTGTGGGCTTATTTACAAGCCAGTCAACATCAAACAACCGAAAACATCCTATTAGATTCTTAGTTAAAAGAAGATACTTGTGAAAATTTCCCTTGTCGACGTTGTTGTCTCTTTCGCACAATATTTCAAAACGTCATGTGAACAAATGCAGCAAAGTTGAGGCTGATGTTTGGAGCACTGATAAAGAAGATTTACGGTGCCAACCTACACAAGTGAAGATAAGGCCTCGACAGCACTGGAAAGCTATGAATTCGATTCTCCTGCACATATTCAAATGCATGGAAGTAGCGATTTCTCGGAAAATTGGCCGTTAATGAGCTGTGTTCTTGGAGAGCTCCGGACCTGTTCTATTCCTATGCTCCTTGCCACTTCAGTCAATCCTTGAGGACAGCAATTTTGCTGCCGATGTTGAAGTATCTCAGAACAAGTGACATACTGCCCAATAACTTCTTCCTAAAGCAATAGATCATGGTTCAAGGAAGGTTTTCAAATGGAGTTGGCCTTTGTTACTTTTAGACGGTTTAGGCTTTGAAGCTCTGAAGCCTTCGCATGTGTGCATAGTTCAACTCCTCTACCCGATCAAATGAAGCCCCTTTTCTCCACAGCCTGTCGTTTGTTAAAAACAGTTTCTTAAGTGCTTCGTATTGTAGGAGAAGTGTTTGAAGTCTTTCAGGACATATTGCCTTCACAAAAGTGAGGGTTTTTGCATTTATATGTTAAACTTTGATCAATGTTCATACATTTAGGAAGCGGCCCAATATTGAAGAAATTTGCGAGCAGTTAGGTATGTTTTCGAAATACTTCATATAGCCATGATTTACGGAAATCTATCAGTGCATTACATACATTGAGCAGCAAAGATTGTGAAATCGTACTTGTGCAATATTCTTGAGCTGCATTATTCACAATTATTTTAATTCTGGAGCCTTTTTACTTTTCACGTCACATTGCTTCTCCATAAACTTGAACTATTTCTCAACCTAACTGGATCTTTGTTCGTCGGAATGAATTGGTTTCAGCATTTCTGGATAACCAACGTATATATCTTAGATTGATTGGGTACAGCAAGATTGGAAATTCAGATTTACTCGGGCTGGACGTAAGTTTATCCTCCTTCAACCATTCTAACAGATTGCAAAGCTGTTGCAGTGTCTTGTACTAGTTTCCCCAGGCCATTCCAAGCCACCGTCCTATCTGTGGCTGAAGTCCTTTAGTCTCCAGGATGACATTGCTGTGCACCTATCTGTGGACTCTAGAATGGCTTTGCAGATTCTGCTATATTAGTGGTACATTGAAAATAATTGGTAGTCCAGGAGGATACATAAAGTTTTTCCAAACATGTTAAGTGGTGTGTAGCTCTGGATTCACCGGACAGCTTGTCTTTAGCTTGAATACAGACAGTTCACGAAGAAGAATTTTTCCAGGACTTAGATAGCATATAAATTAATCTTCAGCTTTGTATGTTGTTTCTTCATAACATTAAGCATTGTCAGTACATGGCATTTACGCGTTGCTCAAAGGTATACTACAGTTGAGAAAAGAAGGTTAAAAGAGGCAGTAAGAGGGACAATTCTTGTGTGCTTTCTGAGAGTAGTGCATGACTGTCTATTAATTACGACCGATGTTTAATGTCTTTTCAAAAAGGGCATGATTGCATATTGCACTCATGTTTACTCCGCGAAACCGAAAAATTATTCACTGTATTTATTGGTCTAATATCATTGGAGCTGTCGATATTGTGTAAATAGACCTACATTTATCAACATGCTTTTTCGTCCCCTTTCCGCATGAATTGATTGAAATGTTCAAAAATGCAAGGTGGTACTAATGTCAAATAATACAATTTAGATCACCGCAATAAGATGAATAAATATCTTGTTTATCAAGGCCAAATACTTACCTGCTCGTTAGTAGCGTTATTGGATTCAAATAATACAATCTGCCACTTGAGCAGTGTTTTATCTTTAATACCGTTCTTACGCCTGTTAAAACATTTTACTTCATACCTTACTATGCTATTTAGCGCATGCAAGCGGCTTCTCTAAAGCTCCAGTCTCCTTCCAGACTTCCATAGAATTCCTTAGATTCGTTGTCATTTAAGGAACAAATTCTAACTTCTAGCATTAGAGTTCAGTTCTGAAAGCTGCTTAAGAGTTGCGTTAAAGTTGCTGTTTACTGAAAAGGTAAATTATAACTTCCAGCCATGTAAGAATTATGATTTGCATCAAATTTTAACTTTAAAAGTTGCCTAAGAGTTGCCTAACAATAGGTAAGCAGATGGAGAACCTTCGAGAGAACTGTCTGCCTTGGCATAACTAGCATACTGCTGACTTACTTCAGATAGAAATGCTGAAAATCGCCAACATCTCAGATGACGAAAGATGCATGAAGCATGGTTCTATAATTGTTTTTTTCGAACCACCAGGAGCGGATTCAGACTACAGAGACGTACGCTCAAGCTGCAGTCAGATTTTCCATTTGTGAAGCGGAATGCTTTGAAATGACTTACATTAATATGATTTTACATTTGAATATTTCCACAATTATTTTTCCTGTGCAATAGAAATGCAAAAACTCTTTAAACATCGAATACAGTTCGATGTCTTGAGCATAGCTCTTGCTTCTTGTTTCTGGTTGCTCCTGTCCCAAATATCAGTCTAGCTCTTCGTAGTGGCAGAATGCATCTGAGATGTTCCTTCCCGCTCCATTCCGAGCGGCAGTCAGTGTGGCGAGAGCGGCAATCTGTGTAAAACAACCAATCAGTATTAGAGTTGGCGTACGCTGAAATTTTGAGAGCGAATCAAGATGTGCGCTGACTGCCGCAAAATTAGCATAGGTAACCTTGCAGCGAAAAGGTTGACTAGAATGTAAGGGAGCCATGTTGTTGCTCCCGTGGAGGAGCAAAACAACATCATGTTCAAATCGTGACTAATATAATGGCGAATCCTCAAGTATAATTTTTCGGACAGTAAATGGCAAATCATAATGACAGGCTTCTGGCGTTCTCTCCAGTACTGCCTCTTTCTCACAGTGCTGCTCTGATAATGAGAGTCAAGGAGAGTCCTTGTTGAGGACACGTAATGTTTGTGCTATGGCATAGAAGGAGTATCAAGTAAAACCGTGGTTTGGATCATCTCCTGTGATTGATCATTGAGCGCCACTCCAGTTTCGCAATATTGAATGCTGCAATGCAGTGAATTTGGTTCCTATCAGGTAATGATCTTATGTTCATCAAGCATTTGCATTGGATTTGTTGTAGCAGTATTGGTTTGGTATAGATGAATTAAAAATGCTATCGTATCCAATTTCCACTTGTAGATGGAGGGGGAGGGGTGGAATTTGACAGGACTTTATAGTACAAAGTGCAGGAATCAATGGGAGTTGCACAGTTTGCCAAGGGTTACCAGTAGTTAGATCATATTAGAGGGTGAAGGTTGTGATGCTATGAATGATCACTACAATGATGAATATAGTTAGTAGACTTTTGGTTTCTTATTGAAGATGTACTGGGAATCAGCATTTTGAAATATTGCTGTAAGGGTATCCGAATAAAAATCTTTAAGGTGAGAAATTTCCAGATATTGTGTAGTTGGGGACACCAGTAAAACAGGAGAGTAGAGACATCAGAATGGACTGTGATCAAGTAACATTTTCTATTTAATCAAGGAATCATACACAAAGTAGTGTCTGCAAGCATGAATTTAAATACTTGTATTGATATCAGGGAATCATTTTATAATTCATGCTGTGGTGGTGCTGTGCTGTGCATGTGATGGTGCAGTAATTTGAGCATAATAATTTCAAAATAACAATTTGGCAATAATATGTCATTTCACTTTATAGCCCCAAGTAGATGACATTATATTACTTGGATAAGACATTAGCCAGAACTGAAAACTTCCCTTTGAGCAGTTTTAGAACTTCTCCGATAACTTTTTTGCTTATATCATGCATCTACTTGCATGGTTTTCAGATTATGTTTATTGCTATTGTTTTCTTTGGTTAGGATATTCCTGATATCAACTGTTTGTATAATCCATGTTCACTTGTGTTAGTGGTGATGAATCTCTTGCAATGTGCTTGAGGTACATATAAAGCAATGGGGTATTCATTGGTGCTTAGTATTATGCATCACACTATTCTCTGTCTGAGTTGAAGGCTACTGGTCCCAACTTCTGTATTTGTGTAGCTGTCTTTTTTATTCAATTGGGTCATATGATAGAGATATTGTCTCAGCAATCTTGGAAGAGGCCACATAAACTTTTAATTTACATTTGTTTGCAGTCTTCCAGTGCATTTCATCAAGAGATATAGTGTTGTTTATACTAGAAAGTGGAGGTGTTGAGAATTTAAATCATTGTGAGTGCAGGCTTAATCAGACAATTTGTTTACATGAGAATATAGGCCCAGCAAAATAGAAGATTCCTTATGCACAAACTCTAAATGATTTTCCTTTTGGTGGTAAGGTTCCAAGCATAAAGATCCCTATGTTCCCTGTCTGCCACAAAAAATGCAGAATTACATGGACAAGATAGTTGTTCCATGAAGAAACAGATAAGAAGCCCTTATTGCTTGTCCACATACTGCCTTTTCTGTATGGATTAGACCCCACTTTGGTCCTCAAAGGAGGAGGTCATCTCTTTCTCGCAGATACCTCCTATTACACAACAGTTGTCAATGATTCATTTCTATCTACAGAAAGCTCAAAGCACACCTCCCAAAGCCATAGCAGCATCTCAGTAGCCCCTTTGCAGTTTTCCTCAATAATAGCTGATCTTGACACTCATAAGTCACTGTCCTAAATTGGTCCAAGATTGTACTTTCCAATTCCATTGAGCTCCTTTAGTCATTTGTGTCAAATGTGATTGGATGTACTTCCCTGACTTTCTTAATATGCTTTATCTAGTGGAACTGTTAAACAAACAAGCAAGAAAAAGTAAGAATTGATGCTTTGTATAGTGCAAACATGACTTGGGAGATTCCCCAGACCACGCTTGGACCATGCCTAGACCACACCCAGACCATTTTTAACTGCCAATTTCTAACCTCAGAGCGTAAGTCACATTTTGGGCTAGATCTGTGCCTGAACCATTCTAGTTGCTAAGTATCCGGGCTATTTCAGACTTGTTCGTTGCTGAGCAAGTAATTGTTAGTCAAATGGCCTAAAGGAATGTCTTGAGTTAGCGCTAAGAGGGGACGGGTATCATTGAAATATGAAAAGACTGTGGTGAACAAGGATGGGTGCATTATCTTATTTTGATGCTAACAACATCGCATAGCATTTATTGATTTTATTTATTGTCTCTTCATTAGTTCAGCTCTTTCCAGTTGCTATCGGTCCCTAAAATGCATACCTTTGTCCGTCCTAGAGCATACCTACCTCCGAAGGAGGGCTGATCTAGCCAGGGACGAACCCGGGTAGGTCGATTGAACATAAAAAATCTAACACAGATTAAACCTAACCATGGACGAACCTGGATTAGTTTGTGTAGAGTAGATCGACTATCAGGAAGCATTTGGAAGGTGGAGAAGCACCAGAGTTGAAGGGCGCTTGTGCCAGACTACATTTTGACAGAATACCCAAGCGTAAACAAGACATTGAGTGTTATACTTGTCTATTCCTTGCAAACACAGAAGGAAGGAGAAGGCCCAGGCTTGATACTACAGAGTGTAAGTACATTTATTTGATTCAATATATATGAAGAGTGGTAATCTGTTATTTTGTGGCATTCACTCTTAGTTTTTTCTCCAACTATAGGACATATTTCAAAATCTTTAGGGCACTATTCAACATTTACCAAAATTTAGGGAGGCACGTTCACTCGCCCCCCCATCCCCCACAACTGTGTTCCTACGCCTCTACATAAAGGCAAGTATATTGATATAAAAATACAGTCACTGAGTTATGACAGGAAAGTTTCGAGTAATTTCTGCTTCTGCCGCTCTGCAAATTTACTTTCTCAATCTTTAGTCAAGTTTTTCGTTCCTGTGCTGCAGATCTCATCTGTTCAAAATCCTCCTTTCTGCTCAAAGTTTGTATCGGAAAAGTCTCTTTTCATTACTTTCGCTTTGTATCTTCGTTCAGTGTTGTTAACATAGTTCTCAAGGTCTGCCTCTAAGCCTTATACCGATCTTTCAAAGTAGAATTTCATAGCCTTAACAACTGGTGAAAGGCATACTATGTGACCTAATAACAACAGCCTCAATCTACCTTTCAGCTTATCTACTGAAATGGGCCTTTCCACGCATGTTTTATAAAAAAATTCGATTTGAAATCTTCATAGGGCACTCTTTTCCTATTAGCTGCCTCAGTTACTGTCCGTCAAAAGCTCCAAGATCTTTAATGTTTCCATAAATATCGGAAGTACAAAAACGCACGAGAGCACAGAAAAGCTGGTGGGTGTGATGTTGGACAAAAAGCTCAGCTTCAAACAGCAGGTCAAATATCCGTGTAAGAAGACTAACCAGAAACTACATGCTCTCTCTAGAATTTCCCATTTTCTTGGTACTGAGTAAATGAAACGAATAATGAAAGCATTCATCTTGTCCCAATTTAGCTACTGTTCGCTTTCATGGATGTTCTGTGACAGAATACTGAACAATGAAATTAACCCTGCATCATCATCATCATCATCATCATCATCATCATCATCATCATCATCATCATCATCATCATCATCATCATCATCAACATCATCATCATCATCATCATCATCATCATCATCATCAACATCATCATCATCATCATCATCATCATCATCATCATCATCATCATCATCATCATCTTGTCTTGTCTTGTCTTGTTAGGTCGTTACGACTGCTTATTGCTGTCCTGCCTATCTGGTTTCCCAGTAACAAAATGTCAGTAGAGGTTGTTACTCTTAATGTTCATTCCTTTCATGAAGCTTCATATGTCTGCTCTTGTTTGCCTTGCTCATTTCTTCACCACACACATCACATTTGAAGGTGATACATTTCCCCCCAACCTTTTCCAACATGCAATACTCCGTCTTGAGTTCATTTGTTAAGGCACATTTCCGTTTGTGCCGAGCCATGTTTGAAATGCTCAGAACATGTAAACAGTATGGGCATGTCCCCCTTTTTGTGCCTTGACAGTACTGCTCATGGTTTTCTCTCACTCCACACCTATTAAACTCTTCTCCACACTTTTTGCATTTAAATGTCCTCACTGTCATTCTGTGTTTCATCCGTTGGTGGGCTTTCAATCCTGCTCTTGTCCTGCAAACTTTTCCACACTCTTCCCAGTCACAAATGAGTAGGTGCCGCCCTCGTTGATCTCTTTCACTCCTTCTGATTGTATTCTTTTCCCTTTGATTACTTCTGTGTATTGTTGTCATATGGTCTTCCCACTCTCTTATCTACTTTACCCTTCTGTCAATCAAATTTCTCCATTTCTTTCTATCCCATACATGCATTTCTACATTCTCTGAGTCAACTCCTGCTTCTCTAATAATTTTTCTCCAAAATTGCACTTTACCCTGCTGCCTTTCTCTTATGCCATCCTTCTGGTACCACCCAAGTGTCACTTGTTTTGTTGTTCTTGAGTTGTCCATCCTCAGTATATGCCCAATTCTTTCATCGTCATCATCATCATCATCATCATCATCATCATCATCATCATCATCATCATCATCATCATCATCATCATCATCATCATCATCATCATCATCATCATCATCATCATCATCATCATCATCATCATCATCATCATCATCATCATCATCATCTGTCTGTCTGTTCCTTTACGCCCCTTACGGGGCCTAGGCTGACCCTGCGGTCAGTGTCGCCTTCAAATTGTTTAGAAGAGGTGATTGAGTCGGCTACACTCAATCCACTCTGTTACCCCAACAGTTACTGATCAGAGCTGCAGCCTGAAGCTGCTGTGCCTGACTTCCACTGAAGGGGCCTGGTTGGACAGTTTGCCACAGGTCGTCAACATCTGCCCCAAGTCTGAATCTTCGCGGAATGAATCACTATCAACTTAAGGGCAGAGTCTCTCTGTGCCTGCTTGCCACCACGAGGTCTCCAACCATGGGCGAGCCATCATCATCATCATCATCATCATCATCATCATCATCATCATCATCATCATCATCATCATCATCATCATCATCATCATCATCATCATCATCATCATCATCATCATCATCATCATCATCATCATCATCATCATCATCATCATCATCATCATCATCATCATCATCATCATCATCATCATCATCATCATCATCATCATCATCATCATTTAAGTTGGTTACAACTATAGTTGATAAAAACTAATTGAGACCAACTATTAACAACAAAAGTTAAAAACAAAGATTAGACCATAATACAAATGAGAGAAAAAACTACTTATTTGCAAATTAAACAATTCCATGTTTTGCCATCCAACTTTGCAATAATTTCTTGAATTTTGTTAAGGTACCAGCTCTGTTTATTTCATCATTTAGAGTATTCCACAGGAGACTACCTCTACATGAGAGAGAGAAAGTTTAGTTCACATCTACTTTTTTGTACTCGTGGAAGGCTGCAAAGTACCTTGGTGCCGAGACTGTAAGGCAGATCCTTTCTACGAAGATTTTGATACGATATTACTAAGAGACAATTCAGTCCCACTTCACGTAAAGAATCTACAATTGCTAATGACTGGAATGTTCCAGATAACATTGAACCCCAATCCTCACTTTAAGAAAGAAATGTCTCTCGAAAAGCAGTTGTCTTATGTAAAGAAGCTGCCATAACTTATCCATGTCAATAGCGCCCACTACGTGCTATTGCCTGGAACAAATATCATTTTATGGGGTGTAGGTTATGACATACACTTCCCAACAATATAAAACAGCTAGATACTCTCTCCAGTTTCATTAGGGCAATCAGGGCATGGAGAGGAGAGGAATGCATTAAACTCAGGTTGAGCTCTTGGACATACATTAAACTATAAAACGTGGAGGATGCTTAGACATTGTAAACATTGAAAATATCTGTACATGTATCTCTAGCTACATACTTTGTATTATGGTATTTTTAATTAATTTCTCTTTACTTTGCTAGATAGTAGGTATAAGTTAGCTTTTGTTGTAGCTATTGTTTACTTGCCTACCGTAAATAAATTTCTCTTTTTAAAGTTTCATATCAACAATATAAACGAACGAAATCAAGCTGGCGAAGAAAGTTTGTCTAATTACTGGGAAGTCCGATTTTCATGTACCGTGCAAGTTTAGAGTTGCCCATAATAATAATAAATCTCATTTTGTGTCATACCCCAAATTGAACTATTGCACAATAAGACTGGTTTCTAAGTGTATTGCAAAGCTTGAGGTGAATTTGTTCACTGATATGGTGCTTTCTGATCCAGATGCAGTTTTATGTATTCATCAATGCTATGGAAATTTCTTCTTCATTGTATATCTTCTGTATTTCCTGAAAAACAACCAAGCTTTTTAACAGTCCGTCAACCATCTGTATTTCTGTCTCCCCTGAAGGTTTCCCTTTGCTCCTCTTTACTGTTCCTTACCTTCAAATTCACTCTTAGTTGGGTATCTCCAATCTTATCTTTGATATTGCGCTTTCGTCTTCACTTATCGTAAGGAAATCAGCATCATTGGCATATATAGCTTCTTGAGTTAAAACGGATAAAGACATTACTATTGTCTTCATAACCATTATTGCTATTAATATCGCCTAAATCACCATACTATACAGAGTGATTCTTCAAAACAGATGTCAAGCAATATAACGCTTAGTGCATCACTATGTGGTGAGCCTATATTTCTGTTAAAAGACTGTGTATCAGCACTATTCATTGATCTGCCCAACGAAGTATTGTTTAATAACAACTGAATCATTCTTATTTCAATCCTTTGCTATGCTAATGAGCGTTTCACGACGGATTATGTTGCATAAAGTCTAATTTGCAATATGTGTCTTTGCTATTATCCATTTGTACGTCCAACTCATATCTGATACACTGCGATTAGGTCCATGTACTGTCTGGGAATTTCGTAGACACTATTGTACCTTAGGTTGAATATGTCACCGGCAAATATTGCTTCTTGAAGCAAAGTAAAGGACTGTTGTACGAAAGTCTGGCTATAACTCAACTTTAGTTGACCGTTAACTGCTTTAGTTGGAGGCCTCAAGGACAATGACTTTCAATTGCTTCCACAGCAGAGTGGAAACGTTGCTGTGTGCACTGAAGATCTCCAGTGCGCAGTTTGCATAGCAATAAAGCAACACGTAAAAAGAATGTGCGCAAACTTGTCATCTAGCCGGTTTGATATAACTGACTCTCCGTGGAAAGTGCACGAAGCCAGAATACTTATTGTGCAAAATCGATGCTCAAAATTTAACTTTAGAAAGCATTTCACAAAGTTTGACTGCCAGGCTTCTAATGTTAAACCGTACTCACTTAATAGAATCGCAACTAGCCAAAGCTTTTGAGCTCCTTGTATTTTTACATCTCTGCAAGTAAAAATTTGTTCCCTACTTCTTGGTAATAAAAATATCCTACACAGATTCGTTCATCTAGACCGGGAAACCGTTGATGAAAGTCGCAACCAAAAGCTAACCTGGAATTACTTAAATGAGCTGAACTAAATGAAAATTCAATTCAAAAGTTATATTTGAAAGTACATATCATCCCTTGACCATGACACATCGCTCTAAACAGCACTTTAGAAGAGCCTTTCATTGCATGTCATATTAGCTGAAAATTTTGCTCAAATTGGATTGTTAATAAAAACTATGAAACCTTCTCCATTCTGGCATAAAAGGCAATTTTCCTTCAGTAGATAGCCGTGGAACCGTTAATGTCCCGGATTCTGTATGGCTGGATCTCCAAGTCTTTTAAAAAGTTACTGGATACCTAATGTTTAAATTACGAAAAGTAAGCAATAGATGATCTACGGAGAGCCATAGCTAATCACAATACACTCTTGAGAGCTACTCCACAAAACCAATAGGGTCATAAGAAGGAGAACGTAGCTTGGCACAAAATCTCAAAATGTAACCGAATAATATGTCTTAAGAGGTTTCTTTACAACACTTTTTTCTCTGATATTCAATTCTTAGCAAAATGCTGCAGATCTTGGAATGAACGCTTATCAAACAAGTTTGGAACATGGAGGATGTACATGATATAATCTAGTGGTATAGCAGAAATCGTAAATAAATTAGAGTAAAAAACCTGGTCATACTACAAACATCTGTTAGGATAATTTATGACGAATCAACTTCTGTTTGATGTATGGCTGGTGCAGGCCGCCTCACTTTAAGTGGCATTTTGTTCAGCTCATGTTTATCGCAAAGTTCCATGAAAGTGTGGCACAGCCTTTCGTAATCTTCCATTGAGAGGTGATGAGCTCGTTTTTTCGAGTCAACGCGGGAAAAATACAGTAAATCATCTACGAGATTCTCTTTTCCTGGGAAAAGCAACCTGAAATATAAGGTTTTATCTGGTTTAGAAGGATAGATGGACAGTAGAAATGGGTTTGACTTGATGAAGGAAATAAAAAATTGTTGTTGAATCTATTGCGTTTCCAGTAAATCTTTTATCTGATTAAGTTAAATAGGCTCCATGGAAAAGGGAGGAAGTAAGACAAAAGTATCTTGTAACTTAACCCTGTACTGCAAGAAAGTAGTTATGTAGCTCAGCGTAAATACACTAGTGAAGTCCTTCAAAGAGGGCAAATATACCGTAATGGCGTGCGGATGACTTTCCGTCGATGCTGATACACTGCTTTGACAACTTGTTCCAATATGTAAAATGGAGCCTTGACTTGAGGTTCTTTTCTGGGCATGATATTTAGAAGCCAGGCATCAACCTAAAATGCATGAAAGAAAAATATGTTCTATAGCAAATCAAAACATGAAAGCACTGTTTGCTGAGCACACAGCCTGCTAATGCAGTATGATCTTCTCAGTGATTTAGAAATTTAATCTATTGTTGATCTTTCTACATGATTGAAAACTAGAGCTTTAGCAGTGGAGGAAATACTGGGAGCTTTGGTTCTAGCTCTACTGAACGTGAAAATATAAACCAGCTACTTTATGAAGTAATAACATTTACTCTGCAACAGCTTCAGAAACTTTCCCAGATACAAAAGTAAGCAAAAGTATCTTTTCTTCCTTTATAGTTTTTGTATCAGCGACAGTAGTCCTCTTGTGAAAGCTACAGTGGTGGCACCAGGAATGTTTAAATGGGGGATTATCATATAGCTAGCATGATAATAGAACTGTTAAAATAGCCCCAATATATATGAGTTCTTCACCTTCTAATAGGGAAGGGGCAGCATGCTCTGGTGAGGGAACTATAGCCCCCTAAATCTGCTCCATGGGCATTTCAAAGTAACTGTCACACCCTAACACTCCCTATTACTACAATCCAAAACCAGATAAGTTTTCATTAGAGGGCAATAAGAAACTTAACTATGCATGAGAGGGAGATCTGTAGTAGATACTATCGCAAAAGTTTTGGGACAAGCTTAAAGAAGCAGGCCCCATATAATAAAAGAGCTGCTTCAAACCAATCTAAACATGACAACATTGCAGATGACTTGAGCTTCAAAGGGTCAAACCAGGCCTCTATGTAAGGATTCTAGCATGGCATGACTGATCGTGTGTCTTTTGGCAAAATGTTACATTGGGGTGTTTGATTTATGTTTACCATATGTTGTCATGGAATGAAATCTGGTTAAGTTTTAAGAACAAGAAGTACGATGAAATGAGTACCTCATCTCATTGAGGCACTTTCTGAATGCCACAGATGGAGGGTATTGTTCAAACCAAGTCACAAGCATTCAAAAACAGTTTTCACATCCCTGCCATGGGTACAGAATCAGGGCTTACAATCATTAAGCATATTCCAGGCCTTGCCATTTAGCGCGTGCGATTGCACACGCACGCACCCATACACGCCCAAATCAAATTGCGTGTGCGTTGGGTCGCACGCGCGAACAGATTTATTGAGAACTCATTGAAACCCCAATTCCAATTTTTCCATTTTCAAAGTTTTCTGGCTTTTATCTTTTCCCCTTAAGTTACATGATAACATGCTGACCACAATTATCATCACTTATTTCCGACTTTCGAGTGAATTGTTTAGCGTTTGAATTAGAACCACTTCGCAAAATTGTTCTATTGTCAATCAAACTAGCAATGACAGGTTAACGGGATACTGAATATGATTTTATGGGCAGCACGGGCATTTTTGCAGTTGATGCCGATGGCGAAGATTTTGAGGAAAATTCTTATGATGATTCAAGTGATAGTTATGATGATGATTTTGATCCCTTTGACTACCCCGATAATGAAGAAGTATTTTACGTTTAAAATCTAAACTAGTTTCTTTTTCTATAAAGCATGTTTTTTTCGATAAATCTTACTTCTATTGTATGTTTTTCCTCTTTTGCATTGTTTCTTGATCCCCTTTTTCCATAAGTAGAAATTTTCTTACTAGTGCGATCGCACACGCAAATTCATTTGCGTGTGCTAATCACCGCACGCGTGGTATTTTCCTCATGACAAGGCCTGCTATTCACAAGAAACTAACAGAGAATCTCAACTGTGCATGAGAGTAAGGTCTGTAGTCAAGTGAATATGAAAGCAAAGTCTGTTGAAACAGGCATCAGGAGTAAGTCTTGTATAGCTAAAGGACTACTTGAAATCAATTCAAAATCAAAATGTGAATCCTGCTATCATACTAACAAACCACTCAATAACATGATGGAGTTAATTATTCTACATGTCATGTCTAAAACAAGCACAGGTCTACCTTTGGCTCTGGTACAAAAACTGACCGTGGCATCACCATTGCTCTCTTTACATGACAGAGGTTTTGTGTCATAACAGAGAGTCTTGACTGTAGAGTGGTAGGTCCAGTTGCCACAAGATTCTGGAACAAAGTCAATAGATATTTACATAATTTCACATAAACATAAGTTTCATAGAATGCCTTTGTTAACTGATGAAAACAAGGGCCAAAGATGCTTAATCAAAAGATCACAGGTATGCACTCAAATGGTCACAGACTGTTAATTAGATGGAGAATGCATTTAATTAAAATGTTGAAGTTTGAGTTATCAAGTCAAAGTTGAGTAAGCAAAATCATATTCTGTACAGGTGAAATTTACACACAGCCTATACAAGAAGGTAAAAAGGAACAGCCATGACTATGTGTAGCAAATTTGAGCTAATTAAGTTAAGGTCTACAATAGTCATTCAAATTTATAAAGTCAAACAGAAGGACATTACTTGGAAATCATACAAAAGCTTTATATACCTCTGCAACTTCCCTTTGAAATACAAGTGTCATTGGAACTCTTCCAAAGACAAAAGGGCCTTTCCTATCATGAACTGCTTCTAGCCACTGCAATAGCAAGGGGATTGATACTGAAAATGGTAGATTACCAACCAATCTCACACCAGGGATATCTACAGAATGATAATAAATTTCCCAATTGTATTGGTATAATAAGAAATGGACTCTAAAATATATGGAGATACATAACATTCTATTACACCACTTTTGTAGCTAAACCATTTACTTTTCTCAGCACAAGAATTAGATTTTAACTTGATTATATGAACTTGGTTTTTAATGTGAGAAAGTAGAAATAGTGAGCTCCTATCATGACATTCTTGTTGTCTGTCAGAACTGAAACATTTTCATAATTCTGTAGTGATAGAAGTACTTGCTACTGTTTCAGTTGAATATACCAAATTTGTCTCTTCAAAGCAAACACTGTGTTACTGCTTATACATGTCTCATTCCTCATAAGGTTATAACAGTGGTATCTGTGTGGCTTGCCTGGTACTTTTGCCACCAAGATGTTACCTAGGGCCCAGAGCATATACAAAATTTGGGGCCTGTGATTGCATCATTATGTCATTTTAAAACCATCAGAGATCCATGTCATAGCCTTACAGGTCCCTCTCAGGTTTGGGCATGGGGCAGTCTGCATGTCCTTTCTCCAACCTTCATAGGTCTGCTGCTAATGCCCCTTGAGGTGCCAGTCTACCACAAGGTATGCTGGCACCTCAAGGGGGGATTATCCTCATCTGGAGGATATCAAAATGAAGGTTTTTTTGATGGCTGGAAAATGCATTAGCTTCAATCTACTTTCACCAGATACAATTGCATCTCAAATTGATTATCTATTACAATTTAACTCTTCTTCTTGTATGCCAAACTAATCAGACATTTGTGGCTTTATCTATAGCATGAGTCAAATGAATTAAACATCTTGCTGGCACCAGACTGTTGTAAAAGTAGCTGTGAAAGGATGTCTCAACAAAACTTGGACATTGAGTGAAATAATGCTGGTAGCATAAGAAGGAAAATTAAATGACATATGGTGACATCAGTGAGTTAACAGGTATGATGTTTTGGTAGCAATAACAAACAATTCAGCACAAATCTCTAGACACCTCTTCATTTGAAAGTCAATGTATATGGTATATAACTACTTCAATTTCATAACTTTGCAGTTTCATTAATAAAATACCTAAATGAGGGACTAAATTATAAAGAAGCATCACTAAGTTGTACTATAAAAATATAATATTTGATTAAAAAATTCCCCTGTCCTACCTTCTGAATCCCAAGGAACAGGCTTGGCATTTTGAAGTGCTGCTGGGATATCACATGTTCTTATGTCTTGATTGTGGACTGACATGTGTCCCTCTGCACAATCAGCTAGTTGCTAAGACCCAAAAATTATACATTCAAACAAGTATAGACTTTCTATGCAGTACCTAATACTCCAAGCATAGAAAATATTTTAAACTAGTATCTGTTACCATTCAGTATACCTATATTCTATTGCAGGAGAACCTCAGTATCTTTATTTTTGAAACTTCCATATCCAACAATGTGGCTTTATGCATATATTTGTTGTTTATGCCTAAATATAAAACTATTAGCAGTGAAACCTTGGATATCAAAATGGAAATCTACTTAATTTATATTGAACAAACTTCTAAATTAGCAAGTTCCATGGTTAACATGTAGAAGATGAAATATTTCAGGTATCATAAAAGCCTGCAAATCGACCACATCTTTGTTCTAACTATGGTTTCTCATTCATGGGGCCTATACTGGAAATGCTTGACAGAATCTCTATATCCATTTTTGCCTATCTGTACTGACATGTATGCAAAATGAATCTGGATAATTTCCACTGAAGTAAGACAAATTATGTCAAAAACAGTTTCAGCATCTTGAAAAATAATGAACTATAGGCAGTGTTTTCCAAACTATCAGCAGTTTCATAAGATCAGTTCAAATGATGCAGAACTTTAAATCAATTTGAAAAACATCAGAAGAATTTTTGTGTTTTGTGCCTGATAATAAGAATGTGGCCTACACAGAGGGATGGCTATACATCAGTTTTTACAGAAATCACAGTGTTGCTTTAGAGCTAGAATTAGGAGTTTAACCTTCAGCTGAATTCCTGGGCTAGCAAAAGTTTTTCACAAGAAAATGACTCATCACTGCAATACCTCAGATTTATTAACTCTATATCCACTAAGCATCAATGATAACACATCTGTGCATAATAAACTTATGATAGGTTATCATAAAATACATACATACATGTATATATATATAAATATATATATAATATATATATATATATATATATATATATATATATATATATATATATATATATATATATATATATATATATATATATATATATATATATATATATATATATATATATATATATATAGAGAGAGAGAGAGAGAGAGAGAGAGAGAGAGAATTCAAAAATATACTTTCTTCTGTTGTAAACGTTTTGATATATTATCTTCATCAGTACTGATGAAGATAATATATCAAAACGTTTACAACAGAAGAAAGTATATTTTTGAATTCTCTATGTTTTATTTATATACTGAGTTAGCGTGGCTTTGACTTATTATATATATATATATATATATATATATATATATATATATATATATATATATATATATATATATATATATATATATATATATATATATATATATATATATATATATATATATATATATATATATATATACATATATGTATATATATAGATTGTCAAATAGACATGATAAACAAAGAATAAAAGGCAAATTTTGAGAAATTTACCTCAAGAACTGGAAGAAACCTTTGATCAATCTCAACTGCTGCTAGATGCCTCACTCCTTCCTGTAAGATGGATCTAGTTATTGATCCAGGGCCTGCTCCAACTTCGCAAACATGGCAATCAAACACATTAGCTTTTCTTGCAATCTTGTCTGGTGAAGGAGGATATGATTACTAGTCTTTAAAAGCATTCTGTGAATGAATTAGGTACCTCACTATCCTACAAAGAAGAGTGGCTATGCACTTCTAGTCTGTTTCTGCATACTTTTATAACAACAACCTTAATGTTAGTGGTAGCATATTGCCTATTCATCACACACACACACACACAACTGATAAGTCCCAAAATGACACAACAAGGAAATCCAAACTGGAAGTTAGTCCATTTGAAAACAAATAATATTTATTCAGTTGTGACCTGCGTAAATATACTAAAACCAATGAGCACGTAAAGAAGATCTCTCATCTTGGAAATGTGCATTCAACTCAATTTGGCGTAATTACAAAGAGAGAGGAGACGATTTCAAATTTAGAGCACAGTTTGCAACCAGGTGACTGCGCCACTTGGAAATAGAAAAACCAGAGAGAAATTTGGGAGATATTAAAAATGAGCTACGGAGATATACTTCAAAGTGTTGGTAGCTAAATGAAACAAACCAAACATGATAGTTTGGATTCATAGGAGCTAATTGTGCATGCCTGCGCAAAAAGCTAGAATTTTCTAGCCACTTTTTCAAGCCACCTCTTCACAACGAATCAGTAAACTTTAGACTTCAGCAAAAACACCAAATCTACATGACAATATCAAATCAACATAGATACTTTATACCTCTAAACAGCAGTATTACCTGTAATATTAAAGTCGAGAATAAAGTTTTGGCTCAACTGTTTTTTTGCTGATAGTCCATACAATCGAATAATATCTGCAATTCGCGGCATAGGTGGCAAGCGTACTCCTCTACTTGATGAAACCATACTTCTAATCATTAAAGATCAAGCCAACAACTAAGAAGTTCCATACAGGTAAGATCATGCTCATCTTTAGAAACAATGAACTCAAATCCTGCTACTACCCCATATTGAATTAGGCCTATAAACTTGTGTTGTTGCTGTTGTCAAAAATTTGCCCTAATGTCTCTAATAGACACCTGCATTTGCAGTAATATCTAGTAGTTTACTGAAAATATTTAACGTTTCTATCGAGACTAACACATTGCCAGATACCTGGAAAATTTCCAGAGTCACCCCAATTTACAAAGAAGGGGAACAGCCAACAAAATCGAACTACAGACCCATTTTTGTACTGCCTGTCCTATCAAGGCTATTTGAAAAACCTACAGTTGACCAGTTGTACCAATACATGAATGGGAGTGGACTTCTGTCGCCAGGTCAGTCGTCTGGATTCAGTGCCTACATTCAATTATCACCTGCTTACTGAAATGCACAGATGATTGGTTCAATGGCATAGATAAGGGGCTTTTGACTGGAATGATGTTTATTGATCTCAAAAAAGCTTTTGATACGGTTGATCATGAAATCCTCTGCAAAAAACTGGCGCACTATGGTGTACTCGGTAGGGAGTTATCATGACTAAAGTCTTATCTTCCTAGCAGAAAGCAGTATTTTCGAGTTAATGGTGTCCACTCTAATATGGAGAATATCGAAGTGGGAGCCCCGAAAGGCTCTTGTCTCGGTCCACTCCTATTTTTAGTCTACATAAATGACCTCCCCTGCTTTATAAAGAACTCGAAAGTGTCCATGTATGCTGATGACATAATTCTTTGCCATTTTTCGAAAGACATTTCTCAGTTGAACGGGACTATCAATAAAAGTCTAGGGAAACTTGATAGGTGGCTAAAGGGGAACAAATTATCCCTTTAACGTAGCCTAGACCCACTCTAGGCTGATCACCACTAAACATAAGAAAAATATTTTGACATTTCATGCTAAACTTTCCAACCTTCCATTCGCGAGATGAACGTCGAAGTTGCAAGTAACACTAAATACTTAGGTGTCCAATTAGACGAACATCTCTCATGGAAGGAGTCACTGCGAAAGCTTCGCGTGCAATTGGCCTCTTGAAATGCACCAAAAAGTACCTTCCGATTGCAGTCGTGAAAACTCTATAGTAGCATCGTTTAGCCTCACTTCCAATATGTTGGGAATCCTTCATCCAGAGCAGTTCATATTTAGAAATATGCATTCATTTATCTTGCTGTTTTGTTAATCATACGAAATTCTTTCTTCTTGTTTGTGATAGTTATAGTATTGGCGTCATAGCCTCGTGTACGTTTTTGCTACATGGGGTTGTAGGAAATCATTATACAAAGCCTGCTGACCAAGCTGTTAGAGCTTACTAGAATAAATACATGACTAAAATCTATGCAAACTTATTGGTTGATAAATTTAAGATTCCATGAATCATAATTAATCAGTAATTTGAGTGAACCTTATATATTCGGGGTAGATTGAAAGTAAGAGTACAGTAGGAGCTGTAGTAACAGTGGAAGTTGCTATGTAGCCATTTGAGTCTAGAAGAAAGTAATGGAGAAGAAAGAGTTGCCTTTTTATTCATTCAAATTTCTGCTCTTGGATTCACTATTCAGAAACTAGCGAGATTTGAGGATTTCCTCAACACAATACTGCTGCTGTCAGGGGTTACTGCAATTCCACTGACATCTTACAATTGCAGAGAATTCAAAACAGAGCAGCTTGTGTCTTGACTAATAGTCAGTTCGATGCCCCTAGTAAACCTTTGATACAAAGTTTAGGTTGGCAAACGATCTGGCAGTTGATTGATAGATAGTCAAAACTGACGGTTTCTTAATTTCTTAACGACCTTGCTTCCAGATATCTAAGCGAATTTTTCACCAGAAACGTTGACTGCACCTCACACAACCTACGGAATACATCCACGGACTTAAGGCTGCCTTTGAAAACTTCGTCTACTGGACAGAAATGCTTTTTGTTCTGAGGAGCAAAATTCTGGAATAGTCTCTCCACGGAGGCTAAGCAGGCAGCCACATTTGATACCTTCAAGATCCAAATTTAAGTCCGGAGAGACGGAGAGATGTTGAAATATCATATATATATATATATATATACATATATATATATATATGTATGTATGTACTCAGAAGCTTGCGAGTAACCAGGATTTCTCCTTTTTCACTGCAGACAGAAACATTATTCTCAGACAAATCAGGAGAAAATTAAAACTTACCACCACCGGGAAATATATATACTGTACATATATATATATATATATATATATATATATATATATATATATATATATATATATATATATATATATATATATATATATATATATATATATATATATATATATATATATATATAAATTATCTATATATAAACGTCAAAAAGCTACAATCACCCAAGTAATTTATAAGTATATAGAGAATTGAAGAAATACAATTACTCCATTTCAAACTTTTCGGCACAAGCCTTCATCAGTAAATTACTGATTACTGATGAAGGCTTGTGCCGGAATGTTTGAAATGGAGTAATTTTATTTCTTGAATTATATATATATATCTATATATATATATATATATATATATATATATATATATATATATATATATATATATATATATATATATATATATATAATTCAAGTGACGGTGAACTAGAAACACCTAGAATTAGGTATTCTCTTTTCAACAAAACTTTGCGAACATCAACGTCCCTGAAAATTTCCGAAAAGGTTGTCTCTGCAAGTTTTGCACAACGTTTGTGCCCTGGAAAGTTCACCGACATATCATCGATCCTTCCAAAAGAGGAAAATTCTAAGAACACTTTTAGCAAGCATTCACCAGATCATGATTATGTTAAAATGCAAGAGGAAATACAAGATACACTTGTACATGCCACTACTGAGAATATAAAAATCATCAGTAATCAGTAATCAGTAATGTACTGATGAAGGCTTGTGCCGAAACGTTTGAAATGGAGTAATTTTATTTCTTCAATTCTCTATATACTTATAAATTAGTTGGGTGGTTGTAGCTTTATATATATATATAAATATATATATATATATATTTATATATATATTATAAATATAAATTTTACTTTCCTCCAAAGTTCGTCCCTTTAATCACCTCTCCTTACCCTGCCAAGTTCAGTACTGATAGCTTTCATCGGTTTGCTTTATACCGTGGTATGCAGGGGATACTAAGTCCACTGAAAAATCTATCCCTCAAGAGTGGCTTGTCCCCTTGTTCTCCGTATCCAAACCCCTCTATACACCCATTGATGCCAGTTATCAACACCAAAATTAATCATGATACTGCTAGCTAATTGTTATAGTAGAAAATAGTGATCAGAATGAAATGAAATTTTGAAAAGGTAACGGAAAAAGCCGAGGAATATTAGACAGAACGCTTTGTTTCAAATATAATATGTACACATTTTTGAATGGATTCGCTTCGATAAGGAATTGCATGAATATGGTTCTGAAGTAAATACCGTAGACAATGACCATGTGGAGTCAGTGAGCTTCAATACACGTGATGATACTATGGCGATGGAAGACAATACAATGGACGAAATAGTTGTTAATATCGTTTGTAGTGCCATTTTGACCAGTAAAATTCGATATCTAATTCAAACGCAACTCCCTTTTATCTTTGGCCTCTCTACTTTTTACATCCTTTCACCCCTTCCAAAAAATAATCACAATTAGCTCCCTTTAATTTTCGTCCCCTTCTAAACAATGGTCACAATTAGCTTTCTTTGATTTTCGCCCCCTAAGAGGCGAAAATTGAAGGCAGACGAAGTTTGAAGGCATTGCGATATATATATATATATATATATATATATATATATATATATATATATATATATATATATATATATATATATATATATATATATATATATATATATATATATATATATAAATGGACTATATAAGCAATAGTATAGAGAAGCATAGCAAAATGAAAGTAGAAATCACGAGATATGTACATATAGAATAAACCAGCCAAATCAATTAAATAATAATCCTATGTGTCTACTTCCTTAACATTAAGACCCGGCGTGTGAAGGTGTCCAGCTTATATTGCCAGAAACTTTCACGTGTCCTATCCCTCCCAATAAGTTTATCAATTACAGTGAAACGAATGTCTTCCACGAACCCATGATGCCCTTCCTCAGAAAAATGCCTGAAAAAGTTCATCTGGGGAACTGGAGACCCAGACCTAAACCTACGTTAGCACGCTGTATAATTATTAAACCTAAGCCTAAAAGGCGTGTTAGTGATACCCACATACTGAACACCACACACACCACAGTCAAACAAATAAACAACACCCGACGAATCAAAGTCTAACGAAAAGTTAATCTTATACTCCTTTCTAGTTGCGTGGGAATAGAAATTATCCTTTCAGACTTAGATTTACAAACTTGACGTCTGGATTTTTCAAAATGAGTGCAACACCTTTCATCACAATTATTGTTAGTAGCCTACCCAGCTCTAACTAAAAGTTCCCTTATGTTCTTACATCGCCTAAAAGCAGTGACCAGAGGTTCAGGAAAATATATAAATATAAATGTTTTCTTAACTATTCTTCACTTAAATTTAGACGTTTCAATAAATATCTTCATCAGCACTAATCTTACAATGATACCGGGCTTACTTAAATTAACTATATAACAATAGTGTAACAACGAGTGTGAGTCGCCCCATTGTTATATAAGCAATTTAAGTAGGCCCGGTGGCATTGTAAGATTAGTACTTATGAAGATATTTATCGAGACGTCTACATTTAAGTGAAGTATATCTTTGATTTTGTATCGATGCCAGCGAAGATGTCGGCCATGTCCACTTGGAGCGTCTAGCTGGCAGAGTGGCTTCTGTATGTCAGACAATAAAAGGGTATTAATCTAAAGGAGTAGAAAAGTTTAGAAGTTTGGAGCGTTGATCATTGACGTTTTTATGCGAGTGCCTGTGTGATGCATCTAGTTTGGAGAAAAGATTCTGTCAGCCGTGTGTGCCATAATGCCTTCTGCAGCAAGGAGCTGGAAGTGGGCTTCTTTGATGACGTTGTTAAGGGATCTAGGGTCAAGACAAGTGTAGAGTTTTCCTTGCGTTTAATAGTAATGATGAGAGAGTTAACACAAGTAGTGGGTTCATAAATAGGGCTGATAGTGTCCTGTTGGATTTGTAATCAAGTTCATCTTTATATTTGTATTTTAAAGGTACCATGACTTCGTGAGGGGACGTTACTACTGAGGTGTCTTCATCCGCGAGAGGGATTTGGTCCTCTTTTGGAAGGCAGCCTAAGTCTCCGGAACAATCAGAGAATTGCTCAAGAACTGATGGTGGATCTGTTACAATAGAGTAGATTCGTTATATGACATTGAGCTGCTCACTTGTGGCCAATCCTAAAACTGGTGGCGATGGCTATCGTAACTGTCAGAGTCGAGAGTTCTTGACTTGTAATAGAGGAAAGGGGATGACTGCCCTAGTACTTGAATTGAGGTCCCATGGTATGTAGTTTATTTGAAAGACGGGGTTGTGAGACGAGGGTCAGGTTTTAGTTTGAGAGCATATTGCTTTGAAAGAATATTGCATTGAGTCCCTGTTTCAATCTCAATCTCAAAAGTTGGCTAGTTTATCCTTTATACAGGGTAGAAGGACATATTTGATATTTCCCTGCATTGGAAATGTTTCATCAATGTTTGAAAATCAAATTAATAAAATCAGTGCATCATGTTTCTACGCTGTGAAACCTTGTGTTGCTTACACTGCTATGTTCATATGATCATCCGCTAAAAAAAGATTGTCTCCCAATCTCTAAGAAAGTTGTGTAGTTTACTCATTTTTATGCCCATATGAAGCTTGGTACGTAAGGCGCTGTACGCAGAAGCTAGCGGATAGAATGTAACAGCATATACACACGACTTTCACGAAGACAAACAATGCAAGTAGAAACAGCCATCTTGCTTGTGTAAAACCTTGACTCCTAAACTGAATGTGAGTCATTCACAGAGCTACAGCTCATTAAGAATAACGAGGTTGGACCAAAATTTATGCAGATGATAATTGTTAGTCTGTTTGGCATGCAAGATCGTCGAGTCAATAAAGTATTTTGGAAATCAATTCACAGATTGAAGAATCGGTCTTATGTTTTCAAACAGAGTTTATTAACTCCCTTGGATTTTTCAACTGAGGGTAAATAGGTGCCTGTTGGCAACCATATGGCCAATTGAACGCAATATTCAGTACATCAAGGGAAACCTATCTTCATCTTCACTTCATTTCGGTTCATTTCAAATTATTTATACCGGGTAAAGTTTAAAACGAAAAGTTTATTTATAAACTGCCCTCTTAAAAACCTATTTACAATACTTACTAAGTATAAAAGTAAATAAATAAATAATTGCACAATATAATTTATATCAGTCAAAGGAAAAATCGTAATTGTAACGAAAATATACAAGTTTACATAGTGACATCACAATAAGAACCCATGTTCATGAATGACTTGAACGCCAAAAATTGTTAGCTGTGTTTGTCTCTGCTAATGTGTTCCAGATCCTCTAAATTCAAAACTTTTCTGCCCACAAGACGTTTTTGACATAGGAATACGAAGATCAGTTTTGGACAAAGAGGTTTTGGAATTACGTTGCACCTTACTGTGAGAATCCGACAGCCTGTGAAATAACCGATTTAGGTAATCGGGAGCCGCATTGTGGAAAGCCTTGTAAACCACCTTCGCAGTTTCTGACTGAATTAGCTGCCTGATAGTAGGCCATCCAAGTGTAAACTTTCGCGTCATAGCATAGAGCAAGAAGGCATGACAGCACAAAAATACTTTACCCATATCGAAATCCAGTTGAAAGCAGGCAATATGACTTATTTTAGTATGGAAGGTTCCAATTTCTCAGAAAGCAACAATACCAAGGATGAAATGGACTGTGAAACGGCGGATACCAACGGTACCAGTTTTCAGATGAAGAGGAGCATTTTGGCTTTAAACATGCAGTCTGTTGGCCAAGGAGCAAGCATGTCTTATCTCTACACGACAAAGAAAAGCAGGATGGTGCAGGAGGAAGTGAGAACACCAACTTCAAACCGACATGTGTGGAAAACGAAGAAATATTTGAAATGGTTGATCTTGTGGAGGAAAGACCTTACCTATAGGATGTCAACAACATGACGTGCCATTTGAAGGACCAGCGGGAAAATGCCTTGAAAGATATAGCTAAAAAGTTGAATTTGCTAAATATACCTGAAATCCAAATAGAATTTCATGGCTTGCGTACACAACTCGGCATAGAAATGACAAATATGACTAAAACCAAATTGAATCAAGGCTATGTATCAATCTTGGTTTTTTGGAAGCATGTCCAGTTCTTGATACCAATCATGCAGCCTGTCAAAAGCAAAGGTTCCCTATCTTGCATCAATACCGAATCAGGAAGTGATAGTTGTTGTAATATGTCTATTAAAGCAGCGGCAAAAGCACCGAAAACATGTAAGAGGTCATTGGAATCAAATCGAAGCATGAGGAAGTCTATGATCAATTCATCAAAGCCCTTACAGAGCAAAATTTTTCAAACAAGAGAGAAAACCACTTTGCTTCATTTGTTGCTCAGAGACTTAACCGTTGTCATAAATGACCAAGAGCCTATTGCAGAGAAAAATAAGCGACATCCTATTTGACATTGAAATCAGTGGTCTCATTCCTATTGACCTCAAGGTTATGGCCTAGTGCAAAACAATATTGCCTAAATGTCATTTATGAGTTATTTAAAACAATCAAACTTGCCATATCCTGTACTACATGTGAATGTTTTCACTCAATATCAGTAGTAATTTCTAACACAATGTTTTATATCACTTAGAGTAATACATATTATCTATAGTACTTACTAGAGGGAAAGTTTCCTTACACTTATTATCGTATGTCCCCCAGTTGCCCCCCTCCTGAAAAGCCCCCTCTATAAGCACCTATGCCAGAGCTTCAAGCTTTTAAAAAGTCAGTCACCTTCTAATAAGCCCTGTCCCCACCACAGAAAATGATGAAGATCTTGTTATAGACGTATGCTTTTGTTTAAACTGTTCCTATTTTGAAGCTATTCATTATACTCCTGTAAAGATCTCATGATAATGTTAGGAAAATGCCCTATAACAAATGGCATGTAAATCAAGAGCTGAATTTCATGCAAGCATTATCTGCAGTGGTATAAGATGGTACATCATTAGCATTAATTCAAGGGTAGTAGCAATGTCCAAAATGAGCCTAAATTTAGCTTTGAAGGACATTTGTTGATAACACTGTGTCCTCTAATTGGCTAAAACGGTATGGAGAATATAAATGTGACCAGGACTCTCAGCCAATCAAAGATCTAGAACCTATGCTGATCAACCGGCACTTAGTCTGCTTTCACAATTCTATCAACTAGACAAGAGTTCTCGATATGTTGTGAAAGTATGGCAAGGTTATTCCCTACCTTTTGGAGTTTCCATTGTTATGCAGATTAGCTAATCTGCATAACAATCAAATCTCCAGAATGTAGGGAATAACCTTCCACAGATATATCGTGCCAGTTCAGTTCGGTACTCCATCAACTGTAGCTAATTTACCCTGTAGTTGGACGTAACACAAAAATAACAAAACCTATGACTTCGTAAAGCTGCACTAATAACTCGTCCAGATGAATCGTACCTAGTTGACTGCATAGACAGAGTGAATATGATATACTATACTTTTGGATATGCCAAACTACGCCATGAAAACTTTATTCCTCCTTTCTTCACCGATATGACTATTAGCATCAACTCCACCCCCTTGTGAAGAAGTTATCGTGTCTATGAATACTGTAGGAGATATTGCTTCATGTGCCTCCCTATTTGACTAATTTAGTAAAATTAAACATTTCGTACAGGCTGAGGTTTGGAAGGTATCCTACTTTTTGGGAGATGTTTGGAGGTAGCTGGCTATCTCTTTGGTGCTGATGTGCAACCCATGCCTGTGTATGTCCTCTCCAGAGATATTGTTATTGATCATAGCAGCAAGGTTATAGCCACTGATATTTTCTATAAGTGGGTCAATAGCCTTTGCCTAGTGCCCATTATCAGAGCTCTTAGTCGACATTGATATTGTTACAACGCAACCAAGGATATCAAGGAGATTTCTTTTTTCAGAACGATTAGAGACTAGAAAATATGCTCTTAATATGAGTCGAGAATATAATCTAAATAAAATATAGATTTGCAGTATTCTACCGGGAATTATCCGTTTCGATCTTCACACCTACATTGGTTAGCTCTTGCATAACAACAATTTATAAATAAATATTTGAGCTATTGCGTGGTTCTGCAGGAATTTGCCATTACTTCCACAAAGCCATATTGACTTACATACCCTTCATTAGTTTCAAGAAGGATGCATTCTCCAGTAATCTAAGTGTCTCCTTTCTTCAATAGACGGGGTTTGTTGGTGTAAACATGTAGGTTTTCGATAGCCTCCCTATACTACGATTTCTACCAATAAACTGAGCTTTCTGATAATATATATGCACATATACTCCCGATAACTCGAGACCCCAATAACTCGATCATTTAATCAAGTTAGCCCATATTGCATTTCTCTGAACCAGCGGCCTAATTTCATGTGAACGAGTCCATGGTGGCCCAAGCCTCTGATAACTCGAACCTCCAATATCTCCAACAGATTTTGATCCCCAGATGAGCCAGATGAGCCATATACACTTTGGGTTTTCCCCAACATACTCAAATAGCAAAATTTAACTGCAAAATATCAGGAAACTTTCCATTTCAATGCCTGGCTATTGCTTGAATTGCAAGACATTGCGTGAATTCGCTCAGTATTTCAACTCAGTTAAACAACAAATATGGATATAAGCTTTTACTCGTTTAAAAGTAAAAGCTTATATCCATATTACTGGAGATAATTTGTTTATAAAAAGCATGGATACTCTGGAAGATATTATCAAACAAGTCATAATTGACATACGAGAAAAAAAAAGAAAATACCAGATTCAAACCTTATACTACGTGAAGGGGAAGTCAAGCATGGCCTAAATTACAAGACCGCGAAGGGTGTTCTTGACCAAATGGTTCAAGACAATAAAATCATTGTGAATACCGAAAATTCCCATTTCATCAACAACAAATCACACTCCACAGGTGAGTCTGAGGTTGATGACATACATGGATCTAGTGATTCGGGTTCAATTCTGCAGCATACACCACCCAGTATGAATGCTTGTGGAAAGGAGTTTTAAGTGGTGAATGAATCCGCCTCTCAAGAGTGGGGTTCCTTTTCCACTTCTTACCCTTTTAATGCTTTGACTGCTCAAATTACCTCTTTGGGAAAAATAGCTGATACCTTGATAGAACTTAATCGTTTGCTTCAAGAAGGGCGATCTGCTCATAAGAAAAAGGCCTGACAAAATTTTCATCATGATCGGCACTAATGATATAGAACGAAAGCCAGTTAATGACATCCTACGGAGCATCAAATTGGTAATGGATATGATTCTAGAAAAACTACCAGATTACCACCTTATCATCTCAGAGATAATCAGGCGTGCCGACAAGAGGCTGAACGAAACTAAATGGTAAGATCAATACACTTAGCCAAAGTTTGAAGAAACTGAATGTTGACATTCTCCGGCAACAAAATATCATTCGAGATCATTTAGGTCGAGAAGGACTACATTTGAATTTTAATGGTAACAAGCAGCTTGCATTAAACACTGTAGAGAAACTTAGATCTTTTAAATATTGACAAAAACAAGAAGATGACCCAAGCGACTCCTCGCCTAAAGATATTGCTCATAATAGTCCTACTGATACTAGTATAGTCCCTGTTGGAGTGCAATGTCTTGGCCGCCGCAAGGGAATGGTGATTGCTTCTTTAAATGTTAATAGCTTACAATTACATCTAGATGAAATAAAATGCTTAGTTAATGAAAAAGGAATCCACATCCTAGCAGTAAACGAAACTAAGCTTGACAATGAAAAATCACCGACAACTTGCTCGAGATCGAGGGCTACACTACACAGGGAGGACAGAAACAGGAATGGGGGTGGAGTTGTTGTGTATGTGCGCAATTCGTTAAAACACAATAGAAAAACGTATATACTCGATAAGTCTATCGAATTTGTTTGCATAGAAATTGAACCTATAAGCCTGGCCCTTTCTTATATTCGCCTAGTACCGACCTCCATCTGCCCTTATTCAGTCCTTCAAAACACTGGAAGGAAATTTGGAATTTTTCGATAAGGAATCAAAGAAATGATTATTATGGGTGATACCAACTGTGACTTCTCGTCAAAGAAAGCTGATAAGTACAGTAGTTCATTCAATAATACTGCACATTTAGCTGAGATCTATGATTTGTTTGGTCTGACGCAAATGATAGGCGAGCCTACAAGAGTGACGCTAACTTCATCAACGCGTATTGACCACATAGCCACGAACAAGCCTAAAAACGTGGTTACATCCGGCGCCTTTAGTATTACTCTAAGCGATCACTATCTTGTTTATATAACTAGGAAATTTATGGGCCCCACAAAACCTCAGCGTAAAACTATATCCACTCGAACAATGAAGAATTTCAACAGTGACAATTTCCTGTCGGATCTAGGCCAGATCAATTGGGACAGTATCGTCAGTTCAAGTAGAGATATCAATGAGGCAGTCATCAAGTGGTCATATCTTCTCTCATTAGTTATTGAAAAACACGCCCCACTAACAGAACTTAAAGTTCCCGATAAGTACTCCCCCTAGTTAACTAAGGAGTTTAAAGCCCTTGCTCGCACAAGGGATAAGCTTAAGAGCATAGACGTCAAGAAAAATTCTTCAACTTTAATGGCCTCATACCGACATGTACGTAACCGAGTCAATAATCTCAACAAAGATTTTGAAGCAGGAATAGTTTTCCAAAAATATTGCCCTTGAAAAGGGAAATTTTAAAGAAACTTGTAAAACGCTCAATCTTTTGTTAAATAAAAGATCAAAACCAACCAATGTAGAATCTCTTAATGTTGATGGGGAGGTCATTACTGAGAATTCAGATATCGCTAAGTCTATGAACGAGTTTTTCTGTAGTGTGGGAAGAAATGTTAGTGTTAAGATACCACAGCAACCAGACCCACTTTTGTCTGGAGAGTACAAAATAAGCACTGAGCAACCGACTGAATTTAAATTTCATCCTGTAGATGTAACTACTATTACTAGAGCTCTAGGTAAAAGAAATCTCACGGGTGTTTGATCTGATGGCATTGCAAGTAACATCCTTATAATTGCATTTCCCGTGATTGTTAATTCCATTTGTGATATTTTCAACTTCTCCATATTTTCAGTGCCCTTCCAAGATATTTGGAGACTAGCCCGCGTAGCTCCTATTTTCAAAGGAAGCACACCTGATGACCTATCGAATTATAGGCCTATTTCTGTTCTACCGGTCGTGTCAAGGCTCTTCGAAAAGCTTATATATAATCATTATACTAGTACCTAAATAAGCAAAAGTATCTAGTCGTGTATCTAGTCTTGTAATCACTTTCTTCTATTACAGCCTCTCCAATATGTATTTTCATCTTTTTACTTTTTTCAACAAATATCATAAGATGACATTTATCTACATTGAATTTCATTTGATCTTCAAGATACAAGGTTGCTAACTGAGTAGCATCTTGCTCTAAGCCATCTATGACACATTCAATCATAGAGTTGCATACATAGATTGTCGTATCATCAGCGTAGTTGCATATTTCGGATCTATTCATCAGAAGAAACAAATCATTCAAAAACAATGTTAAAAAGCAGCGGTCCTAAGACAGATCCCTGTGAGACTCCTTTGTGAACTTCCTTCCATGTGCTAAATGAACCATTAATTTTGACTCTCTGTCGCCTTTTTGACAAATAACTACGACTAATTTTAAGGGCTTTTTTGTAAAGCCACAGGCATGCAATTTTGCTATTAGTAATTCATGATCTATGCAGTCAAAGGCTTTGGAGAGATCCATCAATAAAGCTCCGGTATAGCCGCCTTCATCCACGGTCATTTTAGAAGTTTCCAGACTTCCTAAAAGAGCATGCTGTGTACTATAGCCTTTTCTAAACGCGCGAAGTGGGGGGGGGGGGATAAAAAGCTCACGGAGAATTCCCGTTCAAGCATGAAAGGCGAACAATCAAACTCAACAATATTTGGGGCTACTATAGCATCCATCATGTAATTAAAAATATCACGAAAAGGTTATAGTAGCTGAGGCTCAAAAATGGTAGTATATTTGCTGTGTAATGGAAGGAGGTAGTGATTTCGTACCATTTTTACGACTGTTCCTGCATAATTTAAGCACTAGTAACTCTCAGGAAAGCATCTATACTTCAGCCAGTCGGTATCTATTTTAAGAACCTGAACGCAGCAATACATTCACTCGAATAAATGTAAAGCTTGTATATATGCGAACCCCCGGAGAGAAGCGCAGTCAAATAATAGATTCCACTCCTATTGTTCTGATTCTGTTTGGAGTTTCTTGTAACTTATTTTCACTCTTCTCATACTCATAAACCTGAGGATTGTCTTTGATTTAGATTTGTTGCTTATTTTTACTATAATCTTAGCTGATGATGATGATGATGATGATGATGATGATGATGATGATGATGATGATGATGATGATGATGATTATGATTATGATTATGATTATGATGATGATGATGATGATGATGATGATGATTATGATGATTATGATTATCATTATGATTATGATTATGATTATGATAGGAGTTACTATCTAAATGTTCTTTACTCGATTATGTCTTTACCTTTTAAGGCCGCGTGGAATTGTTTACTTCTAGCTTACTGGGTCTTATTGTTTGGTGTTGATATGTCTCTAATAGACTACTTGGATACCTGGATACGTGCAGTTGTTTACGTCTTCGTTAACGGATTTGCTTAAGAGAGAATTATGCTACTCAACTTCTTGTCTATAATTACCTATCTGATCTATAGCATTTTTAATGAAATTTCAGAGCTGCACATTGTTCTCATTACTTACATATTGAGGAATACCTAGCCCTTGATTCTCATAAGCATACACAACATATACTTGACGAGGAGGCACTGAAATCGCACGTGTTTTGTTACCATAATAATAGGTATATAGTATAGGCTGCACAGATCTTTCTCCAGAATTGCAAATAAAGATTTTAGAACTTTACATTTTGTGGAGAATTACATGTTAGAACAACCCTGTTACGATCACATTTTAGAAGGCATAGCGAAGTTGAGTGATTTGATTAAATGACGTAGCATTGATTTGATTCCAACATATGTCGATTTATTAGGCCTTGTCCAATAGCAAAGTTTTGTTCTACCTTGAGCGGAGGTATTTGATTGTTTACTCCGTTAGCAGCAAATGATCTATTATCTAGTTTTCAACATGGCCTACTGTTCAATTTTTGATTCGGTTGTTTGAATCACAATGCATCTGAAGTCGATTAAGCGGATGAGCAGTTCTAGTTTTATTTCCAAGAACGACGTATGTCCGGAGGACGTGTCTGCGAAAGAGTACCATCTGTCTAATATATTATATATGAGAGCTGCATATTTTCTTGGATAGATGAAATTAATCGACTTGGATAGTCCAAGTGAATGTAAGTATTTAATTTTGATCTACTGTGATGCAAATGTCAAATGTGCCGTAACTAAACTCTTGAGCTCGCATTGATTATTGCCATGATCTGATTCCGTGTAGCTGAATGTGTTATATAGCTTCCTTCTAATGAGTCAAAGGGAAGTTTCAGAACGTGGCAGTATCATTCTATTTTGAAAACAGCACCACAACAATAATTACTCTTTGTGATATTCCTTGGAAAGTATCTTAGATAGGGAATAAATGTGAATAAATACCCATGACATGTCCATGACATTACTTATTCTAACATGGATTGAAGCTGTTTATGTCTTTGAAATTTCCTTTGTTATTGACGATAGGAATATAGACGATAGGGATGTATGTAAGTGTTAAGATTATGAGTTTAAGCGCAAAGAAAGGCGTTTGATTAACATAAGGGAATATATAACATTTGAGATAGAATATTGCTTGCTCTATGAAAACAGGTATGTTTCCTGCATAAAACAAGCAAGGGCATATTCTGGACTTCTTTGTGAACAAGCAGTTGTTTCATTTTGTCTAGTTTGGAGCCTAATGTAGTTATGAAGCACATTATGAACACTGTGTGAATTAAATTTCTATTCATTTCATCTTTAGTTCTTAAGAATGGTAAACCCTCAGCTGATAGCAATTGATTTACAGGGGCCTTGTATCACAATATAAAGAGAAGAGGCAATTCCGAATGATGAGGCTGGTGTTCTTATTTTTGAACTAACGGGTGTATTGGCCATTAGACGATGGTTTCCTATAAATTCTGGTAGAAAATCCGGTGCCTCTTTCTCCATCAACACATGTCGAATTTTAAGTCGTTGCTTTCTTCGTTTTAATACTGCACATTTTGAGCGGGAGGTAGTGAGTTAGGTATTTGATGGATTTGAGCATAAGTCAGGTCGGAACCAAAGACGACGTCTAATTTATTCAGGATCAACAAAGACTTGGATAAAACCTGTCTCACAGGGTTGCCCATCGCCACTCAAGCTACCTGACGCATCTGGTTGTTAGAACTACATTCCTTTCCTTGCATAACAATTAGTATTAATTTCCGTTCCTGTCGGTCGTCATTCAGTAATCTATACTCTATTGGGCGTCGGAAGAACATGATACTTTCAGTATGCTAAGGATTGTTATGATTTTCATGTAATAGCGATCGTTTGTAATGCCAACTGACTAGGCGTGTTTTATCTTAGAAAAAAGTATATGCAAAACATGAGGCTCAGATCAGTTAAAATTGAGATAACTTTTAGAAACATGCAGGCAGGCTGAACTTCAAGAAGTAAATTTGATAAAATGGTTTTTGCAACAAACCTAGTTTTTATTCTTTGAAGTGGGCAATAAACTTCGTGATAAATCTTAAAGCCAGAACGATGTTAAAAACAAGAGACCATTGCCTCTTCCTGGGATTTTGGCATAGTTGTGATAGTGTTTGCAAAACCATGATCATTTTCTTCCTTATTTTATGGGACTGGCCTGAAGGCCATCAAACTACAAAGATCAGGAAGTTGTTGTTATCTTTCAAAATGAAATATTCTTGGAAAAAATTCTGATAAGCCATAAAAAAACTATAAGTGCAGTGAAGAAGATCAGTTTTGTGGGATAAAATATTATGATTTTTTACGTAAATACAACAAAACGATCTAGCCTTAATAAATACTTGCAAGATTGATTACATGGAACAACAGGATTTCACTTCACAATTACAAGACTTCCACACACCCCAATATGAAAGTAGCAACTTTTCTACTACACTGTTTTCTGTGACTTCGCAGTTCCAATTTCTAGTAAGAATGAGAGTATATTCGAACGACTGCTCTTCCTGCTTTGAGTTTGGTTTCGTTTGATCACTTATTTCAGTGGCCAGTACGTTCCACTTTATTATCTTCTATCCACATTCTTAATGATATCTAATGAAGTTTGGTATTAATATTACTCTATGAGTTGGTTTTATTGTATGAGTAGTTGAGGATTCCTTCCATTTCCACTTTAAGTTTTTGCACCTTTCATTATTTAGTTTTAATCACAAAGTCCATCTCGATTATAGTTTAATAGTCGTAGTATCACAAATGTTGGGAATTAGTATTGTACCTTGAACAGGTTGAAAGCGATGGCTGATGATGAAGACTGGGTTAATAAGTTTTGCGACGTCTGTTTTATATCAAATGAAATACGAGTTCTCCAGTGTGGTCACAAATGCTGTTTACCATGCTGTTTGGTGTTGCAAGATAAAGAGAAAGGAGTAGTGCAATGTCCTTGGGATGGAGAGGAAGACGACACAGAACCACACTCTATGCCAACACCACAAACATTTACAAAGGGTATAATTGATACATACGTCAAAGGAAGTGAAAAGAGAACCTTTGAAGAGATGATCCATATGCTTGTTGAATGCAGGAAGAAGACAATCCAGCATATGAAAGACATTGCTAAAAATCTTGATAGTCACGAGTTCAATTCTTCTATTTTTAAGGTAGCTGGCAGTGTTGCTGGGGTAAGTTGAGCAGTAGTTAATAGTTCTTTAAATATGTATATAATAAGCCCGACAACCTGTAACTTTTTGCTAGCTATCAGGTTTATGGTTTTGAGCTCATTATACCATGTATTATTAAGCCAGAGTTAGCTCTTCTGTAGAAGATACTGATTTAACTGCGAAATGTAACAGTAGACAACAAGGTAGGAATGACTCGAGCAATGCTATAAAAATAGTTCCTTAGGACCATAGATTTATGACCTCTAAGAAAACTTCGGAATTTGCAAACTCCCTCTCCCCTCTTCCTGGGTATGATCGTGGATTGCTTGATAGTCCTATCACGATGTCTACTTTTCCCCATCACACGTACACACATAAAACACAGATTCAATTTGCACACATAAAACACGGGAATAGTGCTTGATAATGTTCTGAATATTAGGTATGATGTTAATATTGATAGCTCTCTTTACTGGAAGGATCACGTTAAAGTCATATCCTCTAAAGTTTCCAGAGCGAGTGGCTTTTTGACTGCATCGAGAGCCGTTCATGGTTTGACTACGGTTTTATACAATACGCTACCTATATTAAGTCTGCTGTCTACAAAGTTCTTCATCGCTGCTAGCAACTTACTTTGAGAAATGTGAACGAAGAAAGTAAATACTTGACGTGATTACCGATATTCGAACGTCAAAAAGATGGCGGACTGAGAAAATTTTCTCTGCAGTTACTCGGAAACTAGGCCTAGAGTCCATCAAGGTGAAGCGAAACTTTGATTTTCTCATAGAAAGTGGTGCTATATTCAAGAGACCGACGGCATTATGTAGAGAGTCAATATTGACAGTTTCATCGCTGGCACAGGGGATTCTCTGGACGACGAAGACCCAAATGATCCCAGCCCTGAACTTGATACCCCTATCACAGTTCCCCACTCAGTAAAGGTTGGACTCTATTGACACAGGAAATATGACGATAAGTAGAGAAACTGAGTTTATGGCATTCTTAGGATTAATTGAGAAGCTAATAAATGACATCAGGAGGTTGGATCAAAAGTTTCTTGACGAAGTTTTACTGGAGAAGACCTATAGGTTAAAGCTTGAGATCTTTACTCTATAAACACTATTAGAGGAATGTCTCATGAGGGTACCAAAAAACAAGGAGACGTTATGGAGCATGATAAATTCCTGGGTAGTCATGAAGACCTTAAATTGACAACAAATGTGGCGAGAAAGGGTGACAAGGCACCTAATACACCCGAAATCGTGAAACGGGAGGCTATTGAAAAAATTCAGAGGCAGTGGAATTTGCCTAGAGGAAGGAAGGAAACAGTACGAGCAGCACAAGGTTACGAGCACTATAAACTACACACGATAAAACTCTACAGGTCGATTATCCACATAACCATATAATTTTGATTTGCAAAAAGAGCTATGCCTAAACGTATATTTGAGAAGGTTAGATCTGGAGAAATCAGAACTGGACAAGCCAAGAATCCTGAAATTTGTTTGCTGATCGAAGAGAAAACATACAATTGGAACACTAGTGTATCCATACGGGACGGAATAATCAGTGAGAAAGTGAAAACTCCACTCACACCTCAGGTATCCCACACTTAGAGAAAGGGGACCTTTCGAATTATGGGCGATAGCATGCTGCATGAGATTAAGGAAAGACGGATGAGCAAAAGTGGTTTCGTAAAAGTTATGTGTTTCCCAGGTTCTACAATTGCTGACCTAAAAAATTCTTGCATGCAGCCAATTTTAAGCAGAACCCCCAGCCATGTGATGAGAGTTGTTGGGACTAATGATGCCAGAAGGAAAGATTCCATAGTTGATTGTATCCTGGATGGATTGTTGGGTCTAAGGAAGGATAAAGAGGCCAGACAACCAAATGTCACAGTGGTGATTTCCACTCCAGTTAGAAGAACAGGTCAGTCTTCTGCTGGGAAGATTGGTAAAGAATTAAGCAAGAAGGTCCGTTCTCTCAGACCAAGCCTTGTGGACAACAACAAGTTATGCTCAACGGAAGAACGACGTATAGGACTTCATCTCAATTATGTTGTAAATACAGGGTCAGGAACAAAAAGTACACCAAATAGTAATTTTTGGTTAATTATAAATATTTACAAAACATTATGTTCAGCTTAGTTCCGAACAATAGAGCTCTATATCGTTAACTGACTAATGTACGGAAATCTGCTATTCAATACCGGGTGCGATTAATCACGTGATTTAATTGTCATTCGATGCTACATATACGTGCGTACGAGGCAAGGTTACAACAAATTATAAGGTAGTATGTAAACTCACCTCAAAGCAACAATCCACACCAAAATTGTTGGAACACCTACTACCTTGTCACAGAAGTTTTCTCCTTCTCCACCCCTTCCCCTGATACAATGTTGAAGTATGACGAGATTGTTCTGCTTTGACAGTTCTTTTCGCTAATGACTGGTAGATAGTCATTTCCTACACAAAAATCAACATTGCCCATGTTGGGAGGGGGGAGGGGGAAGGGAAATAGGAAAGGGAGAGTTATCCACTAGTAGTAAAATAGGAATAACATTGATCTCCAGGATGACTTAGCCATTGATGTTCCAACTAATTCTGGCGAGGATTGTCTGTACGAGAAACTTTTCTGCCCAATAGCTGATTTCCCCAAAGGTACCCTTAATTCAGGGGTGGTGTTCCGAAGACTGCGCTCGGTGACTTGTGAATTTTTGGCAAACATTTCATACATGTATTGTGGCCCAAGATCATTAAGAGATATGAAAACCATCATTTTTGTCTCGTAAGCAATAAGATCTTCAATATTCATCGTAGGTTTGGATTGAGTTAAGTAACTAGTCTTTCCACCATCTGTACATGTTTCTATATTAATGTTACTTATTTATTTTTTGCTTAGAATGTGTCATCCATTAAAGACTGTTTTGCAGCAGTACATTGCTTTGGCTTTTTTGTCAAAATTTATACCGCTAACGACTTTATTGTTTTCATGGAGTTTAGACCGCCCAAGTGTTGTTAGATTCGTTGCAATGAACTGACTTTCATGACAATGCTTCTCTTATATTTCATAATAGTAATCTTTCTGTCATCATGGATTGTACTGATTTTCAAATTATGGAAAGAGGTAGCATAGCTAAAACGTTATTATTTCATTTCAAATCTCTCTTTGTTTCATACTGAGACGTTTATTGACATCTTCTTATAGATAGCTGGCTCAGTGCTGGCAATAGTTGGTTTAAGTTTGAGTCTTACGGGCGTTGGGGCAATTGCTGGTGTGCCATTGGCTATTACTGGAGCCTCAGTTGGAATTGCTGGCGGAGTTACAACTGGAGTAACAGGCATAGTAGAGGCATTTTTGAAGCGGAAAGGGATAAAAGAGGTAGATGAAGACCTTAAGTTAGACAGATTCAGAGCAGTCCAACTGCAAGTTATTTCCCTTAGAGCTGCAGAGGATCGTGAATTTGCAGAAAGGTGGAATATCAATTCTTCAAATGTAATCAATGCTGTTAGAGCTCTTCCTGCAGCTGTAAAATTTAGTCTTACAACAGCAGCCGGCGTTCGAATGGCATTTGCTGCTGGCCAAGCTGCGACAAGAGCTGGTTTACACGTTGCAGGTATAGTTTTTGCTGCTGCTTTAATTCCGCTTGACCTCGGCCAAATGATTGTCAGTTCTATCAGGATCCATAAAAATGATCCTTCCGATATCATTAAAGATATTGTAAGGAGAGCTGATGATCTCGAAAAGCAACTGCGAATATACTTCATAGGAGAAGGCTACTTTAAACTCGTCTACACAAATGATGGGTACTGGGCATACATTGTAGTAGATAGTTTGCAACTGAATGAGTTTAACGGAAGGTCAAATGATGGCTATGAATTGGCACAGCTAAAGAAGTACGGTGATCTCATTGAATCAGGTAAAGGCAGAGTTCCAACAAAAGTGAAAGAGAAAATACAACAGGAATGGTATTCACTGTATAAGGAACAAAAATCTCAACAATTACAAGTAAGTAATAGCCTCATTTCGTATTTGTTCTGTAATATGATGTGTTCACTGATTAGAAAACTTAGGAAACCTTGCAGAGTTACTCATTCTCTTAATCCAGTATAAAAACGTTTTTCCATTCCTATTATTGATGAGTTGTACGAAGTCCGCTATTAATGGAGATGTTAAATATGCAGATTAGCATTATTGATTCGCTGCCCAGGAATCTTTGTTCATTGGCTGATCAAGCTGTACTTTTTCTGCTTTGGCGATTCTGTCATCCAGACAAGAATTTTCAATGTGCTTTAGAAGGATCGCTAGAATGGCCATATCAGACATGTACAGAAATTCTCTGAATTCGAAACACTCCATCCTCTCGGTAAGCAAGTCAATAGCCTTTGCCTAGTGCCCATTATCATAGCAAATATATTACTCATGAGTACACAGTGTAAACAGCTCTCAGACAGGATTTAAAATTTGCCAAGAACTCTCGAAATCTTTCTATTTCTATTGTTGATATAATAAACTTTCGATTTAACGAACTATTCGACATGCCCCTGCGAGGTTCAATTTGTCAAGGGTCTACCCAGTGTTACATTTTGGCGGATTTGAATGTGATTGAGCTCTCAGTGATTCAAAGAGTTATCTAAAACTGAGCTGAAACTATACGCATTTGACAGGTTAATTGTTGAAAAGTGATTCCTTAGGATATCGTCTAGGTCTTAACAGCCAACAGCAATCATGAAGTAATCAAATTCTGGTTAGAACATGACTGGGCTTATATCATGTCCAAAAAAATAGAGTATGTTGCCTCTCTGCTGTTCTCCCCATTTCATTGAACATATGCAGTATTATCTATCAGTTCACCATTTGTATGTTACGTTCGACTTTTAGCTTAGTATTTCGAATGTTATAATGTTCCTATTGTTTTCTCCATCATTAAAGGATGCAGCCAGTGAAGACCATTAGAAGTAAGCACTTTATCGCCTTTCCTTACCAATGTGTTGCCTTAGTTTAATTCCAAGTTAAAATATGATATATAGGCATACCCCCGTCCTAAAAGAGTAGTTGTAGTACGCAGTAGGAAAAGGGGGTAGTTTGCCCCCTAGTTGTAGTAATGAAGGAGTTGAACGATCAAACACTTCTATTTTGCTGACTTGACGAAAGTATATGTCTCTTGTGTTTCTGATTCTTCTCCAATGTAACGCGGCATTATAGTAGTTGAATATTTGTCATAGCGAAATTCACCCCCAGGCTAAAAGATAGACATGATACCTTATGTTAATGCTGAATGTTGTGATCTACCCATATGTCAAGGCATTCATGTAACGTTGCTCGATTTTATCATAGGAATCCATATTCTTGCCTGTGTAGTTTAATAACGAGATGAAAATTTGCATAGAATTATGTTCATTCCTTTAAATCTTTGGTTGAATGATTTATGACCAGTTGTCAGTTCTTAATCCCGAATTACATGGAAAAATTGCAACACTATCTATACCTTTCATAGCGTTTTATTATGCAATCTATCCAAATTTGCTATATTTTTCATCTTTGTAGGAAAACGATATTTCAACTCTTCTGCAAATATGATGGGAACGGGAGAAATACATTAACTACATACCAGTACTGGAAGAGATGGCAATGAGCAATCTTCGATTCTTTCTCTGTGTAGTTTTACCATATTCATGCCGTGATTTTAGTTGTGTCTGCTGGTATCGGTCAATCATTCCGTTGAGTTTTCCGCAGTTATCTCAGCGTTATAGATTAGAGTCTGCGATATGACCAAGAAAGAATGGGTGCGACTGGTAAACAGTGCTAGCTACTGCCAACAAAAAGATTACATAAACTATGTAATTATATATATATATATATATATATATATATATATATATATATATATATATATATATATATATATATATATATATATATATATATATATATATATATATCTGTATATATATATATATATATATATATATATATATATATATATATATATATATATATATATATATATATACATATATATATATATATATATATATATAATAGATATATAATATATATACTTAAGCAGGCCCTATGTCATTTTAAGTTTGGTACTGATGAAGATTTTAATCGAAAAGTCTACTTTACAAACAAGTATATTTGTGGTTTATTCTTTCTATGCAATTTATATACGTTGTGGATGCGGCTTAGGATCAGTTTATACCATACATACATACACACACATATATATACCTACATATGTATATATATATATATATATATATATATATATATATATATATATATATATATATATATATATATATATATATATATATATATATATATATATATATATATGTGTGTGTGTGTGTGTGTATGTATCTACATATATATGTAGAATAAGCCAAAAATACATTTACAAAACTACGCATGTAATCGTTTCGATTAAATGTTCATCAGTACTGGTGAAGACATTATACTAGATACAGGTAACCCACGATTAACATCTTCATCAGTACATACAGACAAGTTTACTGTTAGTTAATTCTCTTTTTCAATTTCATATACTTTGTGGATGCGGCTTAGAATCAGTTTGTTATATACACACATATGTTATATACATATTTATATATAAATATATTTATATATTAATATATATATATATATATATATATATATATATATATATATATATATATATATATATATATATATATATATATATATATATATATATATATATATATATATATATATATATATATATATATATATATATATATATATATATTGCAGAATACTGGTCGGAAAAGACACAGCAGCTTAGTCAGTACTAATAGTTTCATGCCTTACGGCAATCCTCAGCCGACTAAAAGCTGTTAAAACGAACATTACACAAAAGGAACATAAAAGGTACGTCAGATTTGACTATCAAGCGAATACTTAGTTCTGTGACGACACTGAGCCATAACTTCATTCCTCTTATTCAGTAATCTGTCTCGATCTTTGAAGTTTACATTTTCATACTTCTCGGCCAGACACAGGGGGCATCTATTCCACTCTGGTTTAAATGAAGGTGCTCGGTGAACAATCCTCCATGAAATCCGTGGTTCTTCGTCTATACCTTTTAAACGCCAATATTCGGATGACAGTGAGGTGCTGTTTTTATAATCTTCGTGGTTGAAAGAGCGTTTATGGTTTGCATACCGTTTTTTAAAGGTCGTTTCACATAGACCAATGTACTTCTTAACAGGTAACTGAGCTTTGGTAGCCACGATGGTTGCCTCATATATGACATTGGACGCCAGGCAGTTTTGATTCATGGGGCAGTTTTGCTTTACCATACAGTTACATGTCTTTTCGCTGGTATGTGATGTGCTGGAAGTAAGAATGCATTTGTTGTGGGCCGTAATGATTGATTTAATGTTGGGCAAACAGCTATAACTAACTTTGATGGTGTTCTTGTTGAAACTTTTATGGTACTTGTGAGATCTGGGAGAATGGTACGCAATAAGGTGAAGGAAGTTTTTACCAATATTAGTAGATACTGATTTATCGTATGGAGGGTTATACCAAATGATGTTGCGTTGTCTGCTCCTCCGTTTATGATGTACCTTGTCTTGGCTGTACTTAAATGTGTGTGTGTAGCCAGAACGCGAAAGAGCCTCCTTGTAATATGGAACAGCACTTTTAAAAATATCCTCATTAGAAGATAGGTTTGAAAGTCGTTTCTCAATGGACAATGGTACTTGCTTGATTATACACGGTGGATGATTGGACTGTTTGTGGATGTACTTGGTTTCGCTCCCAGGTTTATTGTATGGCTTATATGTTGAGCTTTGCAGATCTAGTGTGACATCAAGGAAGTTAACCACTGTCATGTTGCATTGAATAACGATGTCCAAACCATTTTTCTTGAAGGTTTTCTGGAATTCTTTTTTAATGCGCTCACTTTGAGGACCATTGACATTGCGGAAGAAGGCAAGGTATATATATATATATATATATATATATATATATATATATATATATATATATATATATATATATATATATATATATATATATATATATATATATATATATATATATATATATATATATATATATATATATATATATATATATAATAAAACGCAGAAATGACTCGGAACTTCATAGCGGCTTCTTCAGGCTTAAATGACTGACTGTCTTTCTTACTGTTCAATAAGTCTATTTTCTCATTGGATAAATGCGACGCTAATGGTACCTTATAGAAGGGATAAGTTTTAAGCATAGGGAAGATATCTATTGCGCAGCTATATTTGTGGGTGCCTACATGCAGTTGACTGTACTGAGTATGAATAATGCAATGTCGGTCGACCGCAGCTCGATTTCTTAGTGTATTACCTGATTCTCCGATGTAGTGTTGTTTACACCCGTTGCAGATCAGTACGTAAATAAATCCTCTTACCCCGCAGTCAATTTTTGTTTGAATGTTGACAGTTCATTTGTTGCCTATGCAGCCAATTTCTACTTGGTTGCCAGCAAGACTTTCTTTACAGGTTTGGCGCCGAAAGTCCTTGTATTGAGTTATTTTAGTCTCATTGGGAGAGGTATAGTTTGTTGTGAATTCAGTTTGGGTTAGAATTCGTTCTGGATTTTCTGGTTGTCTTCTGCTATGTACTCTTTTCAATTCCTTCATACCTTGTTCATTTTAGTACCTGCATTTAGAATCGCTATAGCTTCCCGTATTATTAGCACATGTTTGGATTCTTTGGATTCTTTCTTGAAATGAAAAATAGTAAATTGCCTGTTTTTTCTGTGGATTGACTTTGGCCTTATGCATGCTTTGGTTTATGAGTCCTAGTGGGTAGCCAGAGCAAGTGAGGGTATTTGTGAGTTGTATTAGTCTTATTTCTACTTTATTTCTCTAGTCAACAATAGTGCACAATCGCCTTGCACGGTTATATAGAATGCTTTTAATATCTTAGAATGAGTAATCAGTAATCTAGTGTATCTTGCCAGGTTTGGAATAGTTACTTTCTTTCTCCTAAAATTTGTGCCATGAAGGTTAACAAATCTTTTTCGGTCGAACTGTTGGCCACGTGGATCATACATTGCAGTTCAGTTTGCAGGAGAGAAGTGATGAAGTTGAAATTATAACGGATAATGCCAATGAATGAATAGTTTCTATTGAAAACTAATCTTTGGAAATGCGTTCACACAATCACCTTCGCCACCACAAAAGCGAGAGGTTTGTACTTCATACCTATGATTGCTATTATCTCTATCAATCACAAATGTTCCTAGGCCTTATTTTTAAACTGTGTTACCGTATCTTCTTTCGACGTTAAAGCTACTGCTCATTAGGTACAATATCATGCCATTGAAGATGCTTGGGGGCGGGTGATTACTAAGGGCATTGTCCTCAGATTCACGACGTACTGATTGTAGGCTGATAGTCAACCGATGATGTGGGCTTGCTCGATTCAGTTAGATCTGCGTTTTCTTAATGACTCTATGCAAATCCATCTGTGAAAAGTCTGCTGGTACTACAGAAGCTCTCTATAGCACGAAAAAGCGAGAATGTTCTTTTAGCATACTGAAAGCTTTTTTCGTCCAAAAATCGTCAGAGTACTTTGTATCGAGGTCACCTTGATTGCCCTCCATATCCACAAGCATCAGGAGGAAAAACACTATAACAAGAGAACAGCCACCTCGTATGTGTAGAAACTCTAATTCTAAAATGAGAAGTGATTGGATCATAGGACAGCATCTCATCAAAACTAAAGAATGCGCCAAAACGTATTCAGAAGACAATTTTCAGATCATAGGCCTTTCCGAAATTTTCGGATTCTCCTGATCATAGATGTCCTTATTTCTTGCATTAAGGAAGAACTAGCCAACATTTCATCAGAAAAACAGTTTGGCCTTGAAGAGTGCCCAGTTTACCTATAATTGCCCTGGATTGGAAATGTCTCATCAAAATTTGAAAGCCAAATTAATATAGCCATTAAATCCTGTTTCTATGCTGTGAAGCCCAATGCGGTTTACAATACTAGGGTCATGGTACCATCTGCTAAAAAGATTGCGCTTCTACCACTCAAAAAACTAATGTAGTCTATGAATTACAGAACTGTAGCATACTTACCCCCACTTAATACGGCGTTTCATACTCTGACGAGTGTCTGAGGAGAAAGCTTTCAGTATGCTAAAAGAATGTTCCCGCTCTTTCGTGCTATAGACAAATCTATATCTGTGTTTTCATGAGCAGTGGGCCAGCCTACTTGGGTGAGATCCATGAGAGATGCCATTGGGGTCCGTGTAAGGTGGGATGAAGAGTATCAAGGTAAATGCGATCAGCTGGGCTGACTCACTTGAGTGGACTTGAAAGTACTGTTGCGCGCATGTGCAGATAATTTTGGTGCCGAACCAGTTATTCACCTATAAATTGACATTGGCCAACAGTTTAATCTCAATGCAAAATACAAAGACTCCGGGCAACTTTGCAATTAGCAAGGATATCGAAAAGGACTTGTTTCACATTTCTGTGAAGTTTGATTTGTTCACTACAATTCAATTTTTGTCTAGACAAGTTCTCGCCAAAATATTGAAACATTGAAATATCTTGTTTTCAAAATGCAAAGAAAATGCTGCCCCATGTGAGTGAAATGGAACTCATTTCACGTAAACACCGATGAGGTCGATCTCACCTGAGTGGGCCAGCCCACTTAGGTGAGCCAATCCACCTAATGTAAACGGGCCCAAAGTATACTCTACTTCAAGATACACCATGTTCCATTGGCTTTAGTTCCACCACCTTTCGTAAGTAGGGTTACTTTTTCTTTTTGCATTTCTAAATTTCTGTTGCTTATGTACTCAACAAAGGATCAACATGATTCTTTGTTACGTTTGCTCCCCGCCCCCAATACCTAAATCCTTAAAAGGTCCTGATATGAATACAATTCCAATAATGCTGCCAAGTTCCTACCTTCAGGCATAGGCACAAAGTCCTAGAAAAGACAGAAATCTGAAGTAGTTCATAGGATTCTCAATATTATGTCATCGTTTCAATGCCTTAACAGTATTAGGAAGTCCAAAGTCTATTTTCATTAACCTATTTGTTAAATGTGACCCTGAGTTCGAGAAGACAATAAATGAGCCTTGCATATTTAGAAGTTTGCGCTTTGTTTTCTCATAAGGGACCTCAGATCATGCTTGATTGATTACACTTTAAGGAAGTCATGCGTTGGTCCATTGGCAACAGCCAATAGACGTGGGTTAACTGTATCTACAACAATGCCTCTTTTAAACCGTTTTCAAAAGGATTGATTTTGGTTTATGAATAATCTTATGTTAATTTATTGCATGCATTATCCAGTTTTATTTCAAGTAAAGAAGGTAAGAATTTGATGTGTGCATCTGTCTTCGAAGGGCTGCTGGATGAATTCTGGATAAATCAACTGTACATAGGTATGCGTTCAACTTTGCGTATGTAATGTATTTGGGTATCAATATGTAAGACAGAGCCCTCTAGTTACAGAAAAGTCGCCTTCTCTCGGCCAGCTAAGCAGGATTCATTTTTGACCTCCCATTTGAAGTTGTTTTGACAAACTTAGACACCTACTTTTATTGACAGGTTCCTTGCAAATCTATGCTTGTTATCAAAAACCAAACAGCTGCATTAATCTTGGCTTAAGTATCGTCGTTTTGATATCGTAATTGGTCCCACGCATTAAAACTTATTTGGCAAGCGCATAAATGAAACTTAAAGGACCCTGGATATGGTAATAATATGTCCCATTCGTAGTGTTAAATACTTAAGTAAAGTTGAATTATCATTAATACAGTTCCTGTGTCGATAGAAAACAATTAGAATTCTAGAAAAGGATGAGACCAATGATATATATGCGTAGCATAGGTAACTTCATCAGATTTATTTCAAAGAAAGAAGGATGTGAAGAAAGTATGTCCGCATTGGATTTGTTTATCTTTCTTCCAAAATAGTGGATGAATTCTGACCAAGTTAATGTTGTGTGAATATTAGATGCCAAATGGTGTTAGTATACCTGTTGATCCACTGCAAGGCTTTGTGGCTAAAGTGCTTGTTTACTCCGTGGAAAGACAATTAGTTTTAATTTGGTAAATACCTTTCTGTCCACACAGCAGAAAATGACTAGCTATCTCATTGAAACAGAAGAGAGATGGAGGTTGTGAACAGCGATTATAGTGCCGTGCTACACAAAACTGTCGGTATAGGATAAGTATATCTCCAGCAGAAATCCCCCTTCATCACATGATGGCACCAAATGCGTATACGGTACAGTTCAGCAGAGGGTATTTCCTTCTGCTATTGCTTAAGTTTCCTGAATACCTGTCAGTTTCCGTTTTAGCACGAGTCCACTGGTAAAGCTATTTATTGCAATTTTTGTGTGTGATGTAATTAAACGTACATTAGATCAAATTTTTAGAGAAAAATGACTATAGTTGTCTCTCGTAAGAATCTAAATCTAATTCTTCACTCATTTCTGCTAAAACATAGAGCTTCATTTTGTTATTAATATGAAAGTATTGCTTTTGTCAGATGGTAGAATTAAGCAAGAGTCTTAAATTGTTTCAGAGAAATATCGATTGGCCAATTTCATGTGCATGCTGACAATTCATTACAACAAATAAAAGAAAAATCTCCTAGGACATATTTTGTTTCCTGGTTCTAATTTAACAAATATTCTTGGTTTGGAGAAATGTTATATGATACACAGCCAGAGCAGTGGATGTTTTCTAGGGTTTACATGAAAGTTTTCAGCTCTGGGCAAGTTCCATAAGCTGTTGCTCCCGCTGCACTCATCGATGCTGACAGGCTCAGCTGCGAGTCAAAATCATCACACCCCAGCTTGAAACAAGTTCGTTTTTACATTGGAGTCTTGCCCAGGGTTCAGAAGGCAAGTTGAACTCACTCCGGGTGGAGAATTTCTCATGTAGACACTTTCGCAAATTACATTAGTTCTCTTTATTGGCCGAGTTGAAACTCAGCCCGGGTTAACTTTTCTTTGTAAATGGAGTCTAAGGAAAATATAATCTGCCTACGAATCTCTTTCCTACCCAGCTTATTTGCATCTAGTTCTATTAATTACTAACGCCATTATTTTCAATTTATAACAGGTGATTAAAGATGGATTGTAAATTTGACAGTAAAAGAGATAAATGCAGCATTTGTCTTACTTCAAACGATTACAGAGTCCTTCAATGCGGTCATGCATTTTGCATTGATTGCTTGCAGTACATTCATGAATTTGAAGAAGGTACAATATTGTGCCCACACGACCTGAAGGAAGATTGCACTACCCCAAACTCTTTGCCCAAACCTGAGTACTTTGAGGGAATCATCTTGACTCCTGATGTAGAGGGAGATTCACCCACCAGCATTGACAACCTGCTTCAGGACCTAGTTGATCAAAGGATGACAACAATCAAACTTCTACGGCAAGTAGCTTCTGTCCTGAACGGACACGAGTTAAATTCTTCCATCTCAAAGATATCTGGGAGTGTTGCAGGGGTGAGTATGATCATACATTCATCATGCATCATTTCATGAATGTATTCATAGAAAGAGTATGCATATGTGTATAAATATATGTGTATGTATATATAAAGGTACTTAAATCAATACACACATACATATATACATACACACATAAATACATACATACATACATACATACAACATATATATATATATATATATATATATATATATATATATATATATATATATATATATATATATATATATATATATATATATATATATATATATATATATATCTATATATATATATACTTACGTTCGAAAAGTATTTATATATACTGGTGGTATGGGTGGCTTAGATTGAGGGGTGAGTGGCCAAGCAGTTCAGTTGGCTTCTGTTAGCTAGCTGAAGTTAAGCTTGGCTGTGTTAGGTCAGGAACTGGATGGGAGACTATCCAGATAAACGACCAAAGCAACTAACTCCTCCGTCCTTCGGAAGGGACGTTAAACTAGAGCTCCCATGCTTGGATGCAGCATGCACAGTAGGCCTAAATTAGCTGAAAATGCTAGATATAACAGCCTACTCAAAATAAAGTAAAACAACAAACAACAAAGTATTTTACCACACTGCTAAAGTGGCGGCTAGCAGTAGCGAAGTTCCAGCTCTTGACAATCCAAATAACATGATTATAGTGGTTCATAGCGTTCTGTTATCATATTTAATGGTGAGAAAATATTCGTCGTTTCCTCGGATTGAAGTGAAGCTAATTTTATAGTACGTCTGAGATATGTTGACAGAAATATTAGTAATTGTACTAAAGGAGTGCCGTAAAAATTATGGCCATTTATTAGTTGAAGGTGGCATAACAAAATAGCGTAGGAAGACTCATTTTCTGAAGAAAGAGTGTGATATTTTAGTGCTTTTAGAGTCAGAATTTGTGAAGCCTCGTGATTTTAGAAAAATTCTTCCTTGCTTAGTTCACTCCGGTCAGAATAATATCATTTTAGGTGGTGAATAGTTTCACGTGAGTGATATGTTGCAATGCCATTGGTCATTTAATTTTGGTAAACTTCCATTTCTTTTCGTTTCTACAGTAACATAGGCCTTAAATTTTGCCTCTTTAGTAACGCCTAATATCAAGCTTTTCATATATGCCACCCGCCAATGAAACTCTCTGATAATCCTTATTCTTATTTTGATAAATCTTTAACTTACCTCATACAACATATAGATTCTTTGAGATCAACTCACCTGAAACTACCTCATAAACTAAAACCTTTTCGCTATGAATCGCAAACGCGACTTTGCTAAAATTTCACTTCGAATGCTAGGCCTGAAACATTTTCATCTTGAAAAGCCGGAATATCACGCTTTTGCACTCAAAAACTCTTCATCCTGCTCTAATTAGCTATGCCTACCATGACCATTTATTGCCCATACTTTAGAAAGCATTGTTTCAAAATCTTGCAAATTTGTCCACCGAAAAACATCAGTTTAGCTGCACATTTTCTTTCACTTCGAAACTTGACAAATTAAAGACTTTTTTCCCCCCTAAATACAGATTGAAGACGCCCTTACAGCGTGAAAGTTTTGTTATGTAACTTGTCCGGACTAGGCCCTTGGCCGCTGTTAGCTGCCATTTTGTTCTAGGTGGTGAAATACTTTTCAAACGTAAGTATATATATGTATATAAATATAAATAAATAAATATATATATATATATATATATATATATATATATATATATATATATATATATATATATATATATACATATATATATATATATTTATATATATACATATATATCACCCGGGGCGCTTATTAACTTTTTGCTATTTTAGGGGGGCGTCTACTCGAAGGGAAAGTTTAAAAGAGAGAGGTGTTTATTGAAGTTTTGTAACTTTTCCTCCCTAGGCAATATACTGTATATAGTCATATATGTATATATATATATATATATATATATATATATATATATATATATATATATATATATATATATATATATATATATATATATATATATATATATATATATATATATATATATATATATATATCAATAATTGTATCAAGACGTTGAAACAAAGAAAATTATTGTTTGTTGCTACAAAGTTGTTCCGTATGATCATAACATGATCACACTCATCAGGCAAGTTAAACGCACCCTTCTATTAAAAGCCCCTTCAAATAGACGCCCCTATATCTTCAACAGTTGATACTAGCAAGGATGAGATGATTCCCTGCTAAGAAGGCAACAAGTGTTGTGATGGAAGAGCTTTGCTGCAATCGTTGTTGTCAAAATCGTTGTTGTAAATCAACGTAAATTTTTTTCCGGGACAAAAGTTGTGAGACATGAATTCTCCACAGCACCTCCGTTTCACAATGGCGAAATGAGGAAACAAGGTAAAAATGGAGGCACATGATTGGATAATAATTTTATGTAAACAAATCCGCTGATTGGTCAATTACAAAATGTGCTCTTGCTGTTTCGTGAACGGTATTGTTCACTCATCAGGAGAATAAAACGAACAACATTCCGCTAACACATATAACTGTTAATAAAGCTAATCTTTCGAACTATCGATTGTTCGGCGTCTGGGTATGCAGATGCTGATTGTGACGTAGTAAGGCCTTATGCCTGTGCCGGCAAGATGATACGAGCTCATTGCGCTTGTTGAGTGAAGACAGTTCCGGGTGGCGAATGATGAACAGTTTTTCTTTAAGGCAGAGATTGCATCTTTTGCTAGTGCTGTTATATACTTGGGCTTTTGAAAGGATGCGCCAAGAGAGTGAATAATTAACTTTACTGTCTTTTAGCGTCCAGATATGCTTGCTCAGTTCTGTAGAGTTCCTAAGGTGGGAATGTCTAAATGATGCTGTATGGTTTCTAAATCTTGTTTTGAAGTTATTTTCTGTGAGTCCAATGTATGTTTTGGAAGCAAGGTTGTCTCTGCGAGTGACTGTGGCTTGATATATTATGGAAGATTGAAGGCAGTTACCATTCAAAGGGCATGTTTCTAACTGGCGACAGTTGCATTTTTTGGTGAGTGTTGGTGAGGGGCTGTTATCGGTGGATGTTTGTAGCAGGCGTCTATTGTGGTTGTTGATAATTTGTTTTGTATTAGGCATGCAGCTGTAGCTGATCTTTATGGTATTACGATTGAAAATTTTTCTAAGTTTGCTCTCGTTGGGGAAGTGTTTGGATACCAGGGCGAGGAAGTGGTGTCCGATGTTGGTGCTAACATGTTTGGTAAATGGTGGATTATACCAGAGGATGTCATTTCGCCGTCTGTTATTTTTTCTGCTCGGTTTCACTGTCTCATAGGATGAAATGTACTGATAACCGCTATCATGAAGGGCCTTCTGATATGGGGGAGCTGCTTTATCAAAACATGCTTTGTTGGATGAAAGGGATGAAAGGCGTTTGTTGATTCCGGCCGGTATGTTTTTAATGACAACTGGAGGGTGATTGCTCTCTTTGTGGACGTATTGAAGAGTAGTGTTTGCTTTCATGTATGGATGGTGCGTATTGTTAGTAAGATTAAATGTGAACATCCGAAAAGTTGACGATTTGCTTATTTGCCTCGATGGTGATTCGTAATCCGTTAGTTTTGAAGATGTGGCATATTTCTTTTTTAATATGTTCTATAGCTTTCGGAGTACCTTTAGATATAACAAGACCGTCGTCCCTGTAGAGTCCTATGTTGCGTCCTAGTATCTCTTGAAGTTGGGAAAGAAGATAGCAGCCCACCAACTCGCATGTCTCAGCACCGTCGTAGCTACCCATTGTTACGTCGAAAGGTGATGTACCTTTTTTTTGCCAAGGTTGTTGCTTGTGAAATAAGAATGAATTGTTTGCATGCATGATGATATGTTTTTCGTCCTCTGAGATGGTGTCGTAAGTTGATCCGAAATTTAAAGCTTTGAGTAAGAGATTTTGGCTAATAGATGGGTAAAATTCCACAATATCGAAGGAGATAAAGCTGTGATGCTGTTTATTTTCAATCGTTCGAAACCATTCAATTACAGATTCAGTGCTTTTCCATTGGTTCATGTTGGTTTCTGATATTATTGTCTTGTTGATGCGGTCGAGAATTTGCTTGCTTATTTTACCTATCTCTGGTATGGTTGGGTTGATCAGACGGCATGATGGTTTGTTACAAAAGTTAGGCTTATGGTCTTTCAAAGTGATGAATGCTTCTTTGCTTGCTGTGGATTCTACTCTATCATCTATATCTAATTTGGCTGTGATGTTGTTGTCTTCTGCATGGATAGTATGCATAGTTGAGAGCTGGGATTTCTTATGTGATTTAGAGATGTTGCGTTCCAGCAGGTCGCAGTATACGGGAGTTTCCAGTTTGTAGAAGTTCGAAGTTTTGTCAGCTGCGATCAAAAGGTTGGATTCATTTGCAATTCGCTTTGAATCTTTTTTCAGCGTAGCAAGGAAAGGTGTAGTAATCTTTTTGAATTTTATACTTTGTATCAACTTAAGCATATCATCTTCGAATTCTTTTAAATCATCAATAGGAGGTGGACTTTTAGATGACTTGAATCCATATGTTTCTTTAGAGCAAGAGGTCGCATCGGGATTGAGGACGAAGTATGCCTTCCAGCGCATTCTGCGAAGAAACTGTTCGGTTGTCTCTATGAGGCGTTGTAGATAGCTGTTGTCCGATGGAAGCGGAATATTTTTCGTAGAGTAGCTGATGTTGAATTTCTCCATGGTAGATACTCGTAGAGTGCTCGACAACGTAAATAGGAGCAAAATGACAAATGAGAAGTAATGAGTCCTTCCAATACAGTGCTCGATACCGCAAAGTAGAGCAGAATATATATAAATTAAAACTACTATGTGCTCTCGACAAGCCTGTTTCGTTAACGGTATTGTTCACTCATCAGGAGAATAAAACGAGCAATATTCCGCTAACACATATCTACTATGTGCTCTCGACAAGCCTGTTTCGTGAACGGTATTGTTCACTCATCAGGAGAATAAAACGAGCAATATTCCGCTAACACATATAACTGTTAATAAAGCTAATCTTTCGAACTATCGATTGTTCGGCGTCTGGGTATGCAGATGCTGATTGTGACGTAGTAAGGCCTTATGCCTGTGCCGGCAAGATGATACGAGCTCATTGCGCTTGTTGAGTGAAGACAGTTCCGGGTGGCGAATGATGAACAGTTTTTCTTTAAGGCAGAGATTGCATCTTTTGCTAGTGCTGTTATATACTTGGGCTTTTGAAAGGATGCGCCAAGAGAGTGAATACTTAACTTTACTGTCTTTTTGCGTCACAGCATCACAGCTTTATCTCCTTCGATATTGTGGAATTTTACCCATCTATTAGCCAAAATCTCTTACTCAAAGCTTTAAATTTCGGATCAACTTACGACACCATCTCAGAGGACGAAAAACATATCATCATGCATGCAAACAATTCATTCTTATTTCACAAGCAACAACCTTGGCAAAAAAAAGGTACATCACCTTTCGACGTAACAATGGGTAGCTACGACGGTGCTGAGACATGCGAGTTGGTGGGCTGCTATCTTCTTTCCCAACTTCAAGAGATACTAGGACGCAACATAGGACTCTACAGGGACGACGGTCTTGTTATATCTAAAGGTACTCCGAAAGCTATAGAACATATTAAAAAAGAAATATGCCACATCTTCAAAACTAACGGATTACGAATCACCATCGAGGCAAATAAGCAAATCGTCAACTTTTCGGATGTTCACATTTAATCTTACTAACAATACGCACCATCCATACATGAAAGCAAACACTACTCTTCAATACGTCCACAAAGAGAGCAATCACCCTCCAGTTGTCATTAAAAACATACCGGCCGGAATCAACAAACGCCTTTCATCCCTTTCATCCAACAAAGCATGTTTTGATAAAGCAGCTCCCCCATATCAGAAGGCCCTTCATGATAGCGGTTATCAGTACATTTCATCCTATGAGACAGTGAAACCGAGCAGAAAAAATAACAGACGGCGAAATGACATCCTCTGGTATAATCCACCATTTACCAAACATGTTAGCACCAACATCGGACACCACTTCCTCGCCCTGGTATCCAAACACTTCCCCAACGAGAGCAAACTTAGAAAAATTTTCAATCGTAATACCATAAAGATCAGCTACAGCTGCATGCCTAATACAAAACAAATTATCAACAACCACAATAGACGCCTGCTACAAACATCCACCGATAACAGCCCCTCACCAACACTCACCAAAAAATGCAACTGTCGCCAGTTAGAAACATGCCCTTTGAATGGTAACTGCCTTCAATCTTCCATAATATATCAAGCCACAGTCACTCGCAGAGACAACCTTGCTTCCAAAACATACATTGGACTCACAGAAAATAACTTCAAAACAAGATTTAGAAACCATACAGCATCATTTAGACATTCCCACCTTAGGAACTCTACAGAACTGAGCAAGCATATCTGGACGCTAAAAGACAGTAAAGTTAATTATTCACTCTCTTGGCGCATCCTTTCAAAAGCCCAAGTATATAACAGCACTAGCAAAAGATGCAATCTCTGCCTTAAAGAAAAACTGTTCATCATTCGCCACCCGGAACTGTCTTCACTCAACAAGCGCAATGAGCTCGTATCATCTTGCCGGCACAGGCATAAGGCCTTACTACGTCACAATCAGCATCTGCATACCCAGACGCCGAACAATCGATAGTTCGAAAGATTAGCTTTATTAACAGTTATATGTGTTAGCGGAATATTGCTCGTTTTATTCTCCTGATGAGTGAACAATACCGTTCACGAAACAGGCTTGTCGAGAGCACATAGTAGATATGTGTTAGCGGAATATTGCTCGTTTTATTCTCCTGATGAGTGAACAATACCGTTCACGAAACAGGCTTGTCGAGAGCACATAGTAGATATGTGTTAGCGGAATATTGCTCGTTTTATTCTCCTGATGAGTGAACAATACCGTTAACGAAACAGGCTTGTCGAGAGCACATAGTAGTTTTAATTTATATATATTCTGCTCTACTTTGCGGTATCGAGCACTGTATTGGAAGGACTCATTACTTCTCATTTATATATATATATATATATATATATATATATATATATATATATATATATATATATATATATATATATATATATATAAATATATATATATATATATATATATATATATATATATATATATATATATATACATATATATATATATATATAATCAGATAGTACACGAAGAAAATCGACAATCTTTTTAAATTTCCAAGACATGTTTCGGCTTGTTACTCAAACCATCATCAGTTGAAATGACTAAGTTAACGTTACAACAAATAAGAACTATACACTATCAATCGAATATATTAATCGAACAGAGTAATGAAAGAAACGAAAAAAGAATGTGGCGGTTAAACAACGAAAGCTAGAAGCTCAATGAAATACTATAATGTTGCAGTTGTTTATTTAAGTTAGGCCTTTCCCACATGATGTGGAGTGCTTCCTTAATTTTTAAGTTATGATAATTGCTTGCTGAATCTAGTACCTTGAAGCAATTTTCACTGCAAAGATTTTTACAAGGAATTGAAGTCTTTAAATGCTTAAAAATATGCGAATTCTTATCGGTGAACAAATGCTCACGCACTCGTGTAGATAAATGACGAGATGTTTCGCCAATATAAACGGAATTACATCCCGCACAAGTAAATTTATATACTATACACGAGCGAAGCGATTTGTTCACACGATCCTTAACTGCAAGCAAGTTTTTAATTTTAAAAGAAGAAAAAGCTAATTTAATATTAAGATTATTGCAATACTTTTTAGCAAGCATACGTACCTTACGCTGGGTAAAATTAGAAAGCTTAAGGAATGGCAACTTAAAATAAATGGTAGAAGTATCAGTAGCTGATTTAGAATTATTAGAAGTATGAACATTATCAAGATAAGAGTGGACTACTCTACTTATTAAGCCTTCAGGGTATTGATTCTTTTTGAATATATCGAAGAGTTTTTTAACATCATCATTGAATTTAGCAAGAGTGTTATTAATTTTGTAAGCTCTGTCAACTAAGGTGCGGATAAGACCAATTTTATAAGAATAAGAGGTAAAGCTATAGAAATTAGTAAGAAGTCCAGTAAAAGTGTTTTTACGATAGACTGACGTTAAAAGATTACAAGGATCCTTATTACTGATACAAACATCAAGAAAAGCCAACATCCTATTACTTTCTTTCTCCATGGTGAACTTTATATTGGGATGTTGAGAGTTAAGAAAATCAAAGAATACTAAGGCATCTTGTTCATTATTGAAAAGGCAAAAGGTGTCATCAACATATCGTCGATAGAATTGAAGAGAAGGACCTTGATATTTGTTAAGCCATATATTTTCATGATGTCCTAGAAGAAGATTAGCCAGGACAGGTGCAAGAGGAGAGCCCATAGAAACACCATCTACCTGATCATACAGTTTACCATTAAAGAGGAAGTTAGTCTGTGACGTAGCAAATGAGAAAAGTTTAACAAGATCAGCTTTGGAAAGTTTGAGATTAGGATTTCCTTCTGCAATATAGGAGACAGCAAGATCAATAGACTCTTTAAGTGGAATGTTAGTAAGCAAACTTACCACGTCAAATGAGACCATAAATTTGTTGGAAAAATTAACCGCTTTAAGTTCTTCGACGAAAGAAAAGGTATCAGAAATAGAATATGTACTTGGCAAATGAGGCTGTAGAAGATTACATAGATATTTAGCAAACTGATAGTTGAATGTATTGACAGAAGAAACAATAGGTCTAAGAGGTGGCACTCCATTAGACGACTGAATCTTATGCATTTTAGGTAATCCATAAATGCGCGCCGGCTGAGAGCCTGATGGGTAAATAGTGCTATATATATCTTTATCAATTTTTCCATTCTTTATAAGTTCTCGAAGGAAACGTTGCAACTTACCTTCTCTAATAATGGTGGGATCGCTATCAAGCTCTTTAAATTTATGCTTATCATTTATTATGTTAAGAATACCTTCTAGATAATCTGACCTATTTAAAACAACTACCCCATTACCTTTATCAGGTTTAAGAATAACGATGTTATTGTTTTTATGAAGATTCTTAAGAATTTTATGTGTCTTGAAATCTTTAGGTGACAGCTTAAATGAATTAGCATATAAATGGGCTAAGTGAGAAAGGTCTGATTTTAACTTATTCTCATCATTCTCGTCATGTAAATGGCTAGTCATTGAGTTAAAAATTGATTCAAAGGAAACAAAAATATCTGTCTTGTTAATATACGGGGGAACAATTGAGTGAGATAAGCCAAATTTCAGTGCTTCGCTTTCATCTTGTGATAACGTGTAGGACGAAATGTTTGTGACAACGTCTTTCGAATCAAAAGGTAGTACACAATTTTTGGTAAGAGTTTTCAGCTTCTTCTGGTGAGTTCTGACAATTTTTTGAACTTCACGATCAATATTCCTACGTAGCGCTTTAGAAAAGAAAAAATACTCAATGCCAGATAAAACCTGCTTTATTTTCTTCTGAATCTTGTCCAAGTCATAAACGAGTTTTCTCTTCTCCTTCAGTCTTTTGCTGATTGCTGTCTTTAATAAACGTCTTCGAATTGCATATACATCGTACTTGCCAACATTCGGAAGCAGAAAACAAATAAACTTTGGAAACACATTGAACGTCTGACAACTTTTTAAAAAAGAAATGTCCAAATCTGCCTTTCTTGCCTTTCTGGAGAGCTTCTCCACTTTGCGGAACTCAGCTAACTCAAGCTTTCCGGTATATTTCCTTGAGAAGTCGTATATGATTTTGCCAAAATTTCTCAATATTATAAAATCAGATAGTACACGAAGAAAATCGACAATCTTTTTAAATTTCCAAGACATGTTTCGGCTTGTTACTCAAACCATCATCAGTTGAAATGACTAAGTTAACGTTACAACAAATAAGAACTATACACTATCAATTGAATATATTAATCAAATTGAAATCATTTGTCGTTTTTCTAGGGTTTATTTCTCATATATTACTGCTGAGAAACTTTGGTAAATATAAATATATATATAAATGTATATATATATATATATATATATATATATATATATATATATATATATATATATATATATATATATATATATATATATATATATATATATATATATATATATATATATATATATATATATATATATATGTATACATATATATATATGTATATATATATATATATATATATATATATATATATATATATATATATATATATATATATATATATATATATACATTTATATATATATTTATATTTACCAAAGTTTCTCAGCAGTAATATATGAGAAATAAACCCTAGAAAAACGACAAATGATTTCAATTTTTACACATATTTTGATTGCTGATGGTTGATTCGATGGTTATCAAAGCAATTGAAACATATTGTACAAATTGAAATCATATGTTGTTTTTCTAAGGTTTATTTCTCATATACATATAATAATAATAATACGCCTAGTCCTGAAGCGGGTACAACGCAAAATATATACGGACACAATCCAATTTAATCATAAAATATAATAAAATAGTTTATTGTTTCAGTTCTCTTTCCATCTCCTCTTGTCCCTTTGTCTCTCATATACATTCACTCTCTTCTCGTTCACATTGTTGCATGTTTGACGAATAATGTGTCTCCATTCAGTTCTATTCTCTAGCTTAACTTTCAATTCTCCAAATGCATTACGACACTTCAGCACACTTTTGCACGTGTCTTTGTATCTGAGTTGTGTCCGACCAACAGTACGTGTCCCCTCTGCTAATTCGCCATATAATAAGGATTTCACTGGACGGTCATCTTCCATTCTGGACACATGGCCTAACCACCGTAGTCAACTTCTTACTAAGAATATTTCTATATCTTCCGCGCATGCTCTCCCAAAGACTTCTTCGTTGCTGAAGTAATGGTCCCATTTTATCTTTAGAATTCTTCTAATATGTCGCTGTTGAACTGTACGGAGTTGCCTGACTTGTTCATGGTTCAATTTCCAGGTTTCACTGCCGTACATTAGTAGAGGCATAAGACATTGATTGTAGACTTTCACTTTTGTGAGATAGGTTAGATCATATGAGTCAAAGATTCGATGGCGTAATCTACCAAAGGCACAAGATGTTGCTTGGATACGCGCTGTTAATTCTTCCTTCAATGAACAGTCATTCGCTACATAGCTGCCAAGATACCTAAATCTATTGACGTTCGTTAATTTGGTTTGATCAATGAAAAATTCGGCTTCTGGTCCAATGCACATTGTTTCAGTTGTTTTGGTGTTGATGTAAAGACCCATTTTTCTTGCTAGATCATTGTAGTCGGTGAGCAGGATTTGTAAGCCAGCAGGAGTGTCACTGAAAATTGCTACATCTTCTGAATATTGTGCCTCTCTGAAGTATACAGCGAGAACTTTGGTCTTACTTTTCAGCCTTCTGAGGTTAAATAAGTCACCATCATATCGAAACCTGACTTGTATGCTGTGAGTGTCCTTGATGTCCTTGTATGCGAGCCAGTGTAAAGCAGCTGCACATATGCCATACAGCGTAGGGGCTAGTGTACAGCCTTGTTTAACACCGCTGTTGTATTCAAAAGGGCTTGTAAGCTCACCGTCGACGACAAGTCTTGCTTGCACATTTGTATACAATTTTTTAATAATTCTAAAGAATTTAGCTGGACAACCGAGTCTGCCTAAGTATCTATAAAGGAGATCACGGCTCAGAGTGTCGAAGGCTTTGGTGAAATCGACGAAGGCTATGTACATGCTTCTTCGCTGCTTTCTAGACTTTTCCATCAGTTGTCTAACTGTGAAAATCCCATTGATGGTGCTTCTGCCACTACGATATCTAGATTGAGATTGCGCATAGATCAACTCAGCAGGGTTCTTGAGTCTTTGTAAAATAATATCAGCGAACATCTTTCCAACAACGCTGAGGAGGGAAACCCCCCTGTAGTTTCCATAGTGACGTCTGTCTCCCATTTTGTAAAGTATGGTTATGTTGGGGTCGATTAAATCTGTTAGAATATTTTGCGTAGACCAAAAATTGGTAAGCATTGTTAAGAGAAAAGTTCTAAATTAATTAATTAATTATTAATTAACAGCAATTTGTTTACAGTTGGCTACATAAGATAATAGCTAAAAGCTAATTAATGCCAACACTTATTTAAAATTTTAGAATTAACAAAATAACTACAGTATAAAAACTGTAAAGTTATAGAAACCCCACATCTTGAAGAAAAATTTTGCATAATCTGCAGGTGCAAGAATTTCCTTTCCATTGTTTTATTTTCCTTTTGAACTCAGAAAGAGTGCAGCAGTCTTTAATTTTTTTTGGTAATGTGGACCATAAAAGGCAACCTCTGTATTCGATATTCTCAAGGCTGTATGTTGTTATTTTTGCCACTGGCAGTTGCAAATGATTTTCATTTCTCAAGTTGTATTGATTAATTCTTTTAGTAAAAATGTCCTTCGTAAACGTTGGATTTAAACTATGTTTCGTTTTGTAAAATCATTAGCAACTCCAGATTATGCTGATGAGTAGTTAAAGTTTTGTCCATCAGCTTTTCATGTCCTGTTTTACTAACTTTGCATACCAGTCGCAACGCTCCTTTTTGGATGAAATTTAACTTTGAATTTAACGCCCTATCATGGAACATCCACACAAGTGGTAAATAGTTAAACTATGAATTAATGAAAAAGTTCATTAATATTTCCAGTTTGATAGGGTCGATATAGACAGACAAGCGAGCAAATGCGTGGAGCTTTTGGTTGGTCCTTTTGCACAAATCTTCAACATGCTTCCTAAAGCTTAGTTTCTTATCAAAAGTTATGCCTAGCAGTTTTTCATAATCACTTTCACAGATAATTGAAGTCCTTATTGTAACTGTTGCTTTGGAGCTTTTATCACCAAATGTCATAAGGTGACACTAATCATCGTTTAATTTGAAGTAGTTGTCAGAAAACAATTTTGCAACCATAGTGCCGCCTGCTTCTAATTGCCAAATAATAGCTTCAAGTGTTGGATGGCATGCAAAGATAGTCGTATCGTCCGCATAATTACAAATATTAGTGACTTTGATAAACAAGACAATATCATTAATAAATACATTAAATAAAGGCCCCAGAACTGACCCCTGAGGTACTCCAATTTGATTTCTTTCCAGTCACTAAATGTACTGTTTACCCTCACTCTCTGGTTTCTCTTAGAGAGATAACTTCTTATGAGTTGAAGTGCATCTAGGTTAATTCCATAGGCATTCAATTTCGCAAGTAGAAGATCATGGTTTAAACTATCAAATGCTTTTGAAAGATCCATGAAAAGTGCCCCGGCAAGCCCCTTATTATCATTACTATTCTTGCAACGTTGCAAGAAATTCAGTAAGACATGTTGTGTACTGTATCCTTGTCTAAACCCCCCTAATAGTGGCGAGAAGAACTGTCTCATATAGTCATACAGTTGATTGTAGATAAGTCGTTCAAACAATTAAGAGATTGCAGGTAGAAGACTTATTGGTCTGTAATTTTCCTTGCACATAGTATCACCCATTTTAAAAAGGGAAGATACATCAGCACATTTCAGGTTATTTGGGAAGATACCTTCTTCAATCATCTCATTGAATAACTCAACAAGAGGGAAACAGAACATGTCAGCGATAGCTTTTAATATTTTTGGAGGGATTGATTCTTGTGGTGAAGCTTTTTTAGGATCTAAATAGTTCAACTGTTCCAACATCTGTTCGACCGTAGCTTTCCGAAAGGAAACTTTTTTGGTACTACTGATAGATCCCTTTATTTTGAGGATACTAGAGTAAAGGTATCTATCAGTAGTACCATAAAATTTTCCTTTCGGAAAACTACGGTCGAAGAGATGTTTGAACAGTTGAACTATTTAGATCCTAAAAAGTTTCACCACAAGAATCAATCGGGTACCTCTATTCACAATGACTTCTGCTAGCACTCCATCTGGGCCAGGGCTTTTCCCAAGGTTGACATTTTTGAGCGCTTGATCCAGCTCGCTTTCAATAATTGGATCATCTAATGAGTCATTTATTGGATATTGTTCGATATCCTCCATGATGCTCAGATCTACTTCTGTATGATGGTTTAGGAGTTCACTGAAGTGTTCTACCCCTCTATCTTTAATTTTCTCTGATGTTGTAAGTAGGACTCCACCTTTAGATCTTACTGGGTGTGAACATTTATTTTTGGACCATAAACTTTATTTACTGTGGCATAAAATTCACGATGGTTCTTTTCTTGTAAATATTGCTCTGCTTCTGCAGTTTTTTTCTGAAATCATATGTTTTTCATTGCTCTAATGCGTTCTCTAAGTGCGTTCCTGTTTAGATTCTTGTCTTTGAGCAACTCTTGTATTTCCTCGTCCTGATCGACAAACCAGCCGTTTAAAACCACTTTTTTCCTTCCAACTGTGTGATGAGCCGCCTCCCGGGGGAGCAGCTTAAAATCTTCCCAATCAGTTTTGCTGTCGGGTAGTTTTTCGTTCAAAAAGCGTTCAGGTTTTTCTTTCCTTTCACTGTTCACTTTAGTATTAAGCTTCTCGGGTGGGTTAGCACTTTCTTCTTTGGTTTCATAAAGAATCGGTATTTGCAAACAAGTAGCTTATGATCTGTAAAGCAGTCGCATGTGAAGTATACCTTTGTAACTGTGATTTGACGTTTAGCGTTCTTTGTTGGCCATCATATGATCGAGTTGGTGCCAGTGCTTCGCGCGTGAATGCTGCCATGTGCTCTTAAGTCGATTTTTCAGTTGAAAAATTGTACCCATGATACATAATTGAAATCTGCTAAAGAATTCTAGTAGCATAATCCCGTTTGCATTCATTTTTCCCATTCCATGTTTCCCAATCACAGAGGGCCAGGATTTCCAGTCTTTCCCGAAGCAGGCATTGAGATCACCTAAGATTATAGTCTTATCATTTTTTGCAATGTCTGGGCAGTCTCCAAGCTTTTCATAAAACTCTTCTTTTTCTTCTTGTGAGCGTTGCATTGTAGGTGCATAAGCGCTTATTAGCATTAGGTGGGCACCAGTCCTGAGTTGAATCCGTAGTGTCATGAGTCTCTCATTGATCGGCTTAGGATTTATTCCTTGCGCAACTAGTTTATTATTGATAGTAAAGCCTACACCAGCTTCTCTCTTTTCACCGCCGCTCCAGAATATTGCATGGCTTCTCTCGATTACGTTTCCTGAGCCAGGTCACCTAACTTCACTCAGTGCGCAGATATCTATGTGCGCTTTCTCAAGCTCCCTGCAGATGATGGCTGTTGCACGTTCAGGTCTTACAGAGTCCACCTTATCGTTAGTGCTCTTTACATTCCATGCACCGAGAGTTAAGGGATGATTTCTTTGAGCTTCGTTTGCAGCCTTGCACGATCTTCGCTTATTTTTCGCCAATGCCGTACGTTTTGACGCATCGGTTACCCCGTATGCGGTAGCATCATCTCCATAACTATCATTCACTGTATCCATATTTAAAGAGTGAGGCTGCCCCATAGATGACGACACTAATTGGGGCTGTTTAGTGCCCCATATATATATATATATATATATATATATATATATATATATATATATATATATATATATATATATATATATATATATATATATATATATATATATATATATATATATATATATATATATAGAGAGAGAGAGAGAGAGAATTCAAAAATATACTTTCTTCTGTTGTAAACGTTTCGATATATTATCTTCATCAGTACTAACATGAAGATGTTAGTACTGATGAAGATAATATATCGAAACGTTTACAACAGAAGAAAGTATATTTTTGAATTCTCTATGTTTTATTTATATACTAAGTTAGTGCGGCTTTGACTTATTATTATATATATATATATATATATATATATATATATATATATATATATATATATATATATATATATATATATATATATATATATATATATATATATATATATATATATATATATATATATATATATATATATATATATATATTCATTTACAGTTAGCATTTCTATGCAATAAAACAAACCAACCGGTCTCAAACCTCTAGGCAAGATTGGTTATTAGATGTCAAACTAATTTCAATGTAAACCCAAATACAGCCAATTTTACTCAAATCAAAGGTAATTTTTGTCGATGGAGTTCGGATAGTTTAAAGCTTAAAGAATGTTTTACAGATTTTAACTGTTCCACCAGATACAATTGCTTGCAATTTGTTAATGTGTCTCAAAGCTTCTTTCTTTTCAATTCCCAGTATAGTCATGTAGTTGAAGAGGCAAGTCGGTGCAAATCCAAGTGCTCCAACTATTATAGGCATCATTTCGAAGCGATAATCAGGATAAATTATTTGCATGTTTCGTAGTAATGGTGCATAATTGTTCATTTTTTCTTGGATCTTATTGGAGATGTTAACGTCAGATGGGTATGTATGTATGTATGTATGTATGTATGTATGTATGTATGTATGTATGTATGTATGTATGTATGTATGTATGTATGTATGTATGTATGTATGTATGTATGTATGTATGTATGTATGTATGTATGTATGTATGTATGTATGTATGTATGTATGTATGTATGTATGTATGTATGTATGTATGTATGTATGTATGTATGTATGTATGTATGTATGTATGTATGTATGTATGTATGTATGTGTGTATGTATGTATGTATGTATGTATGTGTGTATGTATGTATGTATGTATGTATGTATGTATGTATGTATGTATGCATGCATGTATGTATATAATTCAATAGCCTTTCCACTCAAAGTTTTTAAAAATTCACATAGACTTTCATCCTCAGAGTGGCAGATTTTATTGCACACTCTTGATATACATGATGATTGCTGTCATATGGTATATACATTATGTAGAGATTTCACTTTCAATGTTTCTAACATTTGCGGAAACGTGTTCTAAGCCCTACTATGAAAAGGATCATAACTTCTAAATGCTGCAATATTCTGCAAATATTATTACAGATTCTTACGTGGGAAGGTGAGTATCGATATATGTGCCAATGATTTCTCACTATGACATCTTCCATCAATGATGGAGGGATATGAATGACCGCTGTCGGTCGACAATAAGCTCTGCTTTTTTCCGCTAAATGACATTTTCGAACCAACAAAAACAATGCAGCATAGTTCAACACAATACATTCTTCCTTTTGATACAAAAAATAGCTTTCATAAAAATAGTGTCACTTGCACTTTAATGAAGACTGAGGGAGAATGTTTTTCAGCCTTTTTAGAAATTCAAAACCGCTACTACTTTTCTTGTGAACAGTTTCGAATTTTCGCTCCCAACTTAATCCTTCATCCACAATAATCCCTAGTGATTTGGTATTCGTCACCCGTTTTATATCAGAGCCATTCAGTTTCAATGGTTCATGTATCTTCACTTTATATTGTTTTACGAGGGTGTTCAATCATCATTAGTTCTGTTTGTTTGGGATTGACGATTAATTTATTTACCCGCATCTATGTAGAGATATTGGATAATTCTATTTGGTTTCTTTTTGATTAGATCTTCGACACTAGTATATACTACAATGATATGAGTATCATCAGGGTTGAGACCTGCCTTAGAGTCAATCAGGCATTTTTCAAAGTCATTCAAGTATGTTATAGAGAAGAGGACCGAGACATGAGCCTTGTGGGGTACCACAAGTTACTATTTTAGCCCCCAACTCAAACCCAGTGTGGCACTGGACTGTTTTCTATTCTCGAGATATGACTGAAATCAATTCCCAGATATATCACGAATGCCATAGTCCTTCAACTTTTCTAGCAAAATTGTATGGTTTACAGTATCAAATGTCTTTGCAAGTCGAGGAATATTGTTGAATTGAGTTGCTTGTCGTCAATTTTCTCATACCTGTTTTCAGTACTATCAATCAATGATGTACTTGTTGAACATCATTTTTGAAAGCCTGATTGACTCATTGTTAGGGCCTTGGTTGCCTTCAAATATTCATAGGTTTGATTATGAACTATTCTTTCAAGAATCCTGGAGAACACGGAGACTACTGGTTGGGCCTATATGTTTTGTCTCACTTCTAGATTCTGATTTGAAAATAGGGGTTACTTTTGTTACTTTCCAAATTTAGGGGGGACGCCCTTTCTCAAGGAGGAGTTAACAATCATAGTTAATTGCTGACTTATAACATCTGTGGCATCTTTTATTAACATTATTGGAATTTTATCAGGCCCAGGTGCTTTTGCCATTTTTAGCTGTTGTATGGCGTTAAGAACGTAGTCTCTATCAACAGAGTTAAAGGCTTAATGAACTTTGTTCGTGAACAATATGCTTAAACGGATCATCATTAGCATTTTGCTCAATTTGACCCGCTAGTATTGGCCCCACTGAAACAAAATGATGATTAAATACCTGTACTCTTTCCTTTTCCCTACTTAATCTCATTCTTCCAATTGTTAAACTCGTAGGTATCGTAGACTCCCATAATCTCTCTAAAACTTAGGTGGGAAAAAATGGTCTGCATATGATTTTATCGGGTTGTTCTGATGTTGTGTACTTAATCCATAGTGGTGTGATTGGATAGCCATGTCTATTTTTTTCGTTGCAGTATTCCTAAGTTTCTTGTACTCATTCCATTTCTCAGGAGATTTTAGTGCAGCCCTCTTTGCTAGGTCCCTCTTTCTCATTAAGTTTCAAATTGATTGATTTAGCCATAATACATATTCATCGCAAACTCTCCTTTTCGTAAGATGGGCATTCTCATCTAGGACGAGTTCAAAAATCCCCTGAAAAGTGGAGGCCATTGCATTCGGATTTTCTAAGGGTAGATCAAGGATTTTTTGCCAATCAATCATACTTAAATCGTTTCGGAAAGATTTCTTATTATATTTATTAAGGTTCGATGCTTCAATAATTCTTGCTCTTTTCTTTCTGAATTTTTGTGCCTTTATTTTCTTATGCCGAATGTCATGTAATGATCGACCATCCCAATCCGTAAAATACCCTTGGGTGTGAGCCAAAACTTCTGCCGGTGGTGGTGTGAAGCATTCACAAAGGAGGATGATAATGATTGCAAGGTGTACGGTCAGCAAAGATTAGCGAAAGCAGGCTCGGAAAACACTTCAATTCATTCTACAATATACTGCATTAATCGCTTAAAAGAGTCATTTTTTAAATAAATTGTACAGAAGAGCTGATCCTGGCCTCTCGGACAAAGTTTCCTTAAGTATATTTCAAGATATGGCCAAGATAATGGCTCAGGTGAATCACCTTGGGTTTTTTGCCTGATATGAATGTAACGTTCTTACATATTGTAGCTTATAACATCAACTTTGTTTTCTTAAAATTGGTATTTCTATATTGTACAATAATTTAGTGCTCATTGCAACTTTATATTGGAAATACTGACTTCTAAGGAGTGATATCATTCCTCTTTCTTTTTATTGCAGTCTACAGACCCTGGTGTTCAGGTTAACGAAATATTTTTAGTTTTACCCACGGGGTATATTTAACTGCATTCTCATGAACTAAAAGTAGCCGCACTTTTTGTCTTTGCCAATGAAAATTCCCACCTAGTTCTCAATTAAACTTTGGAACTTTAAAGTAAAGTGCCATTCTTCTTTACTTAGTGTCAGATTTTGGTAGTTTTTTGCCTGTTCATGATGATTGGATTTTTCAGAATGGAAAATTTAGGAATATTTTTCCCACAGTTAACCTGATACTGATACTATACTGTACATCCGTATTCTGCAGATATGTTTACTTCAAATATTAAATTTTCTCTCATTTGTGTACTACAATTAAAACCACGTAGTTTTTCAATGAAAATAGTTCAATACATCTAAAGTTAGATGATTTTACGTGTTCAAGGTTTGCCGAGATATTTCCTTGATCGATTTAACTTCAAAGCTTGAAGTTGGCCCGATAGCTCAGTTGGTAGAGCACCGACGTACAATGTCAGTGGTCGCGAGTTCGAATCCCGCTCGGGTCGGTTATTTTCTCGCACTTTCACTTTTCATTTCAAAGCTTGAGTACAATCAATATGCCAACTTCGACTGTTTCGCGACAAGGTTTGACCATGAGCAGAGTGATGCGCATCAGACCGCAACATGTTGCGCTTCGTTTTCGTTCTACATTTTGCCTGTTTGCTTAAAGCCATACTATTTCTAGCTCACCAAACCAATATGTACTTTTTCTATTTCACTACTTCTCACCGTCTTGGTGCTTCGTTGTTGTACTTTTGAGATGGAAGCAATGCCGACTCCAGAGTTTGCTTTTCTTACTGTTCATCTTTTTTCCAAACTACCCTAATAAAGTTTGCATTGTTATTATTCTTATATCGGTTGAATTAGCATTTGATTTTTTTGGCTCGTTTTATCTTTTACTAGAAATATAACTGTTTTATAATCTATAGATTTCCATTCTATAGCGCATGTATCTAAACATATTCTCCTGATGTATACTTAAGGTATAAACACTTCATCGCCATCTCTAATTTTTGATGTATAATAGACCTGTTTGCAAGATGTCGATTTACAGTAGACATTTTCGTATGCTCCATGTATACAGTGCATTGTTTTAATATGAATTGTAAAGATTCAGTGTAAGCACTCCCCTATCAGATCTTCTACTTGTTTTTATCTTTCACCAAAGTAGTGACAGAAGTGGTAAGGATGAAATCTATTCACTGGAGTGGACCCGTACCGCAGTTTTGATAGTCAGATAGCATCTAGTTGTTATAATTGTATACAGTGCAATTCGCTCAATGTAACGTACATTTTGCAGCACAAATAATGACAGGGACGTAGGAACCGGGGGGCCAGAGGGGCCATGGTCCCCCACTTTTTAGCAAACTATGCAAAAGTGCCCCTTTGTAGCCTAAAATGGGCGTGGTGATGTGCCTCTTTTAGGACTTGGCCCCTCACTTTTTAGATGCTTCCTACGTCCCTGAATAATGACGACTGACCCAGATTTGGTGAACTTATAATCTTGTCTTTTGTACTAATATTGTTAACATATAGTCTACCAATGCTGAAACCGTCAATGATACACTTCTTGTTATTGCTAGAGAGGCGTATGATTTCATGGTTTAATTGCTATAGTCTAAAATGAAGTTATTTTACAAAGTTATGATTTTGAAATTCTTTATATTGGGTATACTCAGTTACTGAAATACATATCTAAGTCAGAAAATATATATGGACAAACTTTCTACACTTGTTATAAGAGAATTCTAGGAAGTTCTACGAAAGTTTCTACGAAAAATTATTTTTGACAATTACTCAATTGTTTAGAAAATTATGTGTGTTTTATTAATTCAGAGTCCAGAAAAAGTCACGGCTCGAGGGCTCTGAACCGGAGGAAAATTTTGCTCTTTATGACGTATTTGAGGAAGGTTTAGAAATTTGTATCAACAATCCAGTTTCAACAAAGTTTTTATATAACGCGACATCGACTCTGAAGGGCACAACTCATTTACAGTAAAAGCTTCCGAGACACGCCCAATGCAGAGTTCAAAAACTTTCGCTAGGTTTGATACATAAAAGAGGAAGGTTTATGATGAAGATTTGACAGCCGGAGGAAGGTTGGGAATTTGTCTGAACTCTGCATTAATTCTAATTGGATCAATTCGCACTCTGTAATCTACCGCATTCATTACGCTTATTGAGGCATACAATGTTAAATATAACATATTTTAGCTGTATTTTCAACTAATGTTGTAAAATCATTATGATCTTCTTATAGGTAACTGGTTCGGTGTTGGCAATAGTTGGTTTAGCTTTGAGTCTCTCAGGGGTTGGTGCTGTCGCTGGTGTGCCATTAGCTATATCTGGTGCCTCTATTGGAATTGCCGGTGGAGCAACAACTGGGATAACAAGCGTAGTGGAGGGAGTGTTGAAACGAAATGGTATCAAAGAGGTCAGTAGTGAGCTCAGGCGAGATAGAGTGAAAGCAATTCGACTCAAAGTTCTCTGCCTTCGAGCTGCAAAGGACCGTGCATTGGCAGAAAGATGGAACATCACTTCATCACAGGCATTCGGTGTTTTTAGAGCCCTTCCTGGAGCCGTAAAATTTGGTGTTACAACGGCAGCTGGCGTTAAATTGGCATTTGCTGTTGGTCAAGCTGCAGCAAGAGCTAGTTTACATATTACGGGCATAGTGTTTGCTGCTGCTCTAATTCCAATTGACCTCGGTCAAATGATTATTAGCTCTATCAGGGTGCATAAAAAGAAGCCATCTGATGTCATCAATGAGATTGCAAGTATGGCTGATGATCTTGAAAAGCAACTCCGAATATATCTTATTGAAGAAGGCTACTTCAATCAGATCTTTACAAATGACGGACACTGGGCATATATTGTAGTAAAGGTCCTGAAGCTCAAGGAGTTTAATGAAGGAATAGACGGTGGCTATAATTTGAAGCAGCTACAGGAATACGGTGAAGTCATTGAATCAATTAAAGGAACAGTTGTTCCTACAAGCTTGAAAGAGAAAATACAAAATGAATGGTATTCACATTATAAGGAATATAAGTTGCAACAATCTCAAGTAAGTGGAAGCCTTGTTTCTACCTTGCACTAAGTAAAAGGGGTACCATTCATAACAATCAAATTTGTCTATGATACTTTTTAAATTAGGCAATTTTGTGGATCCGTGAAAAACCTGGTTGCCATGTTTGTTTAGCTGCTTCTTCTCTTTTAGCGGAAATGATCTTCTCTCACTTACAACTTCAAGTCTGTTAAAGAAATTAGTGGTTTGAAACTGGACTTCTGTTCTCCTTTCATCTGCCTGATTGAATTTATTCGAGAAATAAGCACTTCATGCATATGATGGAATGTTGAATTTTAAACTTTCATAATAACATATATTATAAACATGTATATTACTATTGCCAAGTTCCTCATAATTCATTTGTTGTTGTATTCAAGTGTTATCTTATGACGTTCATCTATAAAAATTCCTTATTTATCTCCCCAAAGGATGCAGAGAGCGAAGAATATTTAGAGTAAGCACTTTATAGAATTACTCATATCATCATTTGCTTCAACATCATTTATATCTTTATTGGCAAAGTTGTTCTATCATTAGAACCAATGTATGATTATTGAAAGGTTGCCAAGTTGTATCTAGGTAGTTCCCTACCCATTTGTAGTACATTACAAAACCATATGTATTACACATACTTGCACTTTATTTTGGTTGTTTCTCGCAAAATTTTTCGTTGCCCCTCGGCAACCTCCTCAATGAGATTCTCACTGAAGAAGTTGCGGGGGTGGGGGGTGGGGGGTGGGCAACGGGACTTCTGAGAGAAACAAGCAAAGCAAAGTGTGAATGGGCTTAATACTTATGTGTTTGTAATTTACGCCATTTAGGTATGAAATTACCTAAATACAATTTGTGCTATAGCACACGGGATCTTATCAAAGCATTGCCTGAAAGCACCATTGATCGTATATATGAAATATTGCCGTCATGTCATTCCATAGTTTGGTGTAAGTAAATTATGCAACATGTAACACATTGGAATATTTGTATAAATCTGTCTCTTGCAACCTTCATTGGCATTTCTTCAAGCTTCCTTTAACTATCAAAGCTTATTACTATCGTTGTTGTATTGGCGAAACGATGTTTTTTACCTGATATGTTGGTTAAAGTTCCAGATTCATAGTTTCACCATTCTGCATCAGGCTGCTAATTGTTATCAGATAGTGGACATAGATACCTTATTGGTGTAGATAATCTTGGAATGCTATCATAATAGTTGTCGAATGATTATATTATTAAGGGCGAGTGCAGAGGAGATTCAACGGGGCTATCATCCAACATTTGTCAAAACAAAGAATGTATCACTCCAAATTCCACCAAGTTCTGTTGATGATGGTGTTCAATTAAAGATTAGCACTATCAAGTTATCGAAAGCCCCACACATTCCTTGCTGTTTTGGTGAAGCGGTACTAAGTGATGTTGTAAAAGTAGGACCAATTGGACTGGAATTCAGGATACCAGCTGTCTTGTCAATCAGCCACAGTGCTATAGAGGTACCCGAGCATTCTTCCATTGTCCTGAAATGCTTTGATCGTAAGACGAATGAATGGGTGAAGGTGCCTAAATATGAAGGTAGGATTTAATACAGAGTCATACCTTTCTACTTTGAAACGCAAGCATTGCTCTTTCAGTGATAACTTAGTAAGTTGATCGCGCTACAACATTATCACCTATAGACAATCCTTTCACACTAGTGTGTGCTGCAGTTGGTTAGTGAAAGGGTTAGAAGGCTAATAAAGTGGGATCGCTACAATTCTTCGAGAACTTTGGTAGGATTGGTAAATAATAGTTGCATTATTATTATTGACTTGTGGCTATGAAAGAGCAAAGTACCGTTTCTCTAACTTAGTACAATACCTTTTTCTAAGAAATCGCTTAAATTAGGTGTGGAAGATAGACAATATGTCATCATTTTGCGAAATGGCCAATTACCCATATTACCCGGGTTATCCATTTTGCCCCAATAGACCCTAGTCTGTATCTGGATTGATATATTCCCCAAGGGGAAAGATGTTGGTCGTTGCATCACATGGATGAGAACCATTGCATAATTGAATTTATTTGATTTTTTAAAGTTACTCAGGAAGACGATTTTGATGTTATCATTGACTGAATTGATACATTCTAATGTTACTATGTAGAAGAATAAATATGCTTAGCTCAAGTTTGATAGCTACCACGATATCAGTGCTGTTTTAAAGCTACATTTTCATAAAGAAATCTTACTTTTTACTCCACCTCGGCTTCAAGCCCCGCACAGATAACATAGTACGTTGATTATTGGCCAACCTTGTATTAGGACCCTTAATCCTTGTTATATACCCATGGAACATCTAAACAACAAAATTTTAGATTGAGATGAGAGTATAAAGATGCTTGGGAATGCAACATTCTTCACTGAAGATTCAGAATATTTCAAATCGTCGGCTATATATTTTGTATTCTAAGGATGCACATCCAGGTCATATAGCAACGTATGTGCATGAGGCCTCTATATTAATTCCCCTGTTTTTTCTCTTCGGCTAAGCAATAGTTCACATGTAAACTGAAATAAATGACGGTCGATTCCAACTTGTAAGACAGGCTTCAACTGAATCCTTAATAGTCCTCAGTTAAAAGATAAGTATGATACATGTGCAACAAGGTATAAAGACAAGTAGATACTCCATAGGAGCCTTACAGCAAAAATATTCCATTAAGAACAAGGTGTTTGGTGCCATAAACGAGGGTTAAAATTTAATGACAATTGGAAATACCTGGGGATGCGAAACAATACATGTGATCTATATGTATCATACTTAAATCGTAGCTAAGGATGATTGAGGAATCAGTTGATGCGTGCCTCACAAGTTGATATCTATCGTCATTAATTTCAAGCCTATCTGTGACTTACTATTTCTGGGAAACTTTACTATGCAATAAAGCTCTTATATTTCTTTTGGAGTTTAACACACAACAGCACTGCCATGGAATTCCTTCGGAACATGACCAGCAATTTTATTAAACTTTAAGACCTTACTGACATTTCTTTACGAGGGTTGTCTGGTTTAGCTTGAAAAAGTATATTTTGTAGATGGTTGCATTTTTAAAAGCGAATTAGTCTGCATCGTAAATATTCTCATATAGGTTAAAGTATCTAATGAACGGTACAAAATCAAAATCACTCTATGTGTTCTTTTGAAGTACAAAAGTTTGAAGCTTCCTAATAGCCAATTGTACAGCTAGCTTCATGCCCTTAGTAATTCTTGTTCTCTCAGCAACGTATGCCTTCATACGCATGTTTTTGTAACTGTCTTGCTTATTGTCTTGTTGCAACTTATTTAGTTATATTATCCTTATCAATGCCAACGCTTAAAACGTTTTGGTCTTTTTCTATGAATTTCTCTATTGCAAGAAAACTTGGTTACATTTTTTAGCATGCTAAAAATACTTTTCGTGTCCTAATAATTCGCTAAAATAATTCGTGTCCTAATGAGTACTCTGATGAATGAGACGCAAAGTGCTTTCAGTATGCTAAAGATTACTCCCCCTTTCTTTTCGTAAAGAGAATCCTCTGATTTCGCTTAGTTCATCGGATGAAGCACAGATGAAATGTAAGCAAGTTATTTATTTTGACTCAGCTTTTATTGTCGTGTGCTGTTGTGATTATGTACTACATGGACCATTCTAATGTTGCAAATATCTTTCTTAGCTAACAATAGGCAAGAAGAAATGAAAGCTGTTGCAAAGATATCCATAGCAACCTTGTATGTTGCTGTCATGTCTCTCAATTCGAATACCCATACTGTCCCTGCAGGTGGTTCATCATTGTCACCATTTGGTAAAAAAAGTGATGTCACTATTATATTTGAAGAATGCACGTTTGGTGACCATGATGCACAGCTTGAGTTCAAGGTTCTTTATAAGCATAATTGAATTAGTACAATAATTATTTATTCTTGTCTTTAAGGGGGAATTTAGCTTCATTACATGTTTGTTCTATTCTTCTTACACTTATGAGACATTTGTATGCAATATCTACTGCAGATCACCTTATCTATTACATTTGTAGGCACTTTTTCGACTATCCATATGACATAATATTACAGAGAGTTTTTAAAGTATATTACTTCCAGATTGTAAAAATTAAGATAAATTACTTTTTATTGCTTAATGATACTGTATACTTTGGTACTCTACAGTAACCTTCTTTTAAATCTTTCAGATATTGAACGTCATAACTCTCAACTGACTGACTATTTCAGATGCTTTGTGTTTTGTGATATAATGATGCACTGTATAATTATACTGATTACAACTTCAAATAATTTTCTCATTAAAGATTAGTTGTGACTGAATTAAGACATCTATTCGAGAGTATTTCTATTCCTATTGTACACTCTCTTTGCAGATGAATGTATTCTCCGAAGAGGCTATTAGGGAGCTAAACAATCTTGAGCTGAAACCTATACTTTTTCTACATATGATGTCGGGAATTGATGAGCAGTTCATAAAACCCATTACACTAAAGGTACCTCTGAAGGACGAATTGCAGAGTGACGAGAAGATTGTTGTCTTAAGTGGAAGTTGTGAGGAGGTCAAAAATCTGACGAAAGTGACGTCTTATAAGAATGAAGGAGATTGCTTAACAGTGGAAGTGGATAAATTTTCCTTGTAAGTACTAATCCTTGTAAGTAGCGAATGTTTGGTTAACTGGGTTTTGCCATTTAGAGTGAGAAGGCCTTAGTTCATGAAGTAGTTAAGGGTGAGTTAATCATGAGGATTCTGAATGTCGATTGATATAAATTGGACATTTAATGAAGTAAAGATAAGGACTATATAAAGAGCATTTTTGGTGTATCCGTAAAGTTTGATAAAAACAGCTATTAGGACCAAACTTAAGGCCTGTATTCTTGTAGAAATCAAGAAAAGGGAAGGTTGCCAAAATATCATGTCCATTGGCATTATAACATATCACTCGTCTGAAAATGTCCCGTGATCTAAAATAATATCATTCTAACCGGAGTGAACCAATTCAACAACAAATTATCTACTATCATGGGGGCCCCTTAAATTCTGGCTATAAAGCACTGAAACAGCACACTCGTTCTTCAAAATATTAATGTCTCTGCACCAGGTGCGGATCCAGAGTAAATTCTGACATTCGCAAAATCCTCACCGTTAGAAAAGACCACGCCCATATGACCACGCCCTACATTTTACCCCATTAAAAATTCAACAACTCAAATTTTTTCCTATATATTTTACTTTCTTTCTCTCAAAATAAACTTGCATTGTAAAGATAAACTAGCACTGCTAGTATGATTTAGATAGGCTTTTAACTCAATAAGTCAATTCCCCAAAAAAACCATACCTTCAAACAAAAGGTGAAACCAAATTGATGATGGAATTTTTCAATTCACAATTTAGTTTAAATAATACATTGTTTTCCTGCCATACAAGTCCAGCCACACATGTCAAAATTATCAATGTATCGAAAGTGTGTACATAAATGGAAAAAGTAACTTACTGTAGGCCACTGAGGCCAATGAATAAAAACTACTAAGTGCCTGCCTACAACCTACTTGAGCTACCAAATCTCATGCTTTGGATATACTGACCATCATGGTTTGAACACACTAGATCTGGCAAGCAGAGGCAAAAGAAATGTAAATTGCCAATGGATTACTTTATACTCATGTGCCTTTTCAAGATTTGGTACATGGATTGATATTTCTATATTACTGTTCTTCTCTATTATAGCAAAGCCTCTATAAGTACTTACATTAATCATCCACTTTCAGCAATATGTTATTCTATTCTTCAAAGATTCAGAAGAAATCTCACCTTCACAGTTCAATAATTTCATGAAATCATATAATCATTCTACACAAAGCCTTACTGATCAATTTGGCTCAGCTCTACTGTTAATCAGAATCTATTGACATAGAGGACAAAAGACAAAAGGAAACTGTCCACAGTGTTCAGAATTTGATAATGAGAGAATTTTGACACCCAATTGAACAAACACATGTGCATGTCTCCACCCATTCAGCAAATTGGCAAATCAAACTTGCAGCTGGGCATGACTTTTGGTTACCCATGCTTCAGAGAAACTCAACATCTATCCCAATATTTCAACACATAATCCATCTTCAATGTAATTTTGTTCATTTGACTTAACATACCTATCAAAATTTAGGCAACAACTTCTAGTAAAGTCTTTAAGCAGGTTGAGGATTTTGGAAATTGCACTTGGTTATGTGTTGTGATTTGCGGCATTGACAAGAAAGTCTAGTCTAAGAAACATTCAATTCAGGTTTGTATTTGGGTATATCCAATTAAGGTATAACTTGAACTATATGATTTGGTTTTAGAGATGTCAGTATTATGGGAGGCAGTCCTCAAGCAGACAAAAGTAATTGAGTGGTTATTTTGCAGTATGTTGCTGCTTGGAAGACTAGGTACAATACAATAAAAGCTAAAGGGATCACTGTAGTGTAAAAGGGAAAAAGAGATGTGATTGATAATCCTAAGATAACAAATACAGAAAAAGGAGGCAACAATCTTCCAATATAAAATTGCTGCATGTTTCATTTGTCAGAAATTGTGCATAATTTCTTAGCTATTACTACCAATGCATCACCTGCACTACACTAAGGGTAAACCCTCTTAAAAATAATTTTTGGGAGGCTACTTGTTTCATCACTGATGCTAGACAGGTGAAGTGGATATATGGTGCATATCACTCTAGATAGGGGTAACTAAGAATAAAGCTGCTAGTACTAGTGTTGGGGCTTATCTAATAATATTTTCCACTGAAACTTCCCATTACAAGTTCTTGATAAGCAAAGCTGACATATCTAACGTTCAATCTTACACATTTGAACGCTGTTTAACCACTTCAACTAAAGCCAGACAACCGAAACGTACCAGACTGTACTGCAAAAGCGATTGTGCATACATGACACATACGATCGAGAACTATAAAAATAGTAGTTAAATCCGTTAATTAAGCTCACTGAGTCACACAAATGGCATACCACTTTCAGATACTAATATCACATATTTTATAAATAAAACATAAGTACTAGACATCTAGCTGAATCAACAGGAATCTTCACCTTCTGCTCCCATGCACCTAGGCCCTCAGTTGATGATCATGCAATACCTGCCTCCTGGAAAACTTCAAGAAGTTGCCAATCTTACCCCAGTTCTCCATATACAATGATGATAGCTTATCATCTATCAAAATCTCTATGATAACCAGAATTTCTTCATATAAACATATCTCTCGTATAACTATTAGCTAATTTACTTGTCTGGTAGGCTCGATCTCACTCGCATGCATTGCCATTGTATCACGTGTATATGGTGTTCCTATGGCCCATTCCTTGGAGTACAAGTGCCAATGTACCAGCCCACGCCTCCTTCGTCTCAACATTCGCAACTCGCAACGTCCTTAATTATAACTTATGGGCTATCTAACATCGTTTAAGGCAACTGCATATTGGAGTCATATTACGCTGTGAGGCCGCATACCCACTATTACAATCCCGGCGACCAAGATTCGCAAGAAGCTTCTTCCCCATACAAAACCAATAGGCTTTTTGATGTTGGCGTTGCGGAGTACATTCGCAAAATGTGAAGGAACTTCGCAAAATGCTTGGCAACTGACAAGTAAACATTCGCAACTGCCTAGATACCAATAAAGGCTTGTCTGACGGTAGAAAGCGAAATTGCTTCGCAGAGGCAAACACATAAGAAACTATTTACGTACAGTAACGAGCAAAATCACGGATTGAGGAGCCATAATAGGACTATCGTTGCAATAAGTTTTACCTATTCTATTAAGTTTCTTATCAATTGTCATTTTCTTGTATGAAAAAGTTTTCTGAAAATCTGACATTCGCATCTGCGAATGTTGCGAATGTCTGGATCCGCCACTGCTTTGCACTACTTTGTTATGTCACCTTCAACTAGTAAATGCCCTAACACTTTAACGGCACTCCTTCATCACAATTCCTAGTGTTTCTGCCTCAATATCTCCAGTTATACTATGAAAATTAGTTTCGTTTCAAAGCTGATGAAATGAAGAATATTTTTCACAATAATTATAGTGATTGAAAGCCATGATGGGCCAAAATCATGTTATCAAAATCGTCAAGAGCAGCCCATTTGCCACTGTTGGCCGCCATTTCTAGCAGGGCGGTGAAATACTTATGTGAGGCAAGTGTTTCCTAAAGTAAGATTTCACTATAGCACGAAAAAGCGGGAACATTGCTTTAGCATACTGAAAGCTTTTTTCGTCCAACACTCGTCAGAGTATGAAACGTCGGATAGCGACCGAAAGGTGAAACGAAATATATAGCCAGATGCGGTACACGTGATATGATGAATAATGCGTCTATTTGGCTCTATGATTGGCCAATTAGCACCTATTCACCATTGTTTACTTGAAGAGTCCAAGTGAAAAAACGAACTCTTTTTGTTTACACAAGACTGGGTTTTGAGTCTTGATGTAAACCGATTCCAAAACACCTAAATGAAAGGACGATCTTGCTTGCCCAATGATCCGAAAATTATCGTCTGTATATGTTTTGGCGCATTCTGGATGTGTATTTGTAATAAGATGTTGAACATCTTATTACAAATCCAGAATGCGCCAAAACATATACAGACGATAATTTTCGGATCATTGGGCAAGCAAGATCGTCCTTTCATTTAGGTGTTTTGGAATCGGTTTACATCAAGACTCAACACCCAGTCTTGTGTAAACAAAAAGAGTTCGTTTTTTCACTTGGACTCTTCAAGTAAACAATGGTGAATAGGTGCTAATTGGCCAATCATAGAGCCAAATAGACGCATTATTCATCATATCACGTGTACCGCATCTGGCTATATATTTCGTTTCACCTTTCGGTCGCTATCCGACGTTTCATACTCTGACGAGTGTTGGACGAAAAAAGCTTTCAGTATGCTAAAACAATGTTCCCGCTTTTTCGTGCTATAGTGAAGTTCTGTAATAGCAACAGACTTTTAAAGTAAGATTTCTTCATATTGTGTTGTCTTTTCAGCAACTTCATTATCAATCATTGTTTGCAATAGATAAATAATCATGATTGTTTTAAAACGTTTCATTCGTCCCTAATTACTCCGTAATATAACAGGAAAATAATGCTATTAGCTACCCTCGTCACCCACACTGAAACTTAGACGAAATAGAGAGATAAAAAGAGCAATAAAAACGTTCAGTTGGTAGATATTAAGTACAGCAGGGTTTGCCCATGGCTTGTCCCTACTTGCAAATGTATAACTTGATATAACATGATACTCTTAGCCCTGCTTTTATATGCATTTTTCCTTGCGTCTGTTTTGGTCTACTCCCTTTCCGGAATAGTCATCACCCCGATCATTTATTTTTCAAAAATGCACACCAGGAAATTCTTATTGCCACCCCCCCTCCACTCACTTGTTACTTTTGAACCCAGAGTACATTTTTCTATCAGACCCAGAATTGTCCGGCAAATGTAACTCGTGGTCAATGTTTATTGGGCTGAAAATATGTTTCTATAAAATAAGTAATTGCTGCGAGAAGCACTGAAAGTGCAGCGGATAGTTGTTTATGTTATGAATGAGGATGACAGGGAGGTTTTTAGTATGTTAGAAGATATGTAATAAACGTATTAAATTATTTTTCAAAAAGCCAGAAGGTAGCTTAAATTCTCTTGCCAATACTTTGAAATCCTTTATGCTATCGCTAATGACACAAACATTTGTCACTTCGAGAAGCACTAACCGTAGATTTTCACACCCTACCATTATATCATCTTATATTTCTTCCTCTTATAGCCATTAGCTTTTTGGGTATTATAATGGAAACTACTTTTATATATTATCAAACTAAATACAACAATAAATTTTAATGTAGTGGGTAGTTTGTTATCGGCTACTTAAATTGACAATAAAACGACGACAACTAGTTCATCAGTTCCGGATTAAACCATTATTTGTTACGACATCAAAGTGCATAGTACCAAGTTCTAATAGCAATGTTCATTATTTTTCTGATCACAAATTCGTGTGTGCAGTATATTTATGTTAATCCTTCATCGTGTCAATAAAATTAAACGAAGACATATCAATAAACCAAGTCCACTAACACATAATGTACAAATAGGACTTGCTTGTTCTTTTTCTTCAGTTGCTTGACAAGCTCGAAGATATTTGAGTAGCTTTTGATTAGCACTTTTCGACATTCTGGACTCAGAACCTACTGTCAACTTAACTATATAGAGAAGTTTACTTGAACTTACAAGAGAGATGCAGGGAAAGAGCGTCAAGGAGTAACCATTTTATTCCATTTCATTTTTACTTATTTCAACTGGGTAAGCAATGCATTCAGTAATAAATTAATTTACAATATACCCTGCGTAAACGAAAATATGTTGGACCTAATTTACATTTAAAAGTTATCAAAATACCAATATACGAGAAAAGCAAGAAAAGAAATACAAAATTATGTAAAAAGATATAAAGAGAAATGAACTCGAAGGTTAAACTTTTGTGCCGAATAATGATTCAGATTATCAGCCTCGCTGATCTTTCAACAACGTTTTTAATTTCATTTTGAAAATAGCTAGCTAAGAAGCAATTTTTATCTCATGGCTTACCTGACTCAAATCAGCAACTCCTTGATAGGAAAAGCTGCGCTGCCCTTTTCAGGATTTGCACAGTAGAATTCTGAGGTCAGAGCTGGTGTTGTGTAAGTTTTTCAACGCCCCAGCCGACACAGTCTATTTAACTAAGTCCTATCTTTCCTTTTTGCGTAATTACGCCCATTTTCCTCTGTGTCTACCGTACTAGTTAATAGAAGATTTGGTGTCTGACTGGAAAAGTTGCCAGCATTTTGAATTGGTATGGTTAGACATGTGTGCTACGCTGTCGATTCAGGGTAAAGTATATCCTTACAGGAATTGGGGTCAAAAATTACAAAGTCATACTAATAGAAAATGCTTTTAGAAAATAAAGATATCTCCATATAGTCTGTTTTTCACACTTGAGTGTTTGTTTTGTCTTACCCTGGTCATTGCTTCATTTTCAGGTTGATTATCATACAAGCAAAAATTGGAACAATGGTCAATGCCAACATTATCGATTTTTTTAGATGCTTCGCAGGGCCGCGTTTTAAAGTTAGTTTTTGCATATATTATGATGATAAGCCCTGGAACGAGAAATCATTTTATGTTGGATGCTGTGAGGAGCATAGGCATGAACACATGGTAAATCACATGTCGAAGGGTGGATACACACCTTCTGGTATCTCCGGAGGCAAACTGTATAGCAATACAATGATGAGATTTGAGCTTTCTAGTTGCCATCAATTCAGAAATGAGCCTGGGGAACTGACGTAAGAAATATCAGCAGAACTTCTCTCTAGCTATTATCCCTGTTAATCAAAGACTTCTCTCTACTAAACTATACTTGAGAGCAAATTATTTGAGATATATGCATGATAGTGCACTTACGTAAGTCATATAGACTTGCATTCATTCACAACTGTATTCCCAGAAAGCAATGTTTTTCATTGTAATGGTACCATACATAGTTTGAGCATAATTTCATGGCCTAGATTTCCCTTAAAGCTATAGGAATTCGTAACAACTATATGAATGATAAGCTTAATATTTTTTGAGCGAATATACATATCATATTTTTCCTTCTAAGCTTCTCTATATACCGAAATCCTATGAGAGGATTGATTTTAGAGTAACAAATGCTTACTAATGAATTGTAATGGGTGTGATTAAATCAGATTATCGACGTATGCTCAACATTTCACCATTGCTATGATCATGGCTATTACTATCCATGGCTGTTTTCTTGCCAGTCTCAGTAGGTCTTTATCACTTTGCACTCCTTTACTAGGTTTGCTAATCAAGCTTACAGATATACTCATAAATTCTCGATAAAATGGAATGGCAGCAGAGCTGAAAATAGCGAGCTTAGCATTTTGAAGGATGGGGAGACCCCAATTGAAAGCATCCCGTTTAACATTAAACAACAGGTAAGACTACAAATTTTGCAAAAGCTTCAAAGAATGCTCACTTAATAATTTTCTAGCTGATAAACCAATGTTTACCTCTGTACCGTGAAAGATGTACCTCCAGCATTAAACACATTCTTTGATAGTAGAATTTGAACATAGAGAAACTTATTGATGAATTCGATAGATAATTCTTGAAAAATTAGTATGTGTGCAAATGTGATTAAAGCGTATGGAATCTGGGAGGGGGTCGATGGCACCACTAAGATCAATGATTTAAGCTCGATTTCCTTTGGCAAGATAACAGTTAGCTTTATAGCTCATTTCAGTCTAATTCTTCTGAACCTTATATTTGCAATTCTCGTACAGATAAGCTAGCATTTTATGTTTACCATCAAGCATTTCTGTAAGACGTGATTCAGGAGACTTTCTTGAGTTAGTAATTAGGATGACCGTGTGATTTACTTGGATTATTGCCTCCTAAATTTGTACTAACGAGGCTGGAAAGAATCCATTTTCATTACACCAGATAGGGACCATATATTTATGACTTCTTACAAGAAATAAACACTTGACACCCTCCCCCTCCTTCCACAAACGTCCAATAGTGTCAAATTGCCAAAGCCCCCTTTTGTTGTGGATATCCAGTTTGCATTACTAACCCCCTAACTGGCCATCCCTTCAAATGGCATGAGAATGAAACCATATGGAGGATCATTCATAATATATTTATGTATTCATCTGAGCTCCGATTCCCAATCTCACAAAAATTTTTAATTTGACTTAATTCAGCTAATATAACAAATCTTTGCCAGAAAGGAAAACGTAGTAACAGAGTACATTACGTTGAATGTTCATTACATGGCAACCATGAGTTGAATGTGTCAACTGTCCAGAATAGCCTGTCCTATGATCTAGCTCGTATTGTTGCCTTCTCGGTTTTCGTGTATCGTAAGGCTTTTCCAGTTCTAATTTTTCCATTGGCACTCTTTGATTATGATCTATCTAACTTCAGTAGTCATTCCAGAATATTATGTCTGTTTTGTCATGTATTTCTATCGAAAAAGGAAATTTTTGGTTTTCAGTCTCTCTTCCTATGATGCGAATTTCGATATTCCTGTCTAGGCATTGACCAACCGGAAGTTATCTAGTGTGGTTGTTTATCCATCATTAACTTCTCTGGTGTATTCGAGTAGTCGTGGAGTGTTTATAGCCTAATTTTCAGCTAGGTGTGTCTGTAGCTGTAACTTCAATGAATAACGTGTTCACCAGTTAGATCAACGCAAATCGTTTGAACCGAAAGTGCTGAGTGAGCTATACTGAACTGTTGGATTAAAGACTTCCACGGCAACACAAGACCACTCTCAAGGGAATTGACAATCCGAACACTTCAAATGAACCCTATGTGAGCACCACACCTACCTGAAAGAGCTTTGCTATGTTTACAATGTCAATTCCCATACAAGTACTCCTTCTGCCCAGCATTTCCTGATACTTGGCCAAGATGCTTGTTCTGTTGCCAATAGATTGGTTGGTGCAAACTGACAAAGAACCATATAGGAAAATGGGCAACTGGATCAAGGATGCAGAACTACCCCTCAGCCATACTTCAATATGGTGCAAGGACGAGAGGAAGAAGATATCACTCTGCTGAGCCACTTCCAGCTGGATCGCCTGATAACGTGATTGCTCCTGAGAATAGCATTGAGATTCTACTTCATGTTCTTCCTCCAGAAGCAGCACAACTGGGATCCTCTGGTCGACTGTTCTGAGTCAGGCAAGAACACTAGCAGAGAAGAATAAGTTAATTCCATGCGTAGTACTAGGAGCACCATCATAGCACTAGATCATGATATCTACTCAAATCATCTGTTTCTATTCTTATAAAAGGAGGTAGATTACTTCAGATTTTTCTCTTACAAATAAGTCTCATTTATTTCCCTTAACCTTTTAGGACATTGCACCGAAGACAGGACTTTTAGGATTAGATCAAATTCAGTTGAGAAGCAGAGCGGGTATGTTTGCATAATCCATGTCTTATAATGCTCTTTTTGGCTTGCAAAGACTTATTAGACCCATTTTAGGCATAAACTGCTTGCATGTCTGGTAATCTGCTTTCATATACCTTGCACTCTCTTCTTTTTATTATTTGTTGCAGGTGGGTACAGAAAACTGGAAAATTAGACGTACACAATAAGTGCGGTATGTGTAGTAAGCTATGGATTCATTCATAGGTTACATATGAACATAGAGATATGCGCGCGCGCGCACACACACACACACACACACACACACACACACACACACACACACACACACACACACACACACACACACACACACACACACACACACACACACACACACACACACACACACACACACACACACACACACACACACACAAACACACACACACACACACACATACGAACACACACGAACGCACACGAAGATGCATACAAGCCCGTGGCTACAAATGTTTTCTGTGAGGTGTAGTGTCGGACATACTTTGCCGAGTTAGGATTTTGCATGCAATACTGCTGTTAATTTGTTGTTATAGACTTCTATTTTGATGCTAATCCTTTCTAAATACAATTCAGGTTGGAGGTCTGGTCTGTTTACGCGCTATGCAAGACTAGAACTATTTCTTTACAGCTATTTAACAGACCGTGGAATTCATATTGATTAGCAATTGCATTGTTATTCCCATAAGTATGACTTCAGCAAATGTGATGTCATTGGAAAGTATTATCCTCGGAAATTCTCCTGCATTCCTAAAGGACGAGCTTAGTCGTACAGATTTGGTAATCATACCCAGAACAGTACTCCTTGTCTATTCACTCGAATTGTTTTGGATTTCCATCAAATGATGATAAATCATTACTTTTCAAGTGCAACAATAGCCTTTAGATATAAATACTTATTTTGATTGTTTATCACTTTGCTCATTGTACTGACTAAAAGATAAATGTCTTTTCTGTAAATATATCATTCCATTTATCATTATGAATTGCAGGGTATGGGTTTCAGTTAAATGCCTAAGCTGCATTAAGCACCGCCCTTTAAAAAGCTAAAAAAAGTAACCAAATACTTAAAAACTACATTGGAAGATAATATCTGTACTATTACAAGTTTAACGTGTTATACACAATACCTTAAAATGCTACATTAAACCTTAGTCAAATGTGAGTTGATGAAAGTGGGGAGAGAAGCTGTTGGCTTTACCTTTTCGTCTAATTTCTTGGAGAGCCGGGTCCCTCTGTACGAAAAGCACCTTTGGCCGCTTGAACGTGTTAGTTTTGGAATATTGAGATCGATTTGAGTTCTTCTTAGCTTGCTTCATTTGTATCTGACAATGGTTCAAACATCTTTGCCATGTAAATAGGTGCTAAATTATTCAGGGATTTGAAAACAATTTTAGCCTTTTCAAATTCGGTTTTTTTCTTTAACGGTCAATCACCCAAGTCTTCTAATAAATGGCAGCCAAAATTCATCATACCGGCTATTATTGACAATTCTAGCTGCTTTGCTTTCTGATGTTTTCAGCTTATCAGGGGTTTTCCTGCCACAGTAGCCCCATGCAGGACTGCAACATCTAAAATATGACTCTAAGAGACTTTTTTGTACCTAGGTTGGACAGTCGTTAAAAGGAGAAATTTTTTCCTTACAAAGCATCCCTGTTCCTTTTGACCTATTCCTTTGATGCCTTTTGTAAATAATAGCATCATTTTGATTCCAGCTGATATTTTAGTTGCTTGACTATCCATTGCTTGATAGTGGTGTTGATGTCAATTGTTTCAGTGATACCCTCCCCGTGTGAAAGTTACATGGGAGATTCAAGGCATTTTTCCAGAATTGTCATTTTGAGTCTTGTCTTTGCCAACATAAGTTTACTGAACCATCTTCCGCTACTTGCTACAGTGACAGGGCATAAGAGCTATTTGTTCCTATGGGTAAGTACCCTTACACCCCTACTAGTAGGCTCTTATTCTTGTGAGAAAATGCGAAATGAATCTCTTGAATACTCTTCAGCTTCTATAATTCTGAGGACTGTATTTATCTTTCAACAATGTAACAAGTAATTTATTTTAATAGATTTAAGGTTAATTTCCATGTACGTCAGGTTCACTTCACAATAATCACAACACTAAACTAGGGGTGTTTTGCATTGCCCCCTGTACATTGTTCTTCCTAAATATGGCAAAATGATATCCATATATATATATATAAGATTCAATGTCTTACAGAGGGGCACTTCTTACTTCATCCGTTACTGATTAATATGTATATGCCATTGGTTCACCGCCTTTTTCTTCCTCCTTTAGAACGCTGATTTCACTAAGCAAACATGAGGCAGAAATCTTGTTACACAATAAATTGCTTAGTTCATCGGCTTTTGCCTCAGTTACATTATTCTGAGGAGGCGAAAGGATAGAAAATGATTTGAGCTTGTCGAAAAATTTGAGCTTCGAATTACCTTCACAACCATCAATAAACTGGTCAATAACACTATTTTCCTCTCCTATAGAATTAGTTGGACGATAATGATCCCCCTGTTGGCTGTTCTTTCGATGAAGCTCGTATTCTTGCTCTGTATCTAAAATCGATTTCTCTGCCAATAAAACTGCTGCCGTAATTTGCCCCTACGTGTCTTCATCATTTCGAGTTCTCTCGAGAGCTTTGCCAGTCGAATTTATCAACGACAAAGCAGCAATACCGTTAAGCCCTTCTTTCTGCTATTGAGCTAACAAGTAAAGTCACACCTCTGCATCTCTCTATATACTAAGATTCCTATATGCTAATTTATGCCAAACCAATCAGATTGCTCTAAATTGTACCACGTGACCTGATTATGCGCACACGATCTCCTCCCAGGGTATTCGTTCCATGGCCCCCAAATTTTTATCAAGGATAGACATTTGGGTCTACTACCTACATAAGAAGAGATATGATTTTTATCATTGTTTTTCGCTAAGTTATTCAACTTTCTTTCCATCACCATTCACAGTAAAACTGTTGCTCCTCCCTGCTGGACAGCGTGTTGTCAGTTTTGCGAGCGGTCCTGTAGGACTAAGTAGCTGTGTGTGTTATTGCGAGGAGACTTTGGTTGCTGTTCTTCCTGGTAAGCCTGCTCTTCTTTCATGACATGGATTTTGATTTAAGATTTCCTGTATGTCCTTTGTCCATTTCATCCGTACTCTACAGTTGCAAACCATTACTACCATATAGTTGCAATGTGACTTGGAGGAGAATTTCGTCGTTCTGCTTCCAGTTTACTGATGTTCTCGCTTGATTTCATTTGCCAAGGAATCCTACTTTTCGAGGGTGATATCGCCATGACAGATCGTCCCGAGCCGTTCGATTCTCTCTGCTAAACCATAGTGCTTTTGCCGGTAAGTTGTGATAAACCATATAGAAGATATTTTCATGTTGTATTTTGTGGTATATTATGGTGTATTTCGCTTATTTCTTACGCTTTGTTACCTGGCATGGGATGACATTCGGGAAGCTTTCAGTTTGGGTTGTTTTTGCATGATGTGAAGTCACAGTTTTATTTTGACGAAAGTAAAGTAAGGCGTGGTAAAATATCAACCAGTAGCGTACTGAAATTGTTTTTTCTACCATCTAAAGTTTTTCCGTGTTTCTCCTGTATGAGGTTGTTCGTTGTGTTATCTACTATAACTCTGAGAGGTTTGTAGCCCTCCCCTCGTATGGTTTAAGCAATGAAGAGACTGCTGTTCTTCTTTCATGTCAAGTTTGATTACAAGCAAACTACATGACTTGCTAAGTTTCTTGAGTGTTAGCCATATAGCGTTTTGGTATCCTCAATCTTCATTCTGGTATACTTTGTCAGTAAACACGCGAGGGGATTCCCAAGTTCATCTCACGATCGCAGATACATTCAACCTTTTGTTTCCGAACAACTACATTGTAGATTTGTGACTGCAGAGGTTCTGGAAGTTGTTCGGCAGATTCCTACTGGACTATTTAATAATTGCTGGGAGTTTTAGCGTGCTGTTTACTTTCAGCTATGCTAGGCCACTCTGACATTGTTTACAGTTGAGACCGGTCTGAGTTGAGATGTTGTTTGTAACTTCTACATAGCTCTTTATGTTTACAACACAGTTATTTTAGGCTAGAGCAAGGATGTTATCCAATTTAGTCTGTGGATTATTGCAGTTTGATATTCTATTTCTGTTTCTTTTTCTTGCTTTAGTTGAGGAAACAATCGCGTTCATTCTCTCCAAAATCTTGAGGGGCGTTTCATATTACTCTCAGCCCGTAGCTGATGCCTTACTTACTTCCAGTACAGTTTGTAGCTGAATCCCAGTACTCTTTATTTACAACACTTTTAGAGTTCTTTTCACTATGTATCGTAGTGTAAGTTTTGAGTAGTCAAATTAGGGGTTCCTTTATCCTGAATGTTTCTTTGCTGGAAAACAGTTGCTATAAATTCCATTAATGATTTTCATAGATCATTCTCTACATGATGATTAAGTTTAAAATGAATTAATTACTATTAGATAGCATGATCATCGCTACTGTGTAGACTTGATTTTTCCGAGCCTCTACCATCAACTCCCCCCACAACAAGACTTTGGGGTCCTCTCAGCTATTATAATTCGATACAAGCTAATTTAATGGCTAAAGAAAGCTAATATACCAGTTACCATAGGATTACTGGATGCAACCAATTACAGGTTTATGGCTCAAATTTAATCGTGTACCAGAGTGGAGAAGATTTGTGATCACCCACTTGGTCATAGCCGTAGTCATTCCTGTCAATTGATTGGGCTATATTGTATATGATATACACTGTTGCAGTTATACCGCTAGATTTTACAACACTATCTACGTTAGAATTGAAGTATGCAGGAGATAATACGTGATGTTATTCACTAATGTCTCATGTAAAGAACAGTTTGGGTAATTATGTGCTTATTGCATATACAGGAGACTAGCTTAGTACTGGTAGCCCGCTAAACGCGTGCTCCCCTTACCCCAGTTCAAAAGTTGCAGATTAGCCTTGGAAAGACTAACGCTGTGCCTCCATAAAAGCTGCATGGTCTACATTTTCGATGAGCAAGGATCCAAAAAGCTCGCATAGGATCAAGAGAAGGTGACATCATGGGCCTCTGTTATGGAGCACATGACCTTCGGCCTTGCATTGTGCAAATCGAAGAAAATTGCAAGAAAAAATTGTACCATAAATGCTCGGATACCTGCGATAGGCTACGGGGCTGTACAGGAAAAGGTTAAAAGTCAAGAAGCCCTGTAGCCTAGCGCAGGTATCCGAGCATTTCTGGTACAATTTTTTCTTGCAATTTTCTTCGATTTGCACAATGCAAGGCCGAAGGTCATGTGCTCCATAACAGAGGCCCATGATGTCACCTTCTCTTGATCCTATGCGAGCTTTTTGGATCCTTGCTCATCGAAAATGTAGACCATGCAGCTTTTATGGAGGCACAGCGTTAGTCTTTCCAAGGCTAATCTGCAACTTTTGAACTGGGGTAAGGGGAGCACGCGTTTAGCGGGCTACCAGTACTAAGCTAGTTTTCTTTCTAATTTCTTTAGCTTGGTCATATGTGAAATCATTGGATTCGATTTGTTTTCTTTTGCCGGTCTGTAAAGCTTCCAAGGTTGTCTAGCAATTATTTCCAAACGTCTTGAAACACTCACATTTCTTTTTGACTCATAGAGCTAACTCCCCACTACCTCCTTAGAGCAATGTTGAATTAATCAGGAATACTCCCAGTAGACACATCAATTGGCACTGAAATGGCACTCTAGCAACTAAGCTTTTGCCTCAACATTGTTTTAAAAGGGAGGAGATGAATCACTAGCCGTCAATTTTTGACCGATAATTGACTATCGTTAAATAAATTGCATTATGTATTGGGTGTTCCAATGAATTTTAGCCGTGACTGAATATGAGATCCAAATGCTGTCAATGGAATCAGACCTAGCAATCCATCTCGTTTGGGACGTGTTTCTTAATTTCTATGAACCGTGCACTTTCTGTAATTCACCTTCCAAAATGGTATTTCTTTCTGTCCGTGTGGAGAAAAAGACATCGCATTTGTAGTACCTCAATCATATTTGAAACAGGGAAGTTTACTTTGTAGCATCTTTGACCAAATGTGTTCGAGCGATGTGATAGGTACGGGAAATAAAGAATGTCAACTTTCTGGTAAACAATTCTTTAACTTTGTAATACGCACGATCATCTCCTGTTTTATCGTCAAAAGTTTGCAAGCAAAGAAATTTTTCTTATTTCTTCTGGTAAATTACGCAGCAAACTACGATTGATAATTAATCTATGTTACTGACATCTGTGGTTGTATCAGTTATGGCAGACATGATGGTACTCATTGCATATATGATATGGCTTCTTTGCGAACAGGGATGATGTGTCTCGGGGTGAGTGGCCAGGCGGTTCAGTTGGTTTCCGTTAGCTAGCTGAAGTTAAGCTTGGCTGTGTTAGTTCGACAGCTGGATGAGCGACTATCCAGACAACGACAAACAAGCAACTCACTCCGCCGTCCTTCGGAAGGAACATTAAACTAGGGGTCCCATCCATGCCTAGATGTGGCATGGACAGTTGGTCTAAATTAGCTGAAAACGTTGGATATGACAATAAATTTACTCAATGAACCTACTCAAAATAAAGTAAACATTAACAACAGCTTCTGTATGTAGCTTAATAAATTCATTTGGTGAATCGTTGCTCATATATGTTACGTGATAAGGCCTCAACCTTTTCTCATAATACCAGTACTGGGGCACATTACTGTAGCGACTCAGTATTTGCACATTCTGGTAAAAATTGCTGGACGCATTCACTTCACCTTGAAGCGCTATGTTTTGCTTTGTTTTAACAACATCATAGAGCATTTTTATGATCATCGTATCGAAATAAGTGTAGCCATCTTCTTGAAATGTGGCATTTCTACGATTCATATCAATAAGACCATTCACATAATGTTATGTATACATAAAGTGTGTCAAGTCTTTGACTGCTGCTAAATGCCTTTGGTTTGTGAAATGCAGCAATAATTTGCCCTTTTCTTTGGTCCCAGGACATTTTATATCGTTCCATTCTCTCACACCATCCATTGCCCACCTTTCATCACAGCAGGACAGACCTGGACCTTTCAGAAAAAGCTACCTCAATGCAGATCTGCAACATCTTTGATACTAAATTAGAGGTGTGGATGTTCTTCAAAAGAAGAGAGATTAGGCTGGCACGGACCTAATTTCATAAGGCACATCCTCTTTGGCCACCTATTCTAGATTCTCCTCCAGTTGTTCTTAAATGGAAAGGTATTTATCCTGGAAAGAAATTATATATAGAAGTGAGACATTTTTATGTTCGCCTAACGGTAAATGATTTACTAAGGTACAAAATGCCGTTCTTACCAGATATACGAACTGTTTTATTGCTGATATGCAAAATTGACAACTGATTCTCTGACTAGTTCGGAGGATAGTTATGGAGGCAAGTTGAGAACACAAGCAAGACATTGACAAATTAACATGCACAGAAATTTTGCTAATAACAATAAGTGAAAACTCAACCTATTCATTATGTACGGAATAATCTAGGACAAGGAACACTTTCCTTAAGTGATGTTATTATTGAGTATTGGGTTCCACGAAGATTTGCATTTTCTGATAAGTTTTCAATTAGTTGATTGCCACTTCCCCTAATATAAGTAGGACTTCCAGTTGAGCATGAGTCAATATCTGGACATCATTTGCATGTATAGGGCCCAACGCAAAAGAACTCATCTCTGCCAGCAAATGTCTCACTGTATTACTCGCTCTCGGTACGAGATCTGATTACTCACTCTCGGTACGAAGTACACCGAAACTCTTAAATCCGTTGAGGAAAAACTTGCTTCCGAAGTTTCTTAACTCTTTCCGTGTAGCTCTAAGTTTCTTAACTTTTATGCTGTCTAGCACTAGATTTTTATAAACCGGTTTCTTTTAAAAAAGTGCGTAGACAGCTCTTAGCTAGCTTCCTACCATCTAATTGTGCCCTCACTAAAAACATCTGGGTACAGCGTCCATGTCACTTCATAACAACACAATAATACAACATAACACTTCTCTTAGAAAAATAACATAAAACATAATCAGTCTATCATATCAAGGAGCCTATGGGATCTCCGTAAAGGTCCATTTGCCTTAAGTTTTCTTGCTGAAAGTCCGAATGGGCACTCGAAGCAAGGCGTACATCATCATCTGATTCTTCTAGTACGATACGTTTCTAGTGACGAGCTTGTTACTTGCTTGTCTAATTGCTTTAATTTTGTCACTATGAATGGAACAGGACTAAATCTGGTTGATACTTTATGTTGTTTCTGATATTGACATTGAACAGTATCTCTAATTTCTATTTCATTTGGTTTCACTTGTCTTTTCGAATAGGCATAGGTCTTTGCAGATAATTTTCTTGCTTCATTGTGCAATGCTACGCAAATGCAATACAAACTTTTTGGCGTTGAAGGTGTGAATTGAAAACAATCCCAGTGGTCGATATGTGGGTAACGAACAGGCATTAAGGACTAGATTGCAGTCACAGCCATATCTATCACTTGGTAGCTTTCCTTTATCTATGGTAATATTTTTGTTTGTGTTATTTTATAATTAATATTCCTGAGGTTTATATTTTTAGATGTAACTCATGGAAACATTGCAGTTCACTCAAGTAGACAAGGAATAACTTGATATTAAATATTGCACAATATGAACAAACTATAACCATTATGATTATTGATTTTTCTACGTTTAGAATCTTACTTGTAATGATAACACTTTTGAACTTTTTTTATTTTATGCTGCTTTTGTTTAGTTACATTGTCAAAAGTATGTCCACTACAAGATCCCGAGTAGAATTCCGCCCCATTATTAATGCTGCAAGAACCCTATAACCTCTGTTTCCCTGCTGAAAATCGGTGTGAGACTTCCTCAATAGTGTAACACTTTTCGTTTCACACTAGACTCAATAGTGTGGCCGTCCCTAAATTGCTGTATTGGAGATATGATGCCCCCTCGAAGAAGGTGTAGTGGGAAAATCGATAAGAAATGTTATCTCAGTAAGCAAAGTTTTTTCGTAGTTTACCAAAGGACTTAAGAATCATCCAAGATTTTTTCCAATAAATTTTTATTTCCCCGGCTTATTCTAAAATTACTGTAGATTTTCCTTCATCATCCACACCTGAGCACTAAACTGTTCAGTCAGCTTATTATGTGGAAGGTGCTACTAAATTTAAAAAGCTTGTTCCACGCATCAGACCCAACCGTAGTGGTCCATCCTACGGCAGCAACCGAAGTTATCAGAATGTTTCGGTTTTGCAAGCCTATTTCCGATTTGACGAATGCCACAAAGCAGAGCATAGTGGCCACAGTCTTTTACAGGAAATTTTCAGAACAGTCTTTTTGGCTAATCAATAGGGCAACCGACAAGCGTCTAGTTTTTGTTTGGTTACGTTTTGGTAACTTTCTTACATCAAGTGGCGTATTTGTTACTTTTGACTGTTAGGTATCTTTTTTACTTTTTGTAATTTGTTGGTTTATATATCACTATATTGATTTCGCGCTTTTAAATCAATACACAGCTGGCAATGATAACTCTAAGTTACGCAGGTCGCTTCAAGAATATCGTGATAGTGAATAAGTAAATGCAGTATTTTGTCAAATATTGCAGCACTTCAAAACACTCTCCACCAAACTCTATGCCAGTGGTTCCCAAACTGGGGTCTGCGGGCTTCTAATGGACCGGGAAGGTTTCACGAGGATCTCAAGGGGATTCAGTGGGCCACGAGTGGTTGTATTCGCTTGTTGGACTCATTGTTTTATTAGCCTATACAGGCCTTTCATTGAGACGCGCGCAATCGGGCACAAGCGCAGGCAAGCACACAGCTCAGTTTACGCACTCGATTTGTCACTCGAGCCAGCTTTATGAAAAATGTACATCAAAGTACTAAGGAAGGCTCTCACAATTCAATGTTTATTGCGTGCAAACGATCCCACCCCTGTGATTTGTTGCGCGCGTCTTATTTACTTATTGAAAGGCCTGCCTATATCACTGTGGATAATTATTTTCCGTGAAAGTAGAATAGTCATGCAGCATATTTTTCCCTCCATGGAAAGCTGCTTCGAGAAAGTATGGTGTAGAGGACCACCATGCACAATAATTCGAAAGTTTAGGAACCACTGCTCTTTCAAGCGATTTTTGCAGAATACCTTTGCAGAATATTTTAAAAACTGGCCATGTCTCCTATTCGAGGTGTTGAACCAGGCCTAGTTTTTGCACCCTGGTGTTTACCCCTTTTTGATTAATAGTTTTAATCGTATGCTGTAGTGCTGCAATATTATAATAATATATAAAGTGAACTCTTCCTCATATTTTTACTGAGTGTGAAAGACTGCTGGGATGTATACGTGATTATGGAGTATGGGGTTCTGATAGGATTGCTCTTTGTCGTTACTAGTGGTTGAAACTAGTGGGGCAGTTGATTTTAGTGCACTAGACTGCACAAGCTTTACAATACTCGACTTCATACTGTTTATGCAAAACTTAGATCATTGAAAAAAACCACTCTTTGTTTAAGTAATAAAGCTTGCAAACATTTTACTAGGTGTGTCAGCGACCACTGCTTTAAGTGAGATATCATTCTCTGCTATAAGGAGGATCAACGTTCAGAGACATGAGAATTAATCATTTCATACGTCTTCATACACAACAAGATAAACAGGATATCCTTAATGTGATTGCTGCTGGAAATGAGGTCTTTGGGAGATGTTACAGCAGAATGCAGAGTTTTGGAAAAGTTATCCAAGTGGCTTTCTAAAACAAGTTAAATTAAAAAACAGAATAACACAGATGTGGTGTCAATAAATATGAAAATCGGTCGCTGTAAAAGCTCGCATAAAGAGCAAGGAGGTTAAGAACCATTGCCCTAAATAGAGTGCATAAGTGATGACGTCATAATAAAACTATTTTTGAATTTTGATTTTTTGACCATATGAATTCAAACAACACTATAACATAGGCCTGTGTGTTAGATTTTAATCAAATAGCTTGAAGAAGTAGTGAAATATGATCATTTGATGACAGGAGATTTGCCATAGAAACTACTGTACTTCTGCTCTGGTTCATAACGTTGTGAAACCTGCAGGACATACAATGTTTTAATAGGAAACAGATCAACATTACCTTGACAATAGTGACCATTTCACAATGCTTTTTCAGAATACAAAGCCAAAATTGTAATATTCCAAACCTAGATATTTTGCGACGTCACATTTATGTACTCTATTACAAGGTTGGAGCATTTGAATAAGCAACTGATCTCCTACACACCCATTGAGCAGGCTAATAGTTGAATACTTCTTATTAGCAAATTTATCCATTTTTGATAAAATAAATTATAAATATCATCGAAAAATGGTAAACTGAATGATTTAAGTAGAACGTACCTCAGTGTACTGTCTAATAGACATTTTGCCCCCCCCCCCACCAATCCATTTCAGCAGTCTACGGGCCTTGTAATAGTACCGAGGAAAAATAGAACGGATTTAGCCCCACTATAAACTATAGATTGGACTTGAGCCCTCCGTGCTCACATCTTCTGTAGGACTGGTAAAATACTGAGGAAAATGTAGAATCAGTTGAGATCAATGTATTATTTGTTCAAATCTATCTTCATTTATGCCAGGTATATCTGTAATTTACTACTTTTTGAGAGATTTTGTTACTATAGAAGAAGAGAGTGATGAAGCTACTTCTAGTGGAAACATGTAACCTCAAAATCAACAGAGTATTGGTACGCTTAGAAAAAGGACTGTAATTACTGGAGTCCTTGACCTCCAAGATAAAAGAACCCTGGTTAGGAGCACAGAGCTCTTTACAGCTTTAAATTCATAGAACAACATAATAACAAGGAGTGTCTCCTCATACAACACTGTTCTATTATACCAGGTGGTAGAAGATAGTTTAGCCTAAAATGCAGTGGGATTGTTAGGGATTGAGAAACAACCTCAGTGGTTGATATGGTGATAAAGAACAAATATGAAAGAATAGATTGTAAGTACAGCTATGCCCATTACTGTTACTAGCCCTTGGTAGCTTTATGCTTTCTATGGGAATATTGTTGCTTTGTTTTACTTTCTAATTAATATTGCTGAGGTTTATATTTCAGATCCAATTCATGGATGCATTGCAGTTCACTCAAGTAAACCAGGAATAAGTTCATATTCTATGTTCTCAATATGAACAGACTGCAATCAATATGATTATGAGTTTTCTGCAGTTTAGAAGTTTAGTTACAATATTAGCATTATTGGCTGTTATAAGTTACGCTGCGTTTGTTTTGCTACATTGTGAAAAGTAAGTGCACTACACGATTCCGGGTAGAATTCCACCCTTCTGTTAATGCTACAAGAACCCTATAACATCTGTTTCTCTTGTTGATTACCGTTGTGAGGATTGCTCAATGGTGTAGCATTTACCGTTTCAGACTGCACTCAATATTTTGGTTTTCAAAGCCATTCCTACTTTGGTGTGTTGGACGTTTGACATCGCCTCGACAAAGGTTCAGTCTGCAAATTGATACAAAATGTTAACTCCCTTGGCAAAGTCTTGTCGTGGCTTACCAAGTACTTCAGCGTCCCCCCAACTTTGTTCCCTTAAATTTATTTTCCCCTATTCTAATGTTACTGTAGAGTTTTCCTGAAATCAAGCAAGAGCACTAAACTATTTAGTAAATTGTTTAGTGTAGCAGGTGCCAAAATCTAGAGGCTAAAATTTTAGAGAACTTTCCACGCGTCATATCCAGCCATGGTGAGCCCTCCTTCGGCATCAACTAAATTTATCAGCTAACTGGTTATAATTTGATGGCGCCGTCCTGTTTTACAAGCGTATTTGCGATTTTGACCCATGTAGATAAGCTATATTGGCCTTAGCTCCTCACGGGATTTTTTTCAGGACGGTAATGGTAGCTAATCAGTTAATTTCTGCTAGAAACAACGAGGTAGTTACAGATCAGTTCTTGATCTTCCTTCTTTGTTTTACCTACGTATTAAATGGGTCTTGTCCTTGCTTTTCATTTACTCGTGCAGAACCTTGCATCTTCTATATAGAGGTGATATAGTCATTTTCATAATAATTTTCTTTCCTGGCAGACAATCATGGATATAAATTACTGGAACCAACCTTCTAGTAATATCCAACGACAGATCAACATGAACATGTGGGGGGGGGGGGTGCCTTATAGAGTCAGACATCTTAGCAGACCGTCCGGAAATGCTCTTTCCATGATTATAGGAACTTATCCAGCAATCACGCCCGTCACAATGGGACCATTGGAAGCGTCATACATCCTTGAAAACCGCTTCGTAGGCCAAAATTTCATTTCATTGTCAAATCCCATGCATTTTTAAATGGTGCAGCTTGTCGACACACATTGCAACTTTAAGAAATGCCCCCAAGTAGGTATCTAGCATGTTATCACCTCTACTAGATGCGTATCCAAGCGACTCGACTGCGCTACTTGAAAGTATGCCCTATTTGTTTGAATACCACCCCCATGTCGTTGGCAAAATTTTATTTCACACCCTACCCCAGAATTATGTTTTTCTCGATGGCCCTATTAGCATTTTACACCTCATCAGACCCACACTATCGTGGAATATATCGAAAACCATCTAGCTAAACTGCCTTCTGTTCGGGATTTTGGAATAGGTCCTGCTCTGCACAGTAGTGTTTATCAACTTGATTTATAGATGCAATCGTATTCTGTAATGCTTCAGTAATATAATCATGAGTAAAGTGGACTTTTCCTCGTACTTTTAGTGACTGTGAAAGACTACCAAAATATCTACTTGATTATTACGGAGTATGGAATTCTGGTCAAGGGCGGCGAAGCAACATTTCTGTGGCGAGAGGGACTGGGCTGTATAGATTAAAGTTACAGGGATAAAGAGGGTGCTAGAACCATGCTAAAGTACATTTGCTATAAAAATGGAGTAGCTACAGAACCCCAGTCCAACTCCACTCATACCAATAAGATTGCTTTTCTCTTTGCGTATCGTAGAAACATATCACTATAGCTAAAAACAGCAGCAAAATGTCTTAAGCATACTGATGAGATGTTTTTCGTCCGACATTTGTTAGGGTAGGAAACATCGGACAACGACTGAAGAGTGAACCGAAATATATAGCCAGATGTATTTGCACGGCACTAAAGGGAGTTATCAGCCCCCTCTCTCTAGGTACAAACTCTCCGTGCGATTCCTGGTACTGTAATAGGACGCCGGGAGTGTGGGGGGGGCTGCGGGTGAGTGGCACGTCCACATGGGAGGATGCAACAATGACAGCATTGGGGAAGTAGACGGTCAGGGACAGAGCACCTGAAAAATTTGTCCAACAACACCCTGTAGTTCAGTAGGAAACGTCCTATGTGAATATAGGTAGAACCCGGCTGATAAAGTCATTGAAATATTCGGGAGAAAATTGAGCCGCCACTCTATAAATGCTATTGCCAGATAAGGTAAAAAGACAGAGGTATGTTTCCAGAGCAATGCAATCATCTTAAGCGCTAGGTGACCATGAATACAGACTCTTCCTTGACAATACATGTTTATAAGACCTTTTGGCCCAGTATATGGGACCAACCCTTTGACAAAACATTATGTATTTTACCTTCAATAAGCTGGATGATTCTGCCACTGGTACTTCATGAAGTTGAGCAAACTTTAACACGGTAAAAGGAGACCTACTTTCTATTTGAGTCGAATGCCTCAATCCTGACATGATATATTAGCAGAAAAGAGGGGGGGGGTTGCAGCCTCCTAGCTCCCTCCCCCTACTCCTGTGTGCCTTTGTATTGGAAGCATGGCCTCATGGAATATTGCTCGGATTGGGGGGTTTTATGCTACATAATTTGAAAGCTGGAAAATGGAATATGCAATTTGTACTTCATTGGGAAAATGTGACAACAACAACAACAATTACAACAATACACTGTCCTAATCATAGAAATAATAGGACTAGAAGGAGGACTAGGTCACGTGACGCTGGTCATCCATGTAAAATCATAATGGCTGCTAACGACTGGTAGAAAGCTACAACCAGGAACGGAGCTCACAGTGATGTTGCAGTCTCAAATTCGCCGATTACACCTCATATTTCCGTGGTAATCAAACATATATACGGTAATGTGATGTTCTCCATTCGTCTACAAGAATAACTGGCCATTATGGACGGATCTCTCTGTAAAAGCGAAGAATTCCAGTTCAACCGGTAGGATACAGTCTGTTTATGCCACAAACCCAAGTTCTCTGCCAAGGTGTTGTCGAGTGAACTTTGTTTATTCTAATTTTAGTGTTTATTTGCAGCCGCTGAACGATACATTATTTTTGCGTAAATGTCTCTATCAAGATCCTATATATACTTTAGTATAGCACATTGTACACTTAAAAAAACCATTTCGAAATACACCACCCAATGGGAGAATCATGACATAAATGTTAGAGTTGTAGCGTGGACTTTAGTGTTAGCTCAGTTGAAACTTCAGGATTTCAAAGATAGGATAGCATAGGAGTGCATTTACTTTCCAAAAAAGTGTCACTTTGATTATTCAAATATCAATGCAAATCTGGAATAAAACACAATCAACCAATTGTCACTAACAATACTCTTAGAATGGACAGGAATGCACAAATTTCAATAACATATTTGAATGGTTTAGGAATGAAAATACTCTTCCTTCTTACAAGCAGTCTAGGGCTGTTGCTACTTTGATCTATTCACAATCAATATTATGTTTGAGTAAAAGTATACTATGCTATTGTTTAACCATATCACACTTTCTGAAATGCTGCTTTTCTACTAGTTGAAGATCAGTTCGCAATGTAGTCTCCTTAAATTAATGCAGGTTTGATTTGAGTAATAATTCATATGCAACCAGGAAATTTCTTCTGAAACAAAAAAAGAGTCTCCCTCTGCTGCTAAGTGCACTGATTAATAAATTAACGAAAGTTTATCCTTGAGTCACTAATTATAAAAGTCTACTTAGATGTCAGTAATTCCACATGTGGTTATGCTTTAAATATTTTCTAGATTACTTAAGCTGTTGTTAGTGTGCTCAAGGGCACCATGGCAGACCTGGCATCACAAACTTCTAGGCAACTCAATGGCACCTAAAACACTTTCAAGCAAAAGAAATGGGAACTTAAGAGCCTTATTCTTTATGTAGAATTTGTGAATGTATTGATAGAAAACATAGACTAGAACTCAACAACTAGGTTGTAGCCCTACCTGACTTAGTATCTGAAACAGGCCTGTAGACAAAAGGAAGGGCAATGACCCCAATAATTCACTTGGATTTTATATATACACTGTCATTTTTAATCATTGCTTATTTTATTGCTACATCTATGCCCCCATGTTCAGCTCAGCTGGCTATGGTACTGATATGAAATGATCAAAAGTATACTTAAACTTAAAGATTCTTGCTTACAGTATCATCATATAACAAGTGTAATGAGAGATCATACTAGGCATTATTTGATAATCTTGTGCCAACAACTGAATTGAGGTTTTAATAAATGAGTGAGGCTTTCTCTTTAAGAAAATTCCTAATTACTGGATGGTGGCCCAGTATCTCATCCTGTAGCAGGAGGGACAATCCTATTTCTTGTAGAAAGCTGAAAATGTACCATTCCTTTGTAACAAAGTAAACAAATCTATACAATAACAGAGAAATGATTATAAATAAAAATTTGATATGAGAACACTAGTATGCAAAAAACATACTATAGGATAAAAGCGCTGTACCGTGCCAAACCAGTTAAACAGTAGTATCAGGAACTTATTTCAAATATGCTTTCAGTTGCTTTATCTCGATTTCTGCATCATAACAAGCACTTTGCGGATAGTCATAAATATAGTTGTTGACATTGCTTACCTGGGAACTGTAAATCCTGAAGTATCTCAGTATATATTTGTTTAATATTTGCAGGTGTATTGAGGTTTTGATTTCTCAGAGGTTCTTCTATTCGATCGGGCATTTTGTTACAGAACGTTTTCAAATGCACTTAGTTCGCAAATGGCACCATCCTGACCGTATGCATGAGGAAAACATCCTTTTTCACTAATTGTTGGCGTTAGAACACTCTTTAACCAGTTTGCAATGCTCTTATGCCATCAGGTTAATAGACTTTCCCTTGACCTAAAATAACTTACCACTGTAACTAACGCTCGATATGTCTGAAAATGTATCTTCTTCTAGTGTCGTTTCGAATAGAATCGAGTATGTCAGACATAGACGCCAAGATATGTGCAGAAATTTTACGAAAATAGCGTTTCTACAGTTAGCGACCAGTCACAACAACAATCTTCCTACCAGTCGTTAGCAGCCATATTGCCTCCCCATGCATTTTTTTGTTGTTGTTTACTTTAATTTGAGTAAGCTGTTATATCTAGCGTTTTCAGCTAATTTAGGCCTACTGTGCATGCCGCATCCAGGCATGGGACCCCTACTTTAACGTCCCTTCCGAAGGACGGCGGAGTGAGTTGCTTTGGTAGTTTATCTGGATAGTCGCCCATCCAGCTGCTGACCTAACACAGCCAAGCTTAACCTCAGCTACAATAGTGGACAAAAGTCCTCGGGACACTTAGAAGAAACAGATAAAAAACCATTTTCCTCTACATATTGTCATAGTTGCTACAAACATGCACCCCCCTTCCCCCTAGAACAATGTTGATTCGTTTGTGGTACATTTGAAGTTGGCGTGCACGCGAAATTTTCCCATTATCGCAGGTGCTTCTCCAGAAAACCAACATTGCTTCAGGGGGAGAGGGGAATTAAAGTTTGTTGCAGACTGCAAAAAGTGCAAAGTGTCCCAGGACTTTTGTCGGGTATTGTCTGGTATTGAAATTTGTCAAAACACGTTATACCTGCAATGTGTTGGTCGGTCAAGGGGTAATCGATGGTGCTAAAAATAATGGTGATATTTAAAAGTCTGTAAGTCATCTCTGTGACGTCATGTCACGTGGGTGTCTATCATTCTGTTCCTCCGGCAGTGCTCCTACCCAAATCGGTATTAGGACATAATTTTTATCTTCCAAAAACAATGTAATCGACGAAACGAGCCTCACGAGACTTATCTTGAAAATATAGGAACAGTTCGAGCAACATAACTTGCAAAAACGCTCTAAATACCGGCTTTACTTGAACTTTGCCAGAACATGCAAACGAGGCCAAGACAGACGTTAGCACATGTACTAACGGCAGTATTGCTATGGTTACGCAGATGCAGTCCGTAACTCATTAATTTCACCATTCATTCTTATTCAAATTCCTAAAATATATTCTGCTTATGTATTTTGGCAACTTTTTCTATACAAGAGGCGTTATATGTGCACTGCTTTTATGGCTGGTGTGTTAACTGGCTATGCATTACAGTTCAACATGTACCCAAGAAACACACCCATTGAAAACATGCGCTATTGATTACATATGCCTGTCTGCATGGCGAAATTTCAGGAATACTTCCGTTATCAGCAAAACAGACAGAACAGACGGCAGGAATATTCAAAGTCTCCTTCGTGTTACACAATTACTAGTTAGCTAAAAATAACAACGATCAAAAGTACATTCACACTAGTAATCTAAATGGCTTCACTAGATAGCAACAACAATTTATTGATGCACTAGAGATAGAGACAATAATGAATGATGCCAACCGCCAATATGTTCGTCAGATTCACATGTCTGGTGAAGAGACAGTCACTCTATGTGGCTGTTGTTTTGCTCATTGGCAGTTTATTGTTACATTTTTTCACTTCAGATCAATGCTGTAAGTGCCCCTCCCTCTGTCCTTTTTGTACCTACGCTTTTGTATGCAGCTTAACAACAACAGAATGTGATCAGTATCCCGCAGTGTGTTGTTGCTATCCATTCCACAGTGTACACGGTTTACACCACAGTTTACACTTGCAAAAAGCTCTGTATTTCTGCATACACTTAGTATTTAATTTGTGTAAAATACGTAAAAGATGTACACAATATGTGTACACCCATCAACAATATTAAAGTTTATAGGAAACGTAGTAGTGGTATGAAAATTGGCCTTTTTCCACGGTTTACACTTTCGAAGGTATCAAGAGTTAGGTCATGTGATTCTTTATGCAAAAAAGTGTAAACCGTGGAGTTTTTCCTCATTATTTCCTTACCAGTATACTAAAACATTCATGAAAAATCATTAAAGCATTTACATAGATACTGTACACCTGGCATGGTGGTCACCTGTTTGCTTTCGTCAAGGGAAGCACCCTTTTTCGCCTGATTTTCAAGTGTAAACTGTGAGTGTAAACTGTGTAAACTGTCGCTAGTGCATATTGCTGTTGTTGTTCAGTCTGATATGCATTGAAGGATGCTGAGCCGTGTAATGTATTGCATGTATTATATTCCACAGAACTTAGTTTATCCACTTTATTTTGTCAAATAATCATTTCCCGCATCTTTCCATAATTCAAACTGACTCTTAAGGTGGTCAAGGGGGCTAGAAGTGATAACAGGTTGTACAGCATACCATATATTATCACCGTCGAATTTACTTGTGTGCTCATTATCTGGGTCCCCGAAGATGGGGAGGCCTTGCCCCTCCCCTCATAGCCTTTCTGGCATCTTCAGAGGGCCTGAATCTGTTCTGTCATGACTTAAAATTTCTGAGAAAACGACCCTTCTCCCTTCTAGTTAGTGCTGGAGGCTCACAACTCTTTTTCTGGATGGTTTTGACTCCATACACTGTTTGCCTATGCGTTTAATCTAGATTTAGAGATTCTACACCGAGTTGTGATGTCACTATGCGGCAAGTTAAACTCCTTTCGCCACAAATTAACAACTTCATTCTTCTCATCAGTAATTTTCGCTTCTCTCGTTTTCTCATTTCAATCTCTGTGTACCCTTATGGTACACTTTTGTGGCCATCTGCAGCCGCCTATGACAGTTGTTCAATTCCTACAGTCAAGCTCACGACTACGAGGCTACGTCTTTAATACGATGTTAAGCGCAAACTACTGCTCATAATTCTTCTGCGTTTTTGCTATATAGAAGCTAGAGCCTCATATTTTTATGAGCATGACGTACAGTTGCACTCGTGTGTACAAAAGTACTGTTTATATGCACCTTCAAGAGACAAGCCCAATAAATTTACCCTGTGACGTCAGCATGACGTCATAGGGTAAAGATACGTAAAAACCGTTGTCACTATCGTAATCAGCGCCCCCAAAAACCCTATGATCGCCCATAATTGCAGCCAAATAGCTTTTATCTTTCAAATTTGATACCAGACAATAGTGGACAAAAGTCCTTGGGACACTTAGAAGAAACAGATAAAAAACCATTTTCCTCTACATATTGTCATAGTTGCTACAAACATGCACCCCCCTTCCCCCTAGAACAATGTTGATTCGTTTGTGGTACATTTGAAGTTGGCGTGCACGCGAAATTTTCCCATTATCGCAGGTACTTCTTCAGAAAACCAACATTGTTTCAGGGGGAGAGGGGAATTAAAGTTTGTTGCAGACTGCAAAAAGTGTTAAGTGTCCCAGGACTTTTGTCGGGCATTATAGCTAACGGAAGCCAACTGAACCGCTTGGCCACTCACCCTATAAAAGATATTTGTGCCTACGGGTAAATACCCTTACACACCTACTGGTAGGCTCCGATTCTTGGGGGAAAATGCACAAATGAAACTCTAGAATAATCTTCAGGTTCTAGGTTCTATAATTCTGAGGACTGTATTTCCCTGTCAACAATATAACAAATAGTTCCTTCGAATATAATTAAGGTTAACTTACATGTACGTCAGGTTCGCTTCACAATAACCACACACTAAAACTAGAGGCGTGTCGCATGGCCCCCTGTACATGGTACATACCAAATATGGCAAAATGATGTCCATATATGTATATAAGATTCAAATTCTTACACACCCCACAAAGTGATGCCCCACTGGATTGGCCGGAGAACAATAGAGTCCTCGTTCTAGTCCTAGTATTTCTATGGGAATAACCTTCCACAGATACATCGTTTCAGTATGCATGCTGGATTCATTTATTATTAAATGGAGAAATTGCTACCGTTGGAAATGCTCTCCAATCCACTTTGTTGATACTCCAGCAACTGTAGTTAATGTATTCTGTAGTTGGACGTAACACAAGAATAACAAAACCTATGACTTCTTAACGCTGCACTGATAACTAATCCAGATGAATTGTACCTAGTTGACTGCTTAGACAAGGTGAGAATGATATACTATACTTTTGGATATGTCAAACTACTCCATGAAAACATTATTCCTCCTTTCTTCACAGATATGAATATTAGCATCAGCTCCACCCCCTTGTGAAGAAGTTGTCATTTCCAAGAATACTGTAGGAGATATTGCCACATGTGCTTCCCTATTTGACTTGTTTAGCAAAATTAAACATTTCGCACAGGCTGAGGTTCGGAAGGTATCCTACTTTTTTTGGAGATGTTTGGAGGTAGCTTGCCTATCTCTTTGGTGCTAATGTGCAACCATGCTGGCGTATGTCCTCTCCAGAAATATTGTTATTGATCATAGCACTAAGGTTATAGCTACTGATATTTTCTATAAGTGGGTCAATAGCCTTTGCCTAGTGCCCATTATCAGAACTCTTAGTTGACATTGGTATTGTTACAATGCAGCCAAGGATATCAAGCAGACTCGGAAATATGCTCTTAATATGAATCGAGAATATAATCTAAATAAAATATAGATTTGCAGTATTCTACACGGAATTATTCGTTTCGATCTTCACACATACATTGGTTAGCTCTTGCATAACAACAATTTATAAATAAATATTTGAGCTATTGCATGGTTCTGCGGGAATTTGCCATTACTGTCTCAAAGCCATGTTGACTTACATACCTGTCATTTGTTTCAAGAAGGATGCATTCTCCAGTTATCTAAGTGTCTCCTTTCTTCAATAGGCGGGGTTTGTTGGTGTAAACATGTAGGTTTTTGATAGCCTCCCTATTCTACGATTTCTACCAATAGACTGAGCTTTCTGATACTATATATGCATATATACTCCCGATAACTCGAGACCCCGATAATTCGATCATTTAATCTAGTTAGCCCATATTGCATTTCTCTGAACCTAGCGGCCTAATTTCATGTGAAAGAGTCCATGGTGGCCTAAGCCTCTGATAACTCGAACCTCCAATATCTCCAACAGATTTTGATCAACAGATGAGCCAGATGAGCCATATACACTTTGGGTTTTCCCCAACATACTCAAATAGCAAAATTTAGCTGCAAAATATCAGGAAACTCTCCATTTCAATGCCTGGCTATTGCTTGAATTGCCAAGACATTGCGTGAATTCGCTCAGTATTTCAACTCAGCTAAACAACAAATATGGATATAAGCTTTTACTCGTTTAAAGTAAAAGCTTATATCCATATTACTGCACATAATTTGTTTATAAAAAGCATGGATACTCTGGAAGATATTATCAAACAAGTCATAATTGACATACGAGAAAAAAAGAAGAAAATACCAGACTCAAACCTTATACTACGTGAAGGGAAAGTCAAGCATGGCCTAAATCACAAGACCACGAAGGGTGTTCTTGACCAAATCGTCCAAGACAATAAAATCATTGTGAATACCGAAAATTCCCATTTCATCAACAACAAATCACACTCCACAGGTGAGTCTGAGGTTGATGACATACATGGATCTAGTGATTCGGGTTCAATTCTGCGGCATACACCACCCAGTATGAATGTGTGTGGAAAGGAGTTTTAAGTGGTGAATGAATCCGCCTCTCAAGAGTGGGGTTCCTTTTTCACTTCTTACCCTTTTAATACTTTGACTGCTCAAATTACCTCTTTGGGAAAAATAGCTGATACCTTGATAGAACTTGATCGTTTGCTTCAAGAAGGGCGATCTGCTCATAAGAAAAAGGCCTGACACAATTTTCATCATGATCGGCACTAATGATATAGAACGAAAGCCAGTTAATGACATCCTACGGAGCATCAAATTCGTAATGGATATGATTCTAGAAAAACTACCAGATTACCACGTTATCATCTCAGAGATAAACAGGCGTGCCGACAACAGGCTGAACGAAACTAAATGGTAAGATCAATACATTTAACTAAAGTTTGAAGAAAATGAATGTTGACATTCTCCGGCAACAAAATATCATTTGAGATCATTTAGGTTGAGAAGGACTACATTTGAATTTTAATGGTAACAAGCAGCTTGCATTAAACACTATAGAGAAACTTAGATCATTTAAATATTGACAGAAACAAGAAGATGACCCAAGCGACTCCTCGCCTAAAGATATTGCTCATAATAGTCCTACTGATACTAGTATAGTCCCTGTTGGAGTGCAACGTCTTGGTCGCCGCAAGGGAATGGTGATTGCTTCTTTAAATCTTTATAGCTTACAATTACATCTAGATGAAATAAAATGCTTAGTTAATGAACAAGGAATCCACATCCTAGCAGTAAACGAAACTAAGCTTGATAATGAAAAATCACCGACAACTTGCTCGAGATCGAGGGCTACACTCTACACAGGGAGGACAGAAAAAGGAATGGGGGTGGAGTTGTTGTGTATGTGCGCAATTCGTTAAAACACAATAGACAAACGTACATACTCGATAAGTCTCTCGAATTGGTTTGCATAGAAATTGAACCTATAAACCTGGCCCTTTCTTATATTCGCCTAGTACCGACCACCATCTGCCCTTATTCAGTCCTTCAAAACACTGAAAGGAAATTTGGAATTTTTCGATTAGGAATCAAAGAAATGATTATTATGGGTGATACCAACTGTGACTTCTCGTCAAAGAAAGCTGATAAGTACAGTAGTTCATTCAATAGTACTGCACATTTAGCTGAGATCTATGATTTGTTTGGTCTGATGCAAATGATAGGCGAGCCTACAAGAGTGACGCTAACTTCATCAACGCGTATTGACCACATAGCCACGAACAAGCCTAAACACGTGGTTACATCCGGCATCTTTAGTATTACTCTAAGCGATCACTATCTTGTTTATATAACTAGGAAATTTATGGGCCCCACAAAACCTCAGCGTAAAACTATATCCACTCGAAAAATGAAGGATTTCAACAATGACAATTTCCTGTCGGAACTAGGCCAGATCAATTGGGACAGTATCGTCAGTTCAAGTAGAGATATCAATGAGGCAGTCAACATGTGGTCATATCTTCTCTCATTAGTTATTGAAAAACACGCCCCACTAACAGAACTTAAAGTTCCCGATAAGTACTCCCCCTAGTTAACTAAGGAGTTTAAAGCCCTTGCTCGCACAAGGGATAAGCTTAAGAGCATAGACGTCAAGAAAAATTCTTCAATTTTAATGGCCTCATACCGACATATACCTAACCGAGTCAATAATCTCAACAAAGATTTTGAAGCAGGAATAGTTTTCCAAAAAGATTACCCTTGAAAAGGGAAATTTTAAAGAAACTTGTAAAACTCTCAATCTTTTGTTAAATAAAAGATCAAAACCAACCAATGTAGAATCTCTTAATGTTGATGGGAGGTCATTACTGAGAATTCAGATATCGCTAAGTCTATGAACGAGTTTTTCTGTAGTGTGGGAAGAAATGTTAGTGTTAAGATACCACATCAACCCAACCCACTTTTGTCTGGAGAGTACAAAATAAGCACTGAGCATCCGACTGAATTTAAATTTCATCCTATAGATGTTACTATTATTAATAGAGATCTAGGTAAAATTAAAAAATCTCACGGGTTTCGATCTGATGGCATTGCAAGTAACATCCTTATAATTGCATTTCCCGTGATTGTTAATTCCATTTGTGATATTTTCAACTTCTCCATATTTTCAGTGCCCTTCCAAGATATTTGGAGACTAGCCCGCGTAGCTCCTATTTTCAAAGGAAGCACACCTGATGACCTATCGAATTATAGGCCTATTTCTGTTCTACCGGTCGTGTCAAGGCTCTTCGAAAAGCTTATATATGATCAGTTATACCAGTACCTAAATCAGCACAAGTATCTAGTCGTATATCTAGTCGTGTAATCACTTTCTTCTAGTACAGCCTCTCCAATATGTATTTTCATCTTTTTACTTTTTTCAACAAATATCATAAGATGACATTTATCTACAGTCAATTTCATATAATTTTCAAGATACAAGGTTGCTAACTGAGTAGCATCTTGCTCTAAGCTATCTATGACACATTCAGTCTTAGAGACGCATACATAAATTGTCGTATCATCAGCGCAGTTGCATATTTCGGATCTGTTCATCAGAAGAAACAAATCATTCACAAAAATGTTAAAAAGCATAGATCCTAAGACAGATCCCTATGAGACTCCTTTGTGAACTTCCTTCCATGTGCTAAATGAACCATTAATTTTGACTCTCTGTCGCCTTTTTGACAAATAACTATGAATCATTTTAAAGGCTTTTTTGTAAAGCCACAAGCATGCAATTTTGCTATTATGCAATAATTCATGATCTATGCAAGCAAAGGCGTTAGAGAAATCCATCAATAAATCTCCTGCATAGCCGCTTTTATCCAAGGTCATTTTAAAAGTTTCCAGAAATCTTAAAAGAGCATGCTTTGTATTATAGCCTTTTCTAAACGCGCCAAGTAGGGGAACAAAAAGCTCACGGAGAATTCCCGTTCAAGCATGAAAGGCGAACAATCAAACTCAACAATATTTGGGGCTACTATAGCATCCATCATGTAATTAAAAATATCACGAAAAGGTTATAGTAGCTGAGGCTCAAAAATGGTAGTATATTTGCTGTGTAATGGAAGGAGGTAGTGATTTCGTACCATTTTTACGACTGTTCCTGCATAATTTAAGCACTAGTAACTCTCAGGAAAGCATCTATACTTCAGCCAGTCGGTATCTATTTTAAGAACCTGAACGCAGCAATACATTCACTCGAATAAATGTAAAGCTTGTATATATGCGAACCCCCGGAGAGAAGCGCAGTCAAATAATAGATTCCACTCCTATTGTTCTGATTCTGTTTGGAGTTTCTTGTAACTTATTTTCACTCTTCTCATACTCATAAACCTGAGGATTGTCTTTGATTTAGATTTGTTGCTTATTTTTACTATAATCTTAGCTGATGATGATGATGATGATGATGATGATGATGATGATGATGATGATGATGATGATGATGATTATGATTATGATTATGATGATGATGATGATGATTATGATGATGATGATTATGATGATTATGATTATCATTATGATTATGATTATGATTATGATAGGAGTTACTATCTAAATGTTCTTTACTCGATTATGTCTTTACCTTTTAAGGCCGCGTGGAATTGTTTACTTCTAGCTTACTGGGTCTTATTGTTTGGTGTTGATATGTCTCTAATAGACTACTTGGATACCTGGATACGTGCAGTTGTTTACGTCTTCGTTAACGGATTTGCTTAAGAGAGAATTATGCTACTCAACTTCTTGTCTATAATTACCTATCTGATCTATAGCATTTTTAATGAAATTTCAGAGCTGCACATTGTTCTCATTACTTACATATTGAGGAATACCTAGCCCTTGATTCTCATAAGCATACACAACATATACTTGACGAGGAGGCACTGAAATCGCACGTGTTTTGTTACCATAATAATAGGTATATAGTATAGGCTGCACAGATCTTTCTCCAGAATTGCAAATAAAGATTTTAGAACTTTACATTTTGTGGAGAATTACATGTTAGAACAACCCTGTTACGATCACATTTTAGAAGGCATAGCGAAGTTGAGTGATTTGATTAAATGACGTAGCATTGATTTGATTCCAACATATGTCGATTTATTAGGCCTTGTCCAATAGCAAAGTTTTGTTCTACCTTGAGCGGAGGTATTTGATTGTTTACTCCGTTAGCAGCAAATGATCTATTATCTAGTTTTCAACATGGCCTACTGTTCAATTTTTGATTCGGTTGTTTGAATCACAATGCATCTGAAGTCGATTAAGCGGATGAGCAGTTCTAGTTTTCTTTCCAAGAACGACGTATGTCCGGAGGACGTGTCTGCGAAAGAGTACCATCTGTCTTATATATTATATATGAGAGCTGCATATTTTCTTGGATAGATGAAATTAATCGACTTGGATAGTCCAAGTGAATGTATGTATTTAATTTTGATCTACTGTGATGCAAATGTCAAATGTGCCGTAACTAAACTCTTGAGCTCGCATTGATTATTGCCATGATCTGATTCCGTGTAGCTGAATGTGTTATATAGCTTCCTTCTAATGAGTCAAAGGGAAGTTTCAGAACGTGGCAGTATCATTCTATTTTGAAAACAGCACCACAACAATAATTACTCTTTGTGATATTCCTTGGAAAGTATCTTAGATAGGGAATAAATGTGAATAAATACCCATGACATGTCCATGACATTACTTATTCTAAAATGGATTGAAGCTGTTTATGTCTTTGAAATTTCCTTTGTTATTGACGATAGGAATATAGACGATAGGGATGTATGTAAGTGTTAAGATTATGAGTTTAAACGCAAAGAAAGGCGTTTGATTAACATAGGGGAATATATAACATTTGAGATAGAATAGTGCTTGCTCTATGAAAACAGGTATGTTTTCTGCATAAAACAAGCAAGGGCATATTCTGGACTTCTTTGTGAACAAGCAGTTGTTTCATTTTGTCTAGTTTGGAGCCTAATGTAGTTATGAAGCACATTATGAACATTGTGTGAATTAAATTTCTATTCATTTCGTCTTTAGTTCTTAAGAATGGTAAACCCTCAGCTGATAGCAATTGATTTACAGGGGCCTTGCATCACAATATAAAGAGAAGAGGCAATTCCGAATGATGAGGCTGGTGTTTCTTATGTTTGAGCTAACGGGTGTATTGGCCATTAGACGATGGTTTCCTATAAATTCTGGTAGGAAATCCGGTGCCTCTTTCTCCATCAACACATGTCGAATTTTAAGTCGTTGCTTTCTTCGTTTTAATACTGCACATTTTGAGCGGGAGGTAGTGAGTTAAGTATTTGATGGATTTGAGCATAAGTCAGGTCGGAACCAAAGACGACGTCTAATTTATTCAGGATCAACAAAGACTTGGATAAAACCTGTCTCACAGGGTTGCCCATCGCCACTCAAGCTACCTGACGCATCTGGTTGTTAGAACTACATTCCTTTCCTTGCATAACAATTAGTATTAATTTCCGTTCCTGTCGGTCGTCATTCAGTAGTCTATACTCTATTGGGCGTCGGAAGAACATGATGCTTTCAGTATGCTAAGGATTGTTATGATTTTCATGTAATAGCGATCGTTTGTAATGCCAACTGACTAGGCGTGTTTTATCTTAGAAAAAAGTATATGCAAAACATGAGGCTCAGATCAGTTAAAATTGAGATAACTTTTAGAAACATGCAGGCAGGCTGAACTTCAAGAAGTAAATTTGATAAAATGGTTTTTGCAACAAACCTAGTTTTTATTCTTTGAAGTGGGCAATAAACTTCGTGATAAATCTTAAAGTCAGAACGATGTTAAAAACAAGAGACCATTGCCTCTTCCTGGGATTTTGGCATAGTTGTGATAGTGTTTGCAAAACCATGATCATTTTCTTCCTTATTTTATGGGACTGGCCTGAAGGCCATCAAACTACAAAGATCAGGAAGTTGTTGTTATCTTTCAAAATGAAATATTCTTGGAAAAAATTCTGATAAGCCATAAAAAAACTATAAGTGCAGTGAAGAAGATCAGTTTTGTGGGATAAAATATTATGATTTTTTACGTAAATACAACAAAACGATCTAGCCTTAATAAATACTTGCAAGATTGATTACATGGAACAACAGGATTTCACTTCACAATTACAAGACTTCCACACACCTTAATATGAAAGTAGCAACTTTTCTACTACACTGTTTTCTGTGACTTCGCAGTTCCAATTTCTAGTAAGAATGAGAGTATATTCGAACGACTGCTCTTCCTGCTTTGAGTTTGGTTTCGTTTGATCACTTATTTCAGTGGCCAGTACGTTCCACTTTATTATCTTTTATCCACATTCTTAATGATATCTAATGAAGTTTGGTATTAATATTACTCTATGAGTTGGTTTTATTGTATGAGTAGTTGAGGATTCCTTCCATTTCCACTTTAAGTTTTTGCACCTTTCATTATTTAGTTTTAATCACAAAGTCCATCTCGATTATAGTTTAATAGTCGTAGTATCACAAATGTTGGGAATTAGTATTGTACCTTGAACAGGTTGAAAGCGATGGCTGATGATGAAGACTGGGTTAATAAGTTTTGCGACGTCTGTTTTATATCAAATGAAATTCGAGTTCTCCAGTGTGGTCACAAATGCTGTTTACCATGCTGTTTGGTGTTGCAAGATAAAGAGAAAGGAGTAGTGCAATGTCCTTGGGATGGAGAGGAAGACGACACAGAACCACACTCTATGCCAACACCACAAACATTTACAAAGGGTATAATTGATACATACGTCAAAGGAAGTGAAAAGAGAACCTTTGAAGAGATGATCCATATGCTTGTTGAATGCAGGAAGAAGATAATCCAGCATTTGAAAGACATTGCTAAAAATCTTGATAGTCACGAGTTCAATTCTTCTATTTCCAAGATAGCTGGCAGTGTTGCTGGGGTAAGTTGAGCAGTAGTTAATAGTTCTTTAAATATGTATATAATAAGCCCGACAACCCGTAACTTTTTGCTAGCTATCAGGTTTATGGTTTTGAGCTCATTATACCATGTATTATTAAGCCAGAGTTAGCTCTTCTGTAGAAGACACTGATTTAACTGCGAAATGTAACAGTAGACAACAAGGTAGGAATGAATCGAGCAATGCTATAAAAATAGTTCCTTAGGACCATAGATTTATGACCTCTAAGAAAACTTCGGAATTTGCAAACTCCCTCTCCCCTCTTCCTGGGTATGATCGTGGATTGCTTGATAGTCCTATCACGATGTCTACTTTTCCCCATCACACGTACACACATAAAACACAGATTCAATTTGCACACATAAAACACGGGAATAGTGCTTGATAATGTTCTGAATATTAGGTATGATGTTAATATTGATAGCTCTCTTTACTGGAAGGATCACGTTAAAGTCATATCCTCTAAAGTTTCCAGAGCGAGTGGCTTTTTGACTGCATCGAGAGCCGTTCATGGTTTGACTACGGTTTTATACAATACGCTACCTATATTAAGTCTGCTGTCTACAAAGTTCTTCATCGCTGCTAGCAACTTACTTTGAGAAATGTGAACGAAGAAAGTAAATACTTGACGTGATTACCGATATTCGAACATCATAAAGATGGCGGACTGAGAAAATTTTCTCTGCAGTTACTCGGAAACTAGGCCTAGAGTCCATCAAGGTGAAGCGAAACTTTGATTTTCTCATAGAAAGTGGTGCTATATTCAAGAGACCGACGGCATTATGTAGAGAGTCAATATTGACAGTTTCATCGCTGGCACAGGGGATTCTCTGGACGACGAAGACCCAAATGATCCCAGCCCTGAACTTGATACCCCTATCACAGTTCCCCACTCAGTAAAGGTTGGACTCTATTGACACAGGAAATATGACGATAAGTAGAGAAACTGAGTTTATGGCATTCTTAGGATTAATTGAGAAGCTAATAAATGACATCAGGAGGTTGGATCAAAAGTTTCTTGACGAAGTTTTACTGGAGAAGACCTATAGGTTAAAGCTTGAGATCTTTACTCTACAAACACTATTAGAGGAATGTCTCATGAGGGTACCAAAAAACTAGGAGACGTTATGGAGCATGATAAATTCCTGGGTAGTCATGAAGACCTTAAATTGACAACAAATGTGGCGAGAAAGGGTGACAAGGCACCTAATACACCCGAAATCGTGAAACGGGAGGCTATTGAAAAAATTCAGAGGCAGTGGAATTTGCCTAGAGGAAGGAAGGAAACAATACGAGCAGCACAAGGTTACGAGCACTATAAACTACACACGATAAAACTCTACAGGTCGATTATCCACATAACCATATAATTTTGATTTGCAAAAAGAGCTATGCCTAAACGTACATTTGAGAAGGTTAGATCTGGAGAAATCAGAACTGGACAAGCCAAGAATCCTGAAATTTGTTTGCTAATCGAAGAGAAAACATACAATTGGAACACTAGTGTATCCATACGGGACGGAATAATCAGTGAGAAAGTGAAAACTCCACTCACACCTCAGGTATCCCACACTTAGAGAAAGGGGACCTTTCGAATTACGGGCGATAGCATGCTGCATGAGATTAAGGAAAGACGGATGAGCAAAAGTGGTTTCGTAAAAGTTATGTGTTTCCCAGGTTCTACAATTGCTGACCTAAAAAATTCTTGCATGCAGCCAATTTTAAGCAGAACCCCCAGCCATGTGATGAGAGTTGTTGGGACTAATGATGCCAGAAGGAAAGATTCCATAGTTGATTGTATCCTGGATGGATTGTTGGGTCTAAGGAAGGATAAAGAGGCCAGACAACCAAATGTCACAGTGGTGATTTCCACTCCAGTTAGAAGAACAGGTCAGTCTTCTGCTGGGAAGATTGGTAAAGAATTAAGCAAGAAGGTCCGTTCTCTCAGACCAAGCCTTGTGGACAACAACAAGTTATGCTCAACGGAAGAACGACGTATAGGACTTCATCTCAACTATGTTGTAAATACAGGGTCAGGAACAAAAAATACACCAAATAGTAATTTTTGGTTAATTATAAATATTTACAAAACATTATGTTCAGCTTAGTTGCGAACAATAGAGCTCTATATCGTTAACTGACTAATGTACGGAAATCTGCTATTCAATACCGGGTGCGATTAATCACGTGATTTAATTGTCACTCGATGCTACATATACGTGCGTACGAGGCAAGGTTACAAAAAATTATAAGGTAGTATGTAAACTCACCTCAAACCAACAATCCACACCAAAATTGTTGGAACACCTACTAACTTGTCACAGAAGTTTTCTCCTTCTCCTCCCCTTCCCTTGATACAATGTTGAAGTATGACGAGATTGTTCTGCTTTGACAGTTCTTTTCGCTAATGACTGGTAGATAGTCATTTCCTACGCAAAAATCAACATTGCCCATGTTTGGAGGGGGGAAGGGGAAGGGAAATAGGAAAGGGAGAGTTATCCACTAGTAATAAAATAGGAATAACATTGATCTCCAGGATGACTTAGCCGTTGATGGTCCAACTAATTCTGGCGAGGATTGTCTGTATGAGAAACTTTTCTGCCCAATAGCTGATTTCCCCAAAGGTACCCTTAATTCAGGGGTGGTGTTCCGAAGACTGCGCTCGGTGACTTGTGAATTTTTGGCAAACATTTCATACATGTATTGTGGCCCTAGATCATTAAGAGATATGAAAACCATCATTTTTGTCTCGTAAGCAATAAGATCTTCAATATTCATCGTAGGTTTGGATTGAGTTAAGTAACTAGTCTTTCCACCATCTGTAAATGTTTCTATATTAATGTTACTTATTTATTTTTTGCTTAGAATGTGTCATCCATTAAAGACTGTTTTGCAGCAGTACATTGCTTTGGCTTTTTTGTCAAAATTTATACCGCTAACGACTTTATTGTTTTCATGGAGTTTAGACCGCCCAAGTGTTGTTAGATTCGTTGCAATGAACTGACTTTCATGACAATGCTTCTCTTATATTTCATAATAGTAATCTTTCTGTCATCATGGATTGTACTGATTTTCAAATTATGGAAAGAGGTAGCATAGCTAAAACGTTATTATTTCATTTCAAATCTCTCTTTGTTTCATACTGAGACGTTTATTGACATCTTCTTATAGATAGCTGGCTCAGTGCTGGCAATAGTTGGTTTAAGTTTGAGTCTTACGGGCGTTGGGGCAATTGCTGGTGTGCCATTGGCTATTACTGGAGCCTCAGTTGGAATTGCTGGCGGAGTTACAAGTGGAGTAACAGGCATAGTAGAGGCATTTTTGAAGCGGAAAGGGATAAAAGAGGTAGATGAAGACCTTAAGTTAGACAGATTCAGAGCAGTCCAACTGCAAGTTATTTCCCTCAGAGCTGCAGAGGATCGTGAATTTGCAGAAAGGTGGAATATCAATTCTTCAAATGTAATCAATGCTGTTAGAGCTCTTCCTGCAGCTGTAAAATTTAGTCTTACAACAGCAGCCGGCGTTCGAATGGCATTATAGTTTACACGTTGCAGGTATAGTTTTTGCTGCTGCTTTAATTCCGCTTGACCTCGGCCAAATGATTGTCAGTTCTATCAGGATCCATAAAAATGATCCTTCCGATATCATTAAAGATATTGTAAGGAGAGCTGATGATGTCGAAAAGCAACTGCGAATATACTTCATAGGAGAAGGCTACTTTAAACTCGTCTACACAAATGATGGGTACTGGGCATACATTGTAGTAGATAGTTTGCAACTGAATGAGTTTAACGGAAGGTCAAATGATGGCTATGAATTGGCACAGCTAAAGAAGTACGGTGATCTCATTGAATCAGGTAAAGGCAGAGTTCCAACAAAAGTGAAAGAGAAAATACAACAGGAATGGTATTCACTGTATAAGGAACAAAAATCTCAACAATTACAAGTAAGTAATAGCCTCATTTCGTATTTGTTCTGTAATATGATGTGTTCACTGATTAGAAAACTTAGGAAACCTTGCAGAGTTACTCATTCTCTTAATCCAGTATAAAAACGTTTTTCCATTCCTATTATTGATGAGTTGTACGAAGTCCGCTATTAATGGAGATGTTAAATATGCAGATTAGCATTATTGATTCGCTGCCCAGGAATCTTTGTTCATTGGCTGATCAAGCTGTACTTTTTCTGCTTTGGCGATTCTGTCATCCAGACAAGAATTTTCAATGTGCTTTAGAAGGATCGCTAGAATGGCCATATCAGACATGTACAGAAATTCTTGTTGTTGAAAAGTGATTCCTTAGGATATCGTCTAGGTCTTAACAGCCAACAGCAATCATGAAGTAATCAAATTCTGGTTAGAACATGACTGGGCTTATATCATGTCCAAAAAAATAGAGTATGTTGCCTCTCTGCTGTTCTCCCCATTTCATTGAACATATGCAGTATTATCTATCAGTTCACCATTTGTATGTTACGTTCGACTTTTAGCTTAGTATTTCGAATGTTATAATGTTCCTATTGTTTTCTCCATCATTAAAGGATGCAGCCAGTGAAGACCATTAGAAGTAAGCACTTTATTGCCTTTCCTTACCAATGTGTTGCCTTAGTTTAATTCCAAGTTAAAATATGATATATAGGCATACCCCCGTCCTAAAAGAGTAGTTGTAGTACGCAGTAGGAAAAGGGGGTAGTTTGCCCCCTAGTTGTAGTAATGAAGGAGTTGAACGATCAAACACTTCTATTTTGCTGACTTGAAGAAAGTATATGTCTCTTGTGTTTCTGATTCTTCTCCAATGTAACGGGGCATTATAGTAGTTGAATATTTGTCATAGCGAAATTCACCCCCAGGCTAAAAGATAGACATGATACCTTATGTTAATGCTGAATGTTGTGATCTACCCATATGTCAAGGCATTCATGTAACGTTGCTCGATTGTATCATAGGAATCCTTATTCTTGCCTGTGTAGTTTAACAACGAGATGAAAATTTGCATAGAATTATGTTCATTCCTTTAAATCTTTGGTTGAATGATTTATGACCAGTTGTCAGTTATTAATCCCGAATTACATGGAAAAATTGCAACACTATCTATACCTGTGAATAGCGTTAAATTATGCAATCTATCCAAATTGGCTCTATTTTTCATCTTTGTAGGAAAACGATATTTCAACTCTTCTGCAAATATGATGGGAACGGGAGAAATACATTAACTACATACCAGTACTGGAAGAGATGGCAATGAACAACCTTCGATTCTTTTCTCTGTGTAGTTTTACCATATTCATACCGTGATCTTAGTTGTGTCTGCTGGTATTGGTCAATCATTCCGTTGAGTTTTCCGCAGTTATCTCAGCGTTATAGATTAGAGTCTGCGATATGACCAAGAAAGAATGGGAGCGACTGGTAAACAGTGCTAGCTACTGCCAACAAAAAGATTACATAAACTATGTAATTATAAATATATATATATATATATATATATATATATATATATATATATATATATATATATATATATATATATATATATATATATATATAATAGATATATAATATATATACTTAAGCAGGCCCAATGTCATTTTAAGTTTAGTACTGATGAAGATTTTAATCGAAAAGTCTACTTTACAAACAAGTATATTTGTGGTTTATTCTTTCTATGCAATTTATATACGTTGTGGATGCGGCTTAGGATCAGTTTATATCATACATACATACACACACATATATATACCTACATATGTATATATATATATATATATATATATATATATATATATATATATATATATATATATATATATATATATATATATATATATATATATATATATATATATATATATATATATATATATATATATATATATATATATATATGTATGTATGTATGTATGTATCTACATATATATGTAGAATAAGCCAAAAATACATTTATAAAAATAAGCATGTAATCGTTTCGATTAAATGTTCATCAGTACTGGTGAAGATATTATACTAGATACAGGTAACCCACGATTAACATCTTCATCAGTACATACAGACAAGTTTACTGTTAGTTTATTCTCTTTTTCAATTTCATATACTTTGTGGATGCGGCTTAGAATCAGTTTGTTATATACACACATATGTTATATACATATTTATATATAAATATATATATATATATATATGTATATATATATTTATATAAATATATATATCTATATATATATATATATATATATATATATATATATATATATATATATATATATATATATATATATATATATATATATATATATATATATATATATATATATATATATATATATATATATATATATATATATATATATATATATATATTTGCAGAATACTGGTCGGAAAAGACACAGCAGCTTAGCCAGTACTAATAGTTTCATGCGTTACGGCAATCCTCAGCCAACTAAAAGCTGTTAAAACGAACATTACACAAAAGGAACATAAAAGTTACATCAGATTTGACTATCAAGCGAATACTTAGTTCTGTGACGACACTGAGCCATAACTTCACTCCTCTTATTCAGTAATTTGTCTCGATCTTTGAAGTTTACATTTTCATACTTCTCGGCCAGACATAGGGGGCATCTATTCCACTCTGGTTTAAATGAAGATGCTCGGTGAACAATCCTCCATGACATCCGTGGTTCTTCGTCTATACTTTTTAAACGCCAATATTCGGATGACAGTGAGGTGCTGCTTTTATAATCTTCGTGGTTGAAAGAGCGTTTATGGCTTGCATACCGTTTTTTAAAGGTCGTTTCACATAGACCAATGTACTTCTTATCAGGTAACTGAGCTTTGGTAGCCACGATGGTTGCCTCATATATGACATTGGACGCCAGACAGTTTTGATTCATGGGGCAGTTTTGCTTTACCATACAGTTACATGTCTTTTCGCTGGTATGTGATGTGCTGGAAGTAAGAATGCATTTGTTGTGGGCCGTAATGATTGATTTAATGTTGGGCAAACATCTATAACTAACTTTGATGGTGTTCTTGTTGAAAATTTTATGGTACTTGTGAGATCTGGGAGAATGGTACGCAATAAGGTGAAGGAAGTTTTTACCAATATTAGTAGATACTGATTTATCGTATGGAGGGTTATACCAAATGATGTTGCGTTGTCTGCTCCTCCGTTTATGATGTACCTTGTCTGGGCTGTACTTAAATGTGTGTGAGTAGCCAGAACGCGAAAGAGCCTCCTCGTAATATGGAACAGCACTTTTAAAAATATCCTCATTAGAAGATAGGTTTGAAAGTCGTTTCTCAATGGACAATGGTACTTGCTTGATTATACACGGTGGATGATTGGACTGTTTGTGGATGTACTTGGCTTCGCTCCCAGGTTTATGGTATGGCTTATATGTTGAGCTTTGCAGATCTAGTGTGACATCAAGGAAGTTAACCACTGTCATGTTGCATTGAATAACGATGTCCAAACCATTTTTCTTGAAGGTTTTCTGGAAATCTTTTTTAATGCGCTCACTTTGAGGACCATTGACATTGCGGAAGAAGGCAAGGTATATATATATATATATATATATATATATATATATATATATATATATATATATATATATATATATATATATATATATATATATATATATATATATATATATATATATATATATATATATATATATATATATATATATATATATATATATATATAATAAGACGCAGAAATGACTCGGACTTCATAGCGGCTTCTTCAGGCTTAAATGACTGATTGTCTTTCTTACTGTTCAATAAGTCTATTTTCTCATTGGATAAATGCGACGCTAATGGTACCTTATAGAAGGGATAAGTTTTAAGCATAGGGAAGGTATCTATTGCGCAGCTATATTTGTGGGTACCTACATGCAGTTGACTGTACTGAGTATGAATAATGCAATGTCGGTCGACCGCAGCTCGATTTCTTAGTGTATTACCTGATTCTCCGATGTAGTGTTGTTTACACCCGTTGCAGATCAGTACGTAAATAAATCCTCTTACCCCGCAGTCAATTTTTGTTTGAATGTTGAAAGTTCATTTGTTGCCTATGCAGCCAATTTCTACTTGGTTGCCAGCAAGAACTTCTTTACAGGTTTGGCGCCGAAAGTCCTTGTATTGAGTTATTTTACTCTCATTGGGAGAGGTATAGTTTGTTGTGAATTCAGTTTGGGTTAGAATTCGTTCTGGATTTTCTGGTTGTCTTCTGCTATGTACTCTTTTCAATTCCTTCATACCTTGTTCATTTTAGTACCTGCATTTAGAATCGCTATAGCTTCCCGTATTATTAGCACATGTTTGGGTTATTTGGATTCTTTCTTGAAATGAAAAATAGTAAAATTGCCTGTTTTTTCTGTGGATTGACTTTGGCCTTATGCATGCTTTGGTTTATGAGTCCTAGTGGGTAGCCAGAGCAAGTGAGGGTATTTGTGAGTTGTATTAGTCTTATTTCTACTTTATTTCTCTAGTCAACAATAGTGCACAATCGCCTTGCACGGTTATATAGAATGCTTTTAATATCTTAGAATGAGTAATCAGTAATCTAGTGTATCTTGCCAGGTTTGGAATAGTTACTTTCTTTCTCCTAAAATTTGTGCCATGAAGGTTAACAACTCTTTTGGTCGAACTGTTGGCCACGCGGATCATACATTGCAGTTCAGTTTGCAGGAGAGAAGTGATGAAGTTGAAATTATAACGGATAATGCCAATGAATGAATAGTTTCTATTGAAAACTAATCTTTGGAAATGCGTTCACACAATCACCTTCGCCACCACAAAAGCGAGAGGTTTGTACTTCATACCTATGATTGCTATTATCTCTATCAATCACAAATGCTCCTAGGCCTTATTTTTAAACTGTGTTACCGTATCTTCTTTCGACGTTAAAGCTACTGCTCATTAGGTACAATATCACGCCATTGAAGATGCTTGGGGGCGGGTGATTACTAAGGGCATTGTCCTCAGATTCGCGACGCACTGATTGTAGGCTGATAGTCAACCGATCATATGGGCTTGCTCGTTTCAGTTAGATCTGCGCTTTCTTAATGACTCTATGCAAATCCATCTGTGAAAAGTCTGCTGGTACTACAGAAGCTCTCTATAGCACGAAAAAGCGAGAATGTTCTTTTAGCATACTGAAAGCTTTTTTCGTCCAAAAGTTGTTAAAGTACTTTGTATCGAGGTCACCTTGATTGCCCTCCATATCCACAAGCATCAGGATGAAAAACACTATAACAAGAGAACAGCCACCTCGTATGTGTAGAAACTCTAATTCTAAAATGAGAAGTGATTGGGCCATAGGAGAGCATCTCATCAAAACTAAAGAATGCGCCAAAACGTATTCAGAAGATAATTTTCAGATCATAGGACTTTCCGAAATTTTCGGATTTTCCTTATCATAGATGTCCTTATTTCTTGCATTAAGGAAGAACTAGCCAACATTTCATCAGAAAAACAGCTTGGCCCTGAAGAGTGCCCGGTTTACCTAAAATTGCCCTGGATTGGAAATGTCTCATCAAAATTTGAAAGCCAAATTAATATAGCCATTAAATCCTGTTTCTATGCTGTGAAGCCCAATGCGGTTTACAATACTAGGGTCATGCTACCATCTGCTAAAAAGATTGCGCTTCTACCACTCAAAAAACTAATGTAGTCTATGAATTACAGAACTGTAGCATACTTACCCCCACTTAATACGGCGTTTCATACTCTGACGAGTGTCTGAGGAGAAAGCTTTCAGTATGCTAAAAGAATGTTCCCGCTCTTTCGTGCTATAGACAAATCTATATCTGTGTTTTCATGAGCAGTGGGCCAGCCTACTTGGGTGAGATCCGTGAGAGATGCCATTGGGGTCCGTGTAAGGTGGGATGAAGAGTATCAAGGTAAATGCGATCAGCTGGGCTGACTCTCTTGAGTGGACTTGAAATTACTGTTGCGCGCATGTGCAGATAATTTTGGTGCCGAACCAGTTATTCACCTATAAATTGACATTGGCCAACAGCTTAATCTCAATGCAAAATACAAAGACTCCGGGCAACTTTGCAATTAGCAAGGATATCGAAAAGGACTTGTTTCACATTTCTGTGAAGTTTGATTTGTTCACTACAATTCAATTTTTGTCTAGACAAGTTTGCGCCAAAATATTGAAACATTGAAATATCTTGTTTTCAAAATGCAAAGAAAATGCTGCCCCATGTGAGTGGAATGGAACTCATTTTACGTAAACACCGATGAGGTCGATCTCACCTGAGTGGGCCAGCCCACTTAGGTGAGCCAATCCACCTCATGTAAACAGGCCCAAAGTATACTCTACTTCAAGATACTCCATGTTCCATTGGCTTTAGTTCCACCACCATTCGTAAGTAGGATTACTTTTTCTTTTCGCATTTCCAAATTTCTGTTGCTTATGTACTCAACAAAGGATCAACATGATTCTTTGTTATGTTTGCTCCCCGCCCCCAATACCTAAATCCTTAAAAGGTCCTGATATGAATACAATTCCAATAATGCTGCCAAGTTCCTACCTTCAGGCATAGGCACAAAGTCCTAGAAAAGACAGAAATCTGAGGTAGTTCATAGGATTCTCAATATTATGTCATCGTTTCAATGCCTTAACAGTATTAGGAAGTCCAAAGTCTATTTTCAGTAAGCTATTTGTTAAATGTGACCCTGAGTTCGAGAAGACAATAAATGAGCCTTGCATATTTAGAAGTTTGCGCTTTGTTTTCTCACAAGGGACCTCAGATCATGCTTGATTGATTACACTTTAAGGAAGTCATGCGTTGGTCCATTGGCAACAGCCAATAGACGTGCGTTAACTGTATCTACAACAATGCCTCTTTTAAACCGTTTTCAAAAGGATTGATTTTGGTTTGTGAATAATCTTATGTTAATTTATTGCATGCATTATCCAGTTTTATTTCAAGTAAGGAAGTTAAGAATTTGACGTGTGCATCTGTCTTCGAAGGGCTGCTGGATGAATTCTGGATAAATCAACTTTACATAGGTATGCGTTCAACTTTGCGTATGTAATGTATTTGGGTATCAATATGTAAGACAGAGCCCTCTAGTTACAGAAAAGTCGCCTTCTCTCGGCCAGCTAAGCAGGATTCTGTTTTGAACTCCCATTTGAAGTTGTTTTGACAAAATTAGACACCTACTTTTATTGACAGGTTCCTTGCAAATCTATGCTTGTTATCAAAAACCAAACAGCTGCATTAATCTTGGCTTAAGTATCGTCGTTTTGATATCGTAATTGGTCCCACGCATTAAAACTTATTTGGCAAGCGCATAAATGAAACTTAAAGGACCCTGGATATGGTAATAACATGTCCCATTCGTAGTGTTAAATACTTAAGTAAAGTTGAATTATCACTAGTACAGTTCCTGTGTCGATAGAAAACAATTAGAATTCTAGAAAAGGATGAGACCAATGATATATATGCGTAGCATAGGTAACTTCATCAGATTTATTTCAAAGAAAGAAGGATGTGAAGAAAGTATGTCCGCATTGGATTTGTTTATCTTTCTTCCAAAATAGTGGATGAATTCTGACCAAGTTAATGTTGTGTGAGTATTAGATGCCAAATGGTGTTAGTATACCTGTTGATCCACTGCAAGGCTTTGTGGCTAAAGTGCTTGTTTACTCCGTGGAAAGACAATTAGTTGTAATTTGGTAAATACCTTTCTGTCCACACAGCAGAAAATGACTAGCTATCTCATTGAAACAGAAGAGAGATGGAGGTTGTGAACAGCGATTATAGTGCCGTGCTACAGAAAAACTGTCGATATAGGATAAGTATATCTCCAGCAGAAATCCCCCTTCATCACATGATGGCACCAAATGCGTATACGGTACAGTTCAGCAGAGGGTATTTCCTTCTGCTATTGCTTAAATTTCCTGAACATCTGTCAGTTTCCGTTTTAGCACGAGTCCACTGGTAAAGCTATTTATTGCAATTTTGTGTGTGATGTAATTAAACGTACCTTAGGGACGGGTCATTAATTACTTGTGGGGAGGGGGTGGAAGACATTCTCATATACCCCCCTCTCAGATTTATGTAAATATTTTGATCCCCACTCCAGGACTTCAGAAGAAATTCCATAGTCCTTCTCATGAAAAGCTCTTCATTTTTCATCCCCTCGCCCTCTGAGTGTGCAGAGTTTTGGTACCCCCTCCCAGATGTCTTCCACCCCTTCCCCTGGAAGAATTGATGACCGATCCCTTAGACCAAAACTTTAGAGAAAAATGACTATAGTTGTCTCTCATAAGAATTTAAATCCAATTCTTCACTCATTTCTGCTAAAACGTAGAGCTTCATTTTGTTGTTAATATGAAAGTATTGCTTTTGTCAGATGGTAGAATTAAGCAAGAGTCTTTAATTTTTTCAGAGAAATATCGATCGGCCAACTTCATGTGCCTGCTGACAATTCATTACAACAAATAAAAGCAAAATCTCCTAGAACATATTTTGTTTCCTGGTTTCAATTTAACAAATATTCATGGTTTGGAGAAATATTATATGATACACAGCCAGAGCAGTAGATGTTTTCTAGGGCAATTACATATCACTTCGTCCTGTCATTTCTTCACCTCTGTATATTTTAGGTAACGCTTTTTAATTCCTAATGCCCGGCGTACACTGAAACATTTTTGAGCATATACACTTCTTTTTTTTTATAAGAAAAACACTTTTTTCCTGAGGCTCAATTTTCTTAACTTTTCACGAATTTGAGGCTGAGATTTTCTTAAGATTTTCTAAACTTTTGCAGGAATAAAATGGCTGAAACAGGCTACTCTGTATTTGTTGGGCCACCATAAGTCTCGATCTTCGTACGAGAGTTTGCAAACATGAGCCAATATCAATTTCTGGCTTGTAAAGAAGATGAACGGTGATTTTCTTAGCATTTTCTTGAACTTGAGCCTTGTGATGTTCTTAGGATTTTCTTAGGATTTTCTTAAGATTTTGGCCATTTGAGCCTCATTTTCTTATAAACTTTTTTCTTATAAATAGCAAAAGGTGTAAGTCATTCGTGTCTACTGGTGCAGAATATTTTACATGTTGAATAACTTTCGCCGCGGATGACTGTCTTCTTTGTTGTGAGCTGAGAATTAAGCTTACGAAAACTCGGCAGAGTACATGCATATTGCTGAAAGTCAGCGAGTGGCCAATATAATGAGCGAAAAGAAAATGGGAGACCTATAGGAACGTGTGTTAGTGGGTTCTATAGACTGCAGATGTTCGTTCAGTGACATCCTTCGTTGATTCATGTTGTTGCGAGTATCAGATTTAACGTGCGGAGAACACGGAGGCAGAGAGAGGAGACGGTGATGTTGACTGTACTCTGACTCTACTCTGACTCTACTCTGACTGAACTATACATTACAAAGTACGGTGATATATACATAAACAGAGAACAACCGAAATAAACATGAGTTACGTACAGGAAGGGTTAGGTGCTTGTTAGTTTATTGTTGAATTAGCTCATGGTGTGATGATTGCGTACAGAACAACAGAATAGGAATGACCAAGTGTGTGATGACAGGAGTGACGTATGGTGATGTCCCAGGTGTGTGATTAGAGAATGCGAATGAATGAAAGAAGAAAATTTGCTTTGAGTATGACATGGCCTAAGTTACAATGTTTACATGTCACTACAAGAGCTCCCCCCTTAGAATGCAAGCGGATGAGAAGCATTCGAACCGTAAGGGAGAAAGCAGTGTAGGATTGTAAACATTGTAGGAGAGATTGAATAATGAGTGGCAAGATGCGAGAATAGCATTAGTGTCCCTAGTTATGTTAATGATAAATAGTTACATGAAAACGTGTAGATAATAATTGAAAATACACGAATATACGAAGCGAAAATAGCAGTATGAAATACACGTAAAATATTAAAGTAGATGTCCAAACATACGATAAAAATGTCAATTTCTGCGGCGGCCACGATATGATGTTGTCAAGGTTTTGTGAGTTGGATGACCAAGAACCAGAATGTCAGCGTTCGACGAATGAGTTGTTGTGTGAGGTTTTATGAGTAGGATGACCAGGAACCTGAATGTCGGCGTTCGACAGTTATGTGCTTGCGAGGTTTTATGTGTAGGATCAAACAGGAACCTGACTTGCTGTGTTACGGCACTGCGGTGAGTTGAGTGCGATTGATGTCGACTGCTTGTTGCTTGCTGCAAGATGAAGCTGGATCAACGAAGGATTTGCGGGTCACGTCTCGCCGTCACCATTATAGGAACGTGTGTTAGTGGGTTCTATAGACTGCAGATGTTCGTTCAGTGACATCCTTCGTTGATTCATGTTGTTGCGAGTATCAGATTTAACGTGCGGAGAACACGGAGGCAGAGAGAGGAGACGGTGATGTTGACTGTACTCTGACTCTACTCTGACTCTACTCTGACTGAACTATACATTACAAAGTACGGTGATATATACATAAACAGAGAACAACCGAAATAAACATGAGTTACGTACAGGAAGGGTTAGGTGCTTGTTAGTTTATTATTGAATTAGCTCATGGTGTGATGATTGCGTACAGAACAACAGAATAGGAATGACCAAGTGTGTGATGACAGGAGTGATGTATGGTGATGTCCCAGGTGTGTGATTAGAGAATGCGAATGAATGAAAGAAGAAAATTTGCTTTGAGTATGAAATGGCCTAAGTTACAATGTTTACGTGTCACTACAGACCATTGTCAGTTCCTAATTGAAATGCTTTTAGAAAGCAAAGTAGTTGATACATTAACATATCCAAGTTTTCTTTGCTTTCCTCTTCGAGCTATCCAATGTTTTTGCTACGCCTTCTGATGTGTAGCTCATATACATGGGCATACCCGTATTAGGCGATATTGCATAAGCAACAGGAAAGCAGCATTTCTTCCTCACATTCTTCTGCTTCAAAATTCCTGTTAGTCCAGCAATTCTGCTGTCGTTTAATTTTTTACGATGTGAATCCACTTTGTAAAATTTTTGTAAACTCTCTAGTTCAGTCCCAGTGCACACACATGCAAGCATAAATATGCAAATACTCACATATGTCCACCGTGCACTCGAACTTCATGCTAAGAGGCCGTTAACATTATAAAATTCAACCCGGGTTTAGCTGTAAAGCTTTTTTCGGTTTACATGAAAGTTTTCAGCTCTGGGCAAGTTCCATAAGCTGTTGCTCCCGCTGCACTCAACGATGCTGACAGGCTCAGCTGCGAGTCAAAATCATCTCACCCCAGCTTGAAACAAGTTCGTTTTTACATTGAAGTCTTGCCCAGGGTTCAGAAGGCAAGTTGAACTCACTCCGGGTGGAGAATTGCTCATGTAGACACTTTCGCAAATTACATTAGTTCTCTTTATTGGCCGAGTTGAAACTCAGCCCGGGTTAACTTTTCTTTGTAAATGGAGTCTAAGGAAAATATAATCTGCCTATGAATCTCTTTCCTACCCAGCTTATTTGCATCTAGTTCTATTAATTACTAACGCCATTATTTTCAATTTATAACAGGTGATTAAAGATGGATCGTAAATTTCACAGTGAAAGAGATAAATGCAGCATTTGTCTTACTTCAAACGATTTCAGAGTCCTTCAATGCGGTCATGCATTTTGCTTTGATTGCTTGCGGTACATTCATGAAATAGAAGAAGGTACAATATTGTGCCCACACGATCTGAAGGAAGATTGCACTACCCCAAACTCTTTGCCCAAACCTGAGTGCTTTGAGGGAAGCATCTTGACTCCTGATGTAGAAGTAGATTCATCCACCAGCATTGATAAACTGCTTCAGGACCTAGTTGACCAAAGGATGAAAACAATCAAACTTCTAAGACGAGTAGCTTCTGTCCTGAACGGACACGAGTTAAATTCTTCCATCTCAAAGATATCTGGGAGTGTTGCAGGGGTGAGTATGATCATACATTCAGCATGCATCATTTTATCAATGTATTCATAGAAAGAGTATGCATATATGCATAAATATATATGTGTATGTATATATAAAGATACTTAAATTGATACACACATACATATATACATACATACATACATACAACATATATATATATATACACTTACGTTCGAAAAGTATTTATATATACTGGTGGTGTGGGTGGCTTAGATTGTGGGGTGAGTGGCCAAGCAGTTCAGTTGGCTTCTGTTAGCTAGCTGAAGTTAAGCTTGGCTGTGCTAGGTCAGGAACTGGATGGGCGACTATCCAGATAAACGACCAAAGCAACTAACTCCGCCGTCCTTCGGAAGGGACGTTAAACTAGGGGTCCCATGCCTGGATGCGGCATGCACAGTAGGCCTAAATTAGCTGAAAATGCTAGATATAACAGCCTACTCAAATTAAAGTAAAACAACAAACAACAAAGTATTTTACCACCCTGCTAAAGTGGCGGCTAGCAGTAGCGAAGTTCCAGCTCTTGACAATCTAAATAACATGATTATAGTGGTTTATAGCGTTCTGTCATCATATTTAATGGTGAGAAAATATTCTTCGTTTCCTCGGCATTGAAGTGAAGCTAATTTTATAGTACGTCTGAGATATGTTGACAGAAATGTTAGTAAAAGGAGTGCCGTAAACATTATGGCCATTTATTAGTTGAAGGTGGCATAACAAAATAGCGTAGAAATACTCATTTTCTGAAGAAAGAGTGTGATATTTTAATGCTTTTAGAGTCCGAATTTATGAGGCCTCTTGATTTTAGAAAAATTCTTCCTTGCTTAGTTCACTCCGGTCAGAATAATATCATTTTAGGTGGTGAACAGTTTCACGTGAGTGACATGTTGCAATGCCATTGGTCATGTAATTTTGGTAAACTTCCATTTCTTTTCGTTTCTACAGTAACATAGGCCTTAAATTTTGCCTTTTTAGTAACGCCTAATATCAAGCTTTTCATATATGCTACGTGCCAATGAAACTCTCTGATAAACCTTATTCTTATTTTGATAAATCTTTAACTTACCTCATACAACATGTAGATTCTTTGAGATCAACTCACCTGAAACTACTTCATGAACTAAAACCTTTTCGCTATGAATCGCAAACGCGATTTTGCTAAAAATTCACTTCGAATGCTAGACCTGAAACATTTTCATCTTGAAATGCCGGAATATCACGCTTTTGCACTCAAAACCTCTTCATTCTGCTCTAATTAGCTATGCCTACCTTGAACATTTATTGCCCATACTTTAGATGGCATTGTTTCAAAATCTTGCAAATTTTTCCACTGAAAACCATCAGTTTAGCTGCACATTTTGTTTCACTTCCAAACTTGACAAATTAAAGAATCTTTTCCCGCCTAAATACAGATTGAAGAAGCCCTTACAGCGTGAAATTTTTGTTATGTAACTTGTCTGGACTAGGCCCTTGGCCGCTGTTAGCTGCCATTTTGTTCTAGGTGGTGAAATACTTTTCAAACGTAAGTATATATATATGTATATAAATATAAATAAATAAATAAATATATATATATATCGCCCGGGGCGCTTATTAACTTTTTTATATTTTAGGGGGGCGTCTACTGGAAGGGGAAGTTTAAAAGAGAGAGGCGTTTATTGAATTTTTGTAACTTTTCCTCCCTAGACAATATATATATTCATATATGTATACATATATATATATGTATATATATATATATATATATATATATATATATATATATATATATATATATATATATATATATATATATATATATATATATATATATGAATATATATACATAGAAATACATACATTGAAATACAGTATGGTATAACTTTTATTATTATTCTTTTATATATATATATATATATATATATATATATATATATATATATATATATATATATATATATATATATATATATATATATATATATATATATATATATATATATATATATACTAAGTCATGAGTGGGCTACCACAATTGGAAAAAATTTCTTTTGGCCCCAGTGCGGATTCGAACTCACAATGCTTAGATCAGAAGACACCTGTGCTAATCAATTGCGCCATCCAGGCACAAAAGAATAGCGGTGGAATCTTAAGGTCATTCCATCATGAGTCCCTCAACGCATCTAGGGCCTTCTATATATATATATATATATATATATATATATATATATATATATATATATATATATATATATATATATATATATATATATATATATATATATATATATATATATATATATATATATATATATATATATATATATATATATATATATATATATATATATATATATATATATATATATATATATATATATATATATTTATGTATATGTATGTATATATAGAGTTTACAAAAGCATCTAAATCTAGTTCAAAGTCATCATGAACATTATCTTCCTCGATGATGTTAAAAGGAGGAGCAGCTTCGGTTACATCTTCTTCCATTACTTTGAATGGGTTTTAATGTAAGCTTCCCTTGTTAAGAAAGTTCATTTGTGCTTGCAGCAAAGTTCTTCCATCAGAACA